>OX451736.1:103622388-104150054 GCA_948472305.1 Vicia faba
TGCAATTAAAGCCTTCGCGTGGGCTTCAGAACATAATAGCAGGGACAACACGGAGATCTTTGATAGGGTCTGCCCCAGCTGCTTGACCATATTGTAGTCGCTCTTCTTAATAATCTTCAGGACTTCCTCTATTTCTTGTTTAGAGGCTTCCACGACGATTTTCTTAGGTGCCTCCATTCGGGCAGGCTCACCTATGATTTCCTTGCCTCGAGTCCCAGATGGCTCAGCAGCAGGGGTGATAACTGGAGTAAGAATAGGAATAGCAGCAGGTGTAATAACTAAAGTACGAACAAGAGAAATGTCAGGAGTGTTGGTTGGAGCAGCAGTTGGAATAACAGTAGGCTTGATGATAGTCTTCGGGGAAATCTCGGGAGAGAAGACCCTTCCACTTCGGGTAACCTTACTAGTCACGAAAATATTAGTGACATCAGTATCAGCTTCTTCAGTCTTCAGATCTTGCTTAATACCATGATAATACACATCAACACCATAATGCCATGGGATAGCCTTGTCTGAGGTGTACGGAATGGGACCAGGAACAGTGATTATTAGCGGAGAAACTCTTGGAACAGGTGTAACCCTAACAGGTTTTCTCGAGGAAACCTTGGAAGGATTGGCGGAAATGGTTATAATGGCAACATCTTCATTGGGAACAATAGGAGTCATAGTCTTCTCAAACAAAATTTCTTTATTATCCATCAGGCGTTGAACACCTGACTTCAACAAATAGCAACCAGTAGGTATAATCGAACACATGTGGCAACCTTCACCACAACCCAAAAATAAACCGGCCAACAGAAAATTCTTCTTAACCGTCATTAGAGGAGTAGAAATTTCTTCAACAGAGGTCACAAACAAATCGGTGTCAACAGCATTAACTTCACGACCATGTTTGGGCATGGGAGCAGTTATAACATTCAGCTTTTCTGGAGCATCGAACTCTATCTCCTTGGCTTCGAGCAAATCTTGTACTTTATTTCTCAGGGCCCAACAATCAGTTGTATCGTGGCCTGGACTCAGAATGGTAGGCGCACCGCGCGTTGGGATTGTATCTGGGAGAAGTAGTGTTTGGATTCTTGGGAGTCTCTCTCAAGGTCGCCAAGTTGGATTTCAGCAGGTGAGGTAACACTTCAGCCAGTGTCATGCTGAGGCGGGTAAACTGCCATTGTGGTCTTTCCACCCTTTGTTGATTGTTGCATTATGGAGAAATTGCGGGTCTTGGTATCACTACAACATTTACCGTTTGACGGTGTTCAGATCTGTTTTGGCCCCTCGGGCTATAGACTGCACTAGCTTCCTTCTTACCGGTAAAAGGCTTCTTTGCTGAACTTGACGAAGCATCCTTCTGAATTTTACGACTTCGAATGCCAGCCTCTACTCTTTCTCCAGTCAAAATTAACTCAGTGAAACCAGATGACGAGCTGTCGATCAAGTGATTGAAAAATGGACCAGATAGCATCCCTAGAAACATGTCGACCAACTCCCTATCAAACAAAGGGGGTTGGACTCTTCCAGCCAAGTCTCTCTACTTTTGAGCATAGTCCTTAAAACCTTCACTTGCACCCATGGATATACCCTGGAGCTGAGTACGAGTGGGAGCAAGGTCGGTGTTGTACTGATACTGCTTGTAAAAAGCAGCAGCAAGATCCTCCCAGTTTCGGACATTAGCTCCCTCCAACTGATAGAACCATTCAAGCTGATTCCCTGATAGACTATCTTGAAAGAAATGCACCCACAAATTTCTATCAGTAGTGTGGGGTTGGATTTTCCTGACATACGAACGGAGATGGAGTTTTGGACAGGATAATCCATCATACTTGGAAAAATCCGGAGCTTTGAACTTATAAGGGATCACCACTCCCGATACCAGTCCCAATTCTCCGAAATCCAAACCAGGTATTTTCTGAATCTCCATAGCGCTCAAACGATCTTCTAGCTGTTTGTACCTATCCTCAACAGGAGGATATTGCTCATCACCGTAATCAGTATCATTGTCAGAAACTGCAGGACTAAGGTCCTTTTCCCTTTCTTGTTTCTCCCCGTCCTTGGATGAGGAGGTCAGATCAGCTGGTTGCCTCAATCTTTCTCCGAATCTTCTACCCATACTCAGAATACCGACCTTCTTCTTCTTCTCTTTCAGAATAAGGGTCTTCAGATCCTCTTGCCCTTTAGCCAGACTTATGAACATCTGTTGGAATTGGGTGTTCTGTGCCTAAAGATCTTTGATGGCTTGATCGGAAGACATTTCTGCTGAAATAAAAAGCGAAGAAGATGAGAAACCTGTAAGGGTACCTGTAATGGTGTGCATGATAATGGAATGTGCGTGTAATGATTTCAAAGACTTTGGGAGATTTAAATTTGCAAACCAAAAATAAATAAAACTTTATTAGCTTAACTTTGAAAGGTTCAACAATGCTTTTAAGGCGTTACAAAGAAGTAAATAAAACAAAATCTAAAACTAAAAAAAAGAAAAATCAAAAGTCCCATGGTCGCTTCCTCTTTGTGCTGATGTAGTCATTGATCACTCTTTCTTCCTCGAGCTGCCTGGTGAGCTTCAAAATCTTCCTTTCTTGCTCATGGTACTGTTCCCGATAAGTATCCCGCTCATTCTTCAGCTGGATCCAAGACCTCTGTAACTCCCCAGGATCAGTGGGCATGTAAGGATAGAGAACCCTGTAAGGAATGCCTTCTTCATTAGTGGGCTCCACAATCACTGGTAATACGGCCTCATAGGGCATCCCAAAATTCTAGGCACGAGCTCGAACCCATTGGAGGTAAGGCTGCATAGGAAGGGAAGTCTTTGGTCCCAACTCTTGGGGGTCAGATCTGTTCACCATGCCCCAAGCTCGTATGAACATCCGGCGATGCTCCTTAACGTCCTCCTTATAGTCAAATACAATGTCCTCAAGAAGTAACTCATGGGGACCATCTCTCCGAGCACGACCAAATTGTCGCAAAGCCAGACAAGGATTATAAGTTATACCCCCTATGATTCCAAGCAACTGGACATTAGGGTATCCCCCACAGCGGTCAATAACAGCGGTGTCTTCCATAGCCCGGGAACACCAAAGAATATATGTATGAGCAAGTGACATTATTCTCTATGACCAACCCAAACCTTCTTCGTTCTTCAGTACAGACTTAGGGAGGTGAGAAATAAACCACCTCGACAGCAACGGCATGCAACATATAAGAGTCCCTCTTCTCCTCATAGTACGAGTGTGGAGAGCATGCAAGATATCTCCCAGCAAAGTAGGCACAGGGTTTCGAGAAAGGAAAATCTTGACAGCATTCACATATACAAAGGAATCTGGATTAGGGAAGAGAACTAAACCATAGATAAGAAGAGCCAATTTATCTTCAAAATCCTGAAAGTCCAAATCATCCAGGAATAACTGAGCCCGGTCTATCATAAATTTGGATAGAAAACCTTCGACCCCGCTTCGTGTTTCCCAATTGGATACTACACCAACCTGTTTCAAATGTAGAGCTGAGGCAATGTCTTCTGGTCTAGGATCTTCTTCCATACCTGTGAAGGGTACCTGTTCAAGAATGGATATGCCCAATAGATGAGAGAACTCTTCCAAGGTGGGTACCAACTGGTAATCTGGAAAGGTGAAGCAATGATGCACGGGATCAAAGAACTAAAATAGTACGCTCTCATCTGCTCATCAAGATTTGAAGTAACCGGCTGAGAAGTTGACCGTGTCTCTTAATGAACATAGAAGTCTCAGAAGCTCTTGAGTCTAGCTCTTTAGGTTGGACAGGTATTTGCACAAAGTTGACTCAGATGGTATTTCTATGCACGAAAGCCATGATCTACAAAACAGAACAAAGATAAATTCCCTTGGTCTTTGAAATGGTTAGTGTAATGAAGTATGAATGCCATGTTATGATGCATGATGTCATGGTAAACCACAGGTATAGCAAACACATATATTATAAACACAGTCAAACCATACAAAGCCCTTAAGTTTAAGGTTGCATGAGGTCAAAGGTAGTACCCTCTTGAAGTTAAGTTGGTTTAAACCTGTCCTAGAAAAGTAACCGGGTTCTAGAGGATCTCAATATCACTGACCATCCTCCATCAGTCATGGTTTCAGCTCACGCAATCTTTTCTTGCAGCCAGAACTATCTCAAGAGTATGGTCTCAATGAGTGTAGCATCGAGTATCAACCAGTTCTCAGCTTTACACCGAGGCCGGCTATCTCACTACTTTCTAATGGCCAAGTTGGGCGATTAAAGGTTCTAAGGTCAGTTGATGCTTAATGACACCATGCAGCGGCCCCGTATTCTCCTCGTTTCTCCACAAGGGATACCGATACCAACCAATGTGCCACATCAATGTAGCTATTGCTTCAACCGTATCAGTCTCCGCTGTAAAGTTCCCTCATAGTCTATTGCTACTTACCTAAAAGGTATCCCCAGGTCCGGGTTAGGATCTATAGTAACCCCAAACAAAACCCTTAAAAGTAAAGCAAACAAAGCAATCAAGAGAAGTAATTATGATGAACTAGATCCTAAGGTATACCCCACTTATTAATTCCCCAGCAGAGTCACCAGTCTTGTGATAGGGTGGCAGAACCGACTGTTTGAATGCTGGTTTGCATTTTGCGTTTTTTGTTCACAAAATGTCGCGGTAAGCAAGAGTCGCCACCGAATTTTATTTCATCCAATCGGAAAGGAAAAAAGTACAGAAAAAAATCCTTTTTCGAGATATTCTGAGTACGGGGGTAGATTATAGAAAGGGAAGGTGTTAGCACCCTTTCTATCCATGGTTTTCCATGGGTTCTTATGTACTTGCTCATCTTTTAAAAATTGCTTGTGTACGTGCTTTGTTTTTTAAAAGAGTTTTAACTTCGTGATAACCCTTGTATCTGTCCTCAAAGGTGTGACGAAGTCTGTTTTGAAAGTTTGTTTAAAAAGTCTAAGTTTGAAAATCTTTGATTTTGAGCAAGTACCTACTAGCATCTACCTACTCGAAAAAAGATTGTTTCTATTCTCGTTTCCTTTAGACCGTGTTATCCTACTATTATTAAGTAGGTAACCCTAGTCGTTGGAGTTGTAAGGGTCAATTTGAAAGGGACGTATGATCACTAGAGCAATGTTAGGATGTCTTAGTAATAACCCTAGAGTCTTAAGATCATATTCGAGGCAACATTTCTGAGGCAACATTTTCGAGGAGGCAACATTTTCGAGGCAACATCCGAACGGGACATTTTGATCTTTGTTAGACAGGAGGGCAACCACTAAGACACTCTATACTTAATGATCGTTTATTGAAGGCAACCGAAGTGTGAGTATACCCTAAGAGTGATATGTGCGAGTGATTTGTTTTAGTTATTTATCTTTGCACGTTAGGGTTTTCTAACTGTATTAATCTGTCATGCATTCTTGTCATACAATCCTATTAGCATACACCTAGACAGTTAAATATTTGCAGGATTAAAAATGAGAGAAAGTAAATCTACGCTATTACAAGGCTTCGGGGAGGGGATTAATTACATAGCTAAAAACTTCGGAAAAAGCGATAAGTAAAAGACCTAGATTAAACTATTACAAGCCATGAACAGTTACAGAAATATTGGCAAAATAAATAACACGCGTGCGATGAATTGAATACGAGGCAACTAGGGTTTTGACCCTTGCCTAAACCTAATTGCGATTAATTAAGAAAATGTTTTTGTTTTGTAAGAAGGTAAAGAAACAATTAAACTAAATAGAATATCCTAACTCTAATTAATTTTGAATTAAGAAAAATAAATTAATTTATTCTAAAACCTATTTTTTGAATTTTTATTTATTTGAGAAAAAGAGCAAAATTAAATTAAATAAAAAGTTTAACCTAATTTCTATTTTGATTTTATTTATGAAAACAAATTACAATTTCCCTAAATTAAACTAAATTAAATTAATTTTGATAATAATAAAATAAAAACTAATCCTAATTTTGGTGAATTATTGATATTTTTATGTTTTTTATGAAAAATGAATTAATTTGTGAATTAAAATAAATAAAGGAAATTTAAAGAATAAAAATAAAGATAAGAAATAAGAAAAAGGTTAGTAAATGGGCTTGGTGCTATTTAGCAATTGGGAGGGTGTGCTAAGGAAATTATGGGCCCAAGGTTGATAGCCCGTTTGACTTGCTTGATCCAGTGTGCACGTTGACCGGGGGCACATGGTAGTCCTCCAAGGGAAAGGCATTGGATCTGGAGCACTAATGAATTATATGGCCAGATCTTGATGGCACACTGTGAACCTCCTGATGTGTAGCGTGCTGGATTTCCTGTTGAAGAAAAATATGAACAAAGGTTGGGACCTGGGGATCGAACCCAGATCCTCATGCACTTTTCCAAAGCACGCTTGCCATCTGTGTTGCCATTGTTATTTGTATATACAATAAAAACCAATTATAATATAATGAAAACAAAAATGCTGAAACCCAAACGCGCGAAATTCAAATCACCCACTAGGGAGTGACACACATCCATCTTCTTCCTCCCAACCGTCGTTTTAGGTAACAACATTTTTACCTACGGTTGCCTCACCGTAGCTATAAGCTTGTTCATCACAAAAATTCTCTACAAGCAATATAAATGAAATTCAAGGGTGCCAATCAACTCGTCTCATCCTCACGAGTATCATGGCACCAAAATCCAGACCCAATTTTACCTATCCTACAAAGCCCTAAACAAAAACGCAAAACCCTAGCTATGGCAATATCCTGTACATGCGTTAAGAATGCAATTAAATGGTACCAAAAGTTTGAAAACTCAATAAGGAACAAGAATATGTAATCAAAACTTTAAAATGATGTATAAATCATGAAAACGAAAACGGAATTTTTGGCTAACCGTGTGACTGCTACAATGCATTTCAGGACGTGGGAAGGCTTGCTAATGATTGGAACACGATCCTGAGACGTCCAGCAATCGATTGGTAAGGTGAAGATGGCTTGGTATGGCCTGTAACTTGGAATTGGATGACCACTTTTTCTTGAGATTTTTCAGTTTTGTTTTTGCTATGCACCACTGTTCAACCTTGCCTCACGCCTTGGATCTCTTCTGTATATGTAATACAACATGTTAGGTCAACAAAAACGAATTCAATCTTGCCCATTATGAAGATTTGATTTGGTTTTTCATGGCATGTGATATATTTCCAAATTTGCTTCAATTCAATCTTTTTCCATTCAAATCATCCTTGCACGAATTGGTTCTCATTTGACAGCACATAAGATCTTCCTTCAATGCAAAAATCATCCCTAAAACACATTATATGATTTATTTGGATTTATTTGAATTTTAAATGAATAAAAATCAAAATAAATTAAATAAATAAATAAATAAAGCATGGAGGATCCCATAGGTCGTGGACTATTCTAGGAATGAGATGCAATCTTGAAAAGATGGGCCCATGTGGGAAAAAATGCAATTTTGGCCAATGTTGACTTTTGGCAATTTGCAAAAAAGGTCAACTTGGACAATGCATAGCCCTCTCAATTTTTACCCTAGAGAGGTGTTATTAGAATTTTTAGAAATCCTAGGATGTCCTATAAACAACCCTTTTGGTTTCATCTCAATTGAGTCTTTCATGTTCATGTATGAAGCTTTGACCCAAAAGATGTTTTTGTTGACTTTTCAAAAGGACCTATAATGTCAAAATTCATATCTTCTTGTGAGTGCATATTTTGAACTTGGGAGATGAAGATTAATTGTATGAAATTTCATGCTATTCAAAATTAGCTTTGAATGGGTCCTTTATGATAAAGTATGAGAAAGTTATGCTTGGTCAAAGTTGAGTTGACTTTTCCTACAAAACCCTAATTTAGCAACTTTTGGATTTTGATGAATTGTGAGCAATCCTTGATGAATCATGATAAAACCTTGATCAAATGATGAATGATACTTCAAAATGAGTATGTTGACCAAAAATCTTGAAGTTTGACTATATGTGGGCCACAATTGACTTTTGACCTAGCACATTCGATTTTCAGGCCTTTGAGCAATTGACTGGGCAAACTTCTTATGTAAGGCTTGAAACTTGACATGGATGATCTTGAGAACATATTAGGACAATAGTGAGCATTTGGGATATATTGGATTCAAGCATCTTGATGAAAAATGAAACCCTAATTTGAGGTAGACTGCCTTAGGAGGGAGTTTGTCTGGTCAACTCTTGGACTTCCTTGAGCAATTTGAAGACCTCGCTTGACATGTATTGAGAAATATGGGAGGGCAAATTTTGGGGTACAACACTTAGGATTTATTCCTTGCATTTTTTATTACTTTATTATTAGTAATTAGGCTATATGGCAAGATAAAATCAACAAATAGATAACCTTTAAATTCAAAGACAAAAATGCATACAATCAAACACACTATTCACACACATGCACCTCTAGGGTAATCTCACTTGTTACCTCGGAAAATAGTCATGTCCCTCGAATATGGGTGTTTTAGCAAAAGTCCCTCGATAAAAAGATTGTAGTCCCTCAATGTCCCTCAATGTTGCCTTCGGTAAACGATCTAGTCCCTAAACGAAAATTGCTAAAACATCTCATAGGTTTCCTTCTATGACTATATAATTGACCCATGTTTGTCCCTTTACATCCAAAGATAAGGCTTCTTACCAATCAATGGTAAGATAGAAATATCAAAGGAAGAGAGAAATGAACAAAAGAATTTTGAGTAAGGTAGAACGTTCTTAGTTGCTTGCTCACAACCTATTCTAAAAAAACAAACATTTTTCAAACACACCAAACACTTTCAAAAACATGAAATATTTTCAAAAAGTAAAACACTTTATATTCTTATAGAGACGATAATCATTACAAATTTTTCCTAAACGAAGGTGTTTTTCAAAAATACTTTCAAAATCCACCACAAACACACTTTCAAACAAAGCAAGTGATCTAGCAAGCAACTAAGAGCCCGTAGATAACTACGGATGAAAAGGGTGCTAATATCTTCCCTTTTCATAATCTACCCCCCGAACTCAAGAAAACATCTCAAAGGTCTTTCCTTTTCATTTCACCCTTTCCTTATTGAATAAAAGAAAAGTCAGTGGCGACTCTTGTTATCTGCAACAATTACGATCAAATGCAAAACAAACCAAGTCAGTTCTACCACCGTATTACAGCCTCCCTTAGATGTTTTCTTCCCATGTTAACATAATTGCATTTAAAACTAAAACTTCTCTTTCTTGGAAAATGTATAAAACATGCTAAACATACAAAAATCCTTTTCATGGTAAAAAATACCAAACAATCCATTTATTTTCTCCATTTGGCTTTTCTCTTCTAATAACATGTTGATTCCTTTCCACTACAGTGTGTGAGTCTCCAATGGCCGAGCAGCGGTGGAATGATTGAGTTTAACATTGTTTATATAAAAAATACAAACAAATAAAATTTGTGAGCCGAACTATGGCTGCTCTGATTCCTTAAAAGGGATACGTAGGCATCGGGGTAGGGCCCGAACGAGCACAACTTTTATTTTCCCTACATTATTTTCTATTTTCTTCGCATGCATTCCCTCTTAGTTTTTATATCTCTTAAGCATTAGATTAAACACACCCTTTGATTAGAACAACTAGAGTGGATCTCGTAGAGTACTACGGACGTGAGGGGTTCTAATACCTTCCCCTCTCTTAATCGACTCCCTTACCCAATCTCTCAGTCGCAAGACCTTGATTTCCCCTTTAGGTTTTTCTTTGATGATTTTCCTTTCCCTTTTATATTGGATAAATAAATACTCGGTGGCGACTTTATTAATTTTACTGCTACATAATGCTTTAATGTTATCCCACTTTGCAATAAAGCTCGACTATAGATACTTTAAGAATAATGTTCTTATGTTTAATGGGATCTCATGATTAAGTCACACTTAACATTTCATTATACATACGAACTATTCTAGGGACTTTATTATTTTGGAAAAGCAAACATAATAAAGAAATTCCTTTTATTATTAATAAATAATTCGATAAAAGTACCCAAATTATTGGCCTCTAGGGCTTACACCAACAGTCGAATGTGTGACTATTCATGAATATATTTGATTTCTACTTATTATTATACATTTCTTTATATTGTTGTTATATATCACCCTTATGTTGGAATGATGCTTTATACAACATCGTACAAATAGTCGAAAGTAGTCTGAGGCTGTTGTGGTCAGAAGAGGTTGCTCTTCATTTTTATTTTGAGTTGGCATCATTGCTATGATATGTAACATCGGGGGATTGATGTTTTGTTATGCTGTTAATTTTAAATATTTTGTTTGGAGTCTTTTGAACTCCATATTACTTGAATAAATGTTTATTTATTTTTGGATGTTTTTGATTTAATTCCAAGTATGATTCTTTTTTCGCTGCTTAATAAAAAGTAAGTTTGAATACCATGAATTGTTATTTTTTATTCATCCATAGTTGTGTTATGTATCTTATACATGTTATGAGCAGGTTTTGTATGTTTTGAAAAATGTAGCATCCTAATCGTATGTTGAACGTTTTAAAAATTACTCTAATTTTAATTATTATTATTATTCGGGGGAAAATTAGGGTGTTACAAACGGCATCTTCCAAGTTAAGGTTGTGGCGTCGTAATTCTTCCATGGAGGCTCACATCTTCGTCGTGGAATCGATATCACTTATATTGCTGGTACCCTCAAGAGTAGGTGTGATACGGTGGCCAGAACCGGACTGTTTTGAAATGCTGGTTTGCGTTTTGCGTTTGTGTTTTCAAAATGTCGCGGTAAGCAAGAGTCGCCACCGACTTTTATTTTATCCAACTGGAAAGGAAAAAAGCACAGAAAAATTCCTTTTTTTGAGATTTTGAGTATGGGGGTAGATTATAGAAAGGGAAGGTATTAGCACCCTTTCTATCTGTGGTTTTCCACGGGCTCTTAGGTACTTGCTCATCATTTTCAAAATTGCTTGTGTGTGTTTGATTTAAAAAAGTTTTTGTTTTACTCCGATTTAACCCTTGCTTCTATCTTCAAGAGTGTTACGAAGTCGTTTTGAAAACATTGTTTGAAAAGAGTGTAAGTGTGTAAATGTTTGTTTGTTTGAGCAAGTACTTAAGAACTAATCTACCTACTCGAAAAAGAGAATGTTTCTGTTCTTGTTTCCTTTAGACATTGCTATCCCACTATTAATGAGTAGGTAGCACCGTCGTTGGAGTTTTAAGGGTCAATTTGAAAGGGACGTACGATCACTAAAGCAATGCTAGGACATCTTAGTAATAACCCTAATGTCTTAAGATCAATATTCGAGGCAACAATATCCGAGGCAACCATTCCGAGGCAACTTTTCCGAAAGGGACTTTGATCTTTGTTTAGACAAGAGAGTGACCACTAAAATATCCTATACTTAATGACCGTTTATCGAAGGCAACCGAAGTGAGAGTATACCCTAGGAGTGCGCATGTGCGAGTGATTCAATTTCAAGTTATTGTCTTTGCACATTTAGGGTTTGCTAACCGTTTTAAAGTTTATCATACATTCTTGTCATGCGACCCTAATATCATACATCTAACAGTTTAATATTTTTCGGAAATTAAAGTGCGGAAGGTAAAGCTACGCTATTACAAGGCTTCGGGTATTAATTTACATATCCAAAAACAACCCATATAAAAACGATAAATGAACGAAAAAATCCTAGTTAAGCTATTACATCCCATGAGCAATTACATCAATATTGTAAAATAAAATAATAAAGCGCGTGATGAATTTAAGAACGATAGGAAATTAGGGTTTTGACCCCGTCTAACCTAAAAAGAAAAAAAACTTGTTTTGTTGTTTTTTTTAAAATTATTTTAATAAAATAAGATTTAAAATTAAATATGCACAAACTTAATTACTAATTAAATTAAATTAAAGAAAATAATTTACATGACCTATTTTTTGTATTTTTGGTTATTTTTAAGAAAAAGAAAATAGAATTTAAATTAGACAAAAACCCTAATTTCTAACTTGTTTTAATTTATTTAAAAAAAGAATTAAAGTTACCCTAAAATTAAATAAACTAATTAAATTAATTTTTTTGATAAAAAATAACCTAAATCTATTTGGATGAAAAATTATTTTTTTATGATTTTTTATGAAACAAAGAATTAATTTGGTGTTAGTAAAAATAATTAAATAAATTAAATAAAAGAAATTATAAATGAAAAGGAAAAGAAAATGGGCCTGAGATAAGTAATTTGGAGGTGTGTGAATAGCAATTCTGGGCCCAAAAGAAATTGATCCACGTTGAATTGCCCAGATTCCATGCTGCCTGTTGACTGGGGTGTATCATGGTCCTCCACATGATGCCCTTTGGATTAAATCTGCTTCAGATCTAATGGTGGCATGCTGATGGAACATGGTGGAGTCTTGGCCTGTACAATCACGTGATTACACAAAGCAAAATATTATTGAAGAATATGGGGGACCTGGGATTCGAACCCGGGCCCCATGGCCTTTTCACCTGCACCAATGCCAGCTGAGCTAGACACGTTTATTGTATATGAAATAATAATAATAGATAATAAGTAATAATGTGAGCTAGTGGGAGACAAACAAAAAAAACGCGCCATAATTCAAGTGGACAAATAAGATGGTGCCATGCAAGTCGTCCCTGTCCTCTCTCCGTTGGTAAAAGACCACTGACTTTTACCTACGAACGAATGTCCGTAACTATAAGCCAACGATTTTCCAGAATCGTCCACAGGCACGATAAATGAAATCCAAATCCATGAATCAAACCGCCTTGACCTGCTGAGCATTATGGTGCCCTTCTTGAGGGCCAATTTTACCTGTGTGAAAAGACCCTAAAACAAAACCAAGAACCCTAGCAATGGTGGATTTTGATATAGCTTCCAAAAATGCAATTAAATGATATAAATAGATTGCAAATGTGTTAGGGGTTTAGAATATGCTATTGAAACATGATGAATATGCAAGAATAACAAGATTTAATTTTGGAAATAAGGGCAAACTGTGGGAGTCATGGGGATGAATTATGGGCACTAGCGCGCTTCCTTTCGATTGGTATAACTTCCTTGCAATCCCAGGAAGAGAATGAGATGGCCAGGGAGTCCTGTAAACGCCTGGAAGTATGAAATCAAGTCACCACTTTTTGGTGATTTTTTCAAGTTTTGTTCTTCCTCTATGCACCTCAAAACCTTGTCTTTTTTATCTACAATTGTCCACTATATACCAAGGGATGAATTAGGTTTACAAATATGATCTCAATCCTTGCCAATTATGATTTGTGATCTTGATTTGATTCACTTGAAAATCTTTCCAAAATAGGCCAAAATCAATCTTTTTGTGCCCACCTATGCCTTGCACGAATTGATTCACTTGCTAGCTGGATATAGGACCTGAAATATGCACAAGATCTTGAAGTTTGAATGATTTGGATTTTTTTCATGATTTGTTTTGATTTAAATTGATTTAATTGCAATAAAAATCAAAATAAATAGCAAAAATAATATAAAGACAAATGGGAAGAGCTAGGGCTCATGGACCATGCTACCAACTCAAAACAAGTGCAAAAAGTTTGGCCCATTTAGCAAAAATTGCAATTTGAGGCATAGTTGACTTTTGACAATTTTGCAAAAAAGGTCAACTTCACCAATGCATAACTTCCTCAATTTTGACTCTTTGAAGGTGTTCTTGAACTTTTTAGAAATCTTGAGATGTCCTCTAAGCAACATTTTTGTTCTCATCTCAATTGAGTCTTCCATGTTCATGTATGAAGCTTTGACAAAAAATGTGTTTTTGTTGACTTTTCAAAATAACCTATAATGTCCAAATTCATACCTTCTTGTGAGTGCATATTTTGAACTTGGGAGATGAAGATGTATTGTAGGTAATTTCATCCTCTTCAAAATGAGCTTTGGTTGGGTCATTTATCATAAAGTATGAGAAAGTTATGCTGGCTCAAAGTTGAGTTGACTTTTCCTGCAAAACCCTAATTTAACAACTTTTGGTTCTTGATGAATTGTGAGCAATACTTGATGAATCATGATCAACCCTTTATCAAATGATGAAATATACTTCAAAATGAGGATGTTGACCAAAAATCTTGAGGTTTGACTATATGGGGACCACAATTGACTTTTGCCCTAACACAGTCAATTTTTAGGCCTTTAAGCAATTGACTGAGCAAACTTCCTCTGCAAGGTTTGAAACTTGACATGGATGATCTTGAGAACATGTTAGGGAAATGGTGAGCATTTGGGATCCATTGGACTCAAATATCTTGATGCAACATGAAACCCTAATTTGAGGTAGACTGCCTTAGGACAGAGCTTGTCTGGTCAACCCTTGGACTTCTTTGAGCAACTTGAGGATATTTCTTGAAATGTTTCTTTTTGAGAAATATGGGAGGGAAAATTTTGGGGTACAACAGTTGCCCCTGTTCAATCTTATTAAACCTGAGGATGTAGATTGGCTTGCCTGCCTTTCGTGATCCGAAGGTGGAAGATGATTGAACACTAGAGTGCCCAGAAATTTGCACTCACATGGAGTGGTACTTGTCTTGTGATGTCGGGAATGGGCTTATCGATGCCATTTGGAAATTGATGACGGGGGATGGGCTTAAAGATGTCATCTTAAGGAGTGTCGATCGCCTAAGAGATTCCTTATCGAGAGTCAGTATACCTGTTGTTGAGGAAGACTACGCTGGGGAATGTTGATCTCCGTCTTGGGAGAAAATAGAATTTTAGGAGCTTCAGTCATCCGTTATTCTACTGGGGAATCATCTCTTAGTCGAGGAGGTGAAAATGAACTACTATCTGGTCATGATCCAGGCTTCATAGTGATAAGACTGGCTGCTATCCGGTTGTGCTCTGGGCTTTACAGTGACTTACTGGGGAGATGAGATTAAAATTGCTATCCAGTCGTAATCCAGGATTCGCAATTTCTCGATTCTTATCTGGTCGTAATCTAGGCTTCAGAAGGAATTAAGTTGTTATCCGGCCGCGTCCGAGCTTCAACTTGAATTCAGGGCACACTAATATCCGATCTACTTCGATCTTCTTAGTAATTGTCCAGGTAAACTACTATTTGGTCGAAATCCAAGCTTCACAGCATCTTGTACTATTATCTGGTCGTAATCCAGGCTTCTGTCCTTTTACCGTTATCTGGTCGTAATCCAGGCTTCACGATGCTTTATACCATTATCTGGTCGAATCCAAGCGTCGTGGTGTTCTGTACTGCTATCTGGTCGTAATCCAGGCTTCACAATACCTTACTTCTTATCTGGTCGTAATCCAGGCTTCAGAAGAAATAAAGTGGTTGTCCGGTCGCATCCGAGCTTTCCATTTGAATTTTGGGCCTACTAATATCCGGTCGAATCCGGGCTTCATAGTAATTGGCCGGGTAAACTGCTATTTGGTCGAAATCCAAGCTTCACAGTATCCCTCACTGTTATCTGGTCATAATCCAAGCTTCAGTGTCCTTTATCGCTATCTTGTCGTAATCTAGGCTTCACGATGTCTCATACCATAATCTGGTCGAATCTAGGCTTCATGGTGTTCTGAGAAATCAAGATACTATCCGGTCGAATCCGGGCTTCATAACTTGTATTAAAGATGTACCACTATCTGGTCGTAATCCAGGCTTCGCGGTGTCTTTGGTTGTTATCTAGTTGTAATCCAGGCTTCACAACGTCTTGTATTGCTATCTGGTCGTAATCCAGGCTTCACAATAACTTGTTGAGCTGTTATCTGGTTGTAATCCGGGCTTCACGGCTTGTGTTTATGATATACCACTATCTGGTCGAATCCAGGCTTCATGGTACTCGTTGAGTTGTTATCCGGTCATAATCAGGGCTTCACGGCTTGCTGGGGATTAAATTATTATCCAGTCGAATCTGGGCTTCATAGCTTAGAGATAAACCACTATCTGGTCGAATCCAGGCTTCGCGGTGTTTGATACTGTTATCCGGTCGTTCTCCGGGCTTCACAATATGATGTAGAAATCAAGATACTATCTGGTTGAATCCGGGCTTCATAGCTTGAACATTGTGAGAATTTTGATTGTACCTTTCCTGAAAGGTAAAGGTTAGTCGTATGTAATGCATGACATGTATCAAGCAATGGTGTTCTCAAAATAAATGAGACTGTGTTGTATGATGCGTATGCATATGTCATGATGTATGGACATGCAATGTTTTTATGATATTCTCTAACTGGGGAAAATAAATCCCGAATTGCTGCTGGAGAGAAAGAGTTTGAAATCTTCGTTCCCGCTGGGGATAATGACCGAAGATGGTTGTGAGAATAATCCTGCTGGAGAATACACTGACGAGAAAATGACTCTGTGGGGAAGAGATGCTCTGCTAGAGGATCTGTTGATTTGGAGAAATAATCTCGGCTGGGGATGAATTACTGTTGCTGGCGATAATGAACCCTGTTGGGGATTGAGTTTCTGCTTGTGGGAGAAATAAACTCCACTGGGGATAATATTCTAGTGTTGGTGATGAATGAACTCTGCTTGGGGAGAATCAATGTTTTTAGAAACCTTTTGCTCTGCGGGGAGTGAATGTACCTTGGGTCGTATTCTACAGCTAGGTCTATCCCTATACCTAGTGGACAGAGCAACTGTAAGGTTTGGACATTTCTTATTTGCCCCTGTTCCTGATATTACGAGTAATCGTCTTTGTTTTGCATGTAAATATTTATGAGCAACAATTATTGTCAAATTCATATATCAAAAATGAACATTGGACGTTCTTGCAAAACAAAACAGAAAAAGAAAAACAATTTGAAATTTCTTTGTGAAAATGAATTGTATTGATTTTGAAATTGGCCTGTAAATAAGCGTTTTTGTACAAGAGGCTGACGTCCTAGTAAGAGAACGCCGCTGAAAAATAGAATTTATACAATTTGTGAAAAACAAAGAAAAACACCTATGTGAGCAATCCCACTGGGTTCCAACTCTGCTATTGCCTTTATATCTTCGAGAGTCTCATCACTTTGCTACTTGGTTGAAGGTAGATCATATTGATTAGTGTCGTCCGAGCTTGATAGTTGATACCTAAGTCTGGTTGCAAGATGATCCAATGAGACATAGTGTTACGCTTCAATCCCTAATTTTTGCCTGGATCGCCCTTTTGGGTTTTCAGTCCACCGGGATACCCTTTTTTGCCCAAGCCGCCTTTTCAGGTTTTTGACTCGCCGGGTGTACGGATTTTTCATTTTAATCCCTTATTTTTGCCCGAACCCTTTTAGTTTGCCGGGAAGCCCTTATTTTTGCCTAGGCCAGTCAACCTAGCGGGTCTTTGATTAGGCATAGTATCTTTTCACTATGTCTTCATTGAAGGGGTGAGGAAGGTCATCACCATCCATGGTGGTTAGAATCATAGCTCCTCCCGAGAAAGTATTCTTAACCACAAATGGCCATTCGTATGTAGGGGTCCATTTTCCCCTGGGATCACCTTGTGGCAGTATGATGCGTTTGATCACCAGATCCCCGACTTGATATTCTTGTCGTTTGACTTTCTTGTTAAATGCCTTGATCATTCATTTTGATACGTCTGACCATGAAAAATAGCAGTAAGTCTCTTTTCGTCCTCTCTCAAACCTGCATCCTTCATAATCCGAAGAGAAGGTATCTGGACTTCAATGGGTAAGACTGCCTCCATGCCATACAGCAAAGAGTATGGTGTTGCCCCTGTAGAAGTCTGCGTTAAGGCTCGGTACCCATGAAGAGAAAATGGTAACATCTCGTTCCAATCTTTGTATGTCACTGTCATCTTCTGCATAATCTTCTTAATGTTCTTATTAGCCGCTTCAACAGCCCCATTCATCTTCGGCCGGTAGGGAGAAGAGTTGTGATGCTGTATCTTGAACTGTTTGCAGAGCTTGGTGATCATCGTATTGTTGAGATTTGTACCATTATCCGTAATGATCCTCTCTGGTACACCATATCGACAGATCAAATTGTGCCGAATAAACCGCGCCACGACGTTCTTGGTTACTGTAGCAAAGGAAGCTACCTCCACCCACTTTGTAAAGTAATCAATAGCTACCAAAATGAAACAATGCCCGTTGGACGCAGTAGGTCTGATCTCGCCAATCATATCGATACCCCACATTGCAAAAGGCCATGGAGTTGTCAAGACATTCAGAGGAACTTGAGGTATATGCACCTTATCAGCATAGACTTAGCACTTGTGACAGGTCCGAGAATGCTGATAACAATCGGATTCCATAGTAGACCAATAATATCCTGCCCATAGGATTTTCTTTGCCATAGTATGTCCACTGGAATGAGTCCCGAAAGTACCTTCATGTAATTCTGCCATAATCCTCTTTGCCTCGCTGTTATCCATACATCGCAGTAAGGTTGAATCATGGTTACGCTTGTAGAGAATGCCATTGCTGATGAAGAACTTCGCAGCGAACCTTCTCAAGAACTTCTTGTCATTAACAGATGCACCCTCAGGGTATTCTTGAGCCTCAAGATACTTCTTTACCTCGTGGAACTAGGGTTTATCTGCTACCTCTTCAGTCTCAATGTCACAGCAATATGCGGGTTCGTCCAACCTCTCGATGGTAATCTGGGGAGCCTCATTGTCCCACCTGACTTTGAACATAGAAGACATGGTAGCTAGCGCGTCTACTAACTATTTCTCCTCTCTTGGGAAGTGTTCAAAGGTAATCTCATCAAAGTGCGGAAGCAACGCCAGTACATACTCTTTGTAAGGAATAAGGTTTGGGTGTTTTGTATCCCACTCGCCTTTGATCTGACTGATCACTAGAGCCGAATCTCCGAATACACTCAAGAACTTAATCCTTAGGTCAATAGCTGCTCGAAGGCCCATGATGCATGCTTCATACTCTGCCATGTTGTTGGTGCAGTTAAAACATAATCGGGCGGTGAATGGAGTATGACAGCCTTCAGGAGATATGATCACGGTGCCAATGCCATTACCCAACGCGTTTGAAGCTCTATCAATGAACATAGACCATCGGGATCCCTCCTCAGGCCCTTCATCCGGTCCGAGTTTTTCACAGTCAGTCACCAACATGATGCTCTCATCTGGAAATTCGAAATTCATAGACTGGTAATCATCCACGACCTGATGCACTAAATGATATGCCAACACACTTCGCTTGATTTCTTTTTGGGTTGTGTATTGGATGTCATACTCAGTTAAGATCATCTGCCATCTTGCTATTCTTCCGGATAAGGCAGGCTTTTCGAAGATATACTTGATTGGGTCCATCTTTGATATTAATAAGGTAGTGTGGGTCAGCATATACTGTCTCATCTGGCGAGCAGCCCATGCCAAAGTGCAGTAAGTTTATACTGTCTCAGCCAGCGAGCAACCCATGCCAAAGCGCAGCAAGTTTTCTCAAGCAATGAGTATCGAGTCTCATAGTCAATAAACTTTTTGCTAAGGTAGTAAATAGCATGCTCTTTTCGGCCAGACTCGTCATGCTGCCCCATCATACACCCCATCAAATTGTTGAGTACCGTCAAGTATAAGATCAAAGGTCTTCCCTCAACTGGAGGCATCAGAATAGGGGGCTCTTGGAGATATTCCTTGATCCTTTCGAAACTGGCCTGACATCCATTATTCCATCTTACCACTTGATCTTTCTTCAACAGCTTGAAGATTGGTTCACAGGTAACAGTTAGGTACGAAATGAATCGGGCAATGTAGTTCAGACGTCCCAAAAAGCCTCTGACTTCTTTTTCCGTTTGGGGAGCTGGCATTTCCTGTATATCCGTCACCTTTGTGGGATCCACTTGAATACCTTTATCATTAACGATGAAACCCAGCAGCTTACCAGACCTTACCCCAAAGGTGCACTTGTTCGGATTTAACCTCAGCCTGTACATCTTCAACCTGTCAAATAGCTTCTGAAGATGGTCAAGGTGTTCTTCTTCAGTCTGGGACCTTGCAATCATGTCGTCAACATACACCTCAATATCATGGTGAATCATGTCATGGAACAAAGCGACCATGGAGCGTTGATACGTTGCCCCAACATTCTTCAATCCGAACGGCATGACTTTGTAGAAAAAGGTACCCCACTGTGTAACGAAGGTTGTCTTCTCCATGTCCTCGGAAGCCATCTTAATTTGATTGTAACCGGAAAAACCATCCATAAAGGAGAAGATCTTATGTTGCACGGTGTTGTCGACTAGAACATAGATGTAAGGTAGTGGGAAATCATCCTTGGGGCTTGCCCTATTCAGATCCATATAGTCTATACACATTCGTACTTACCAACCTTCTTCGGCACCGGAACCACGTTGGCAACCCACTGTGGGTAAGAAGTAACTGCTAGAAATCCAGCATCAAACTGTTTCATGACCTCAGCTTTGATTTTCTCAGACATCTCTGGGCGCATACGGTGAACTTTCTGCTTTACCGGAGGACAATCTTCTTTAGTTGGTAGGCGGTGTACCATAATATCAGTATTCAAACCAGGCATATCTTCATAAGACCAAGCGAAGATCTCAACATAGTCGCGTAGCATCTGTATCAACCGTTTCTTGACACTAGGATCCAAATTCGCACCGATCTTGACCTCTTTCTTGTCTTCTTTTGTACCCAGATTCACTGATTCTACTGGCTCTTCATGGGGCTGTATGGCCCTCTCTTCCTATAGTAACAGTCTAACAAGTTCCCCAGGCACTTCACAATCATCCTCACCTTCGTCCTCGGTTTGGTTGATCGGATTTTCAAAGTCATAACTGGCAGTAGTAGAGTTGTTATCAACGGGATCCAGAGTGGATGTGGATCTGCATTATGATATGTGAGTGTGTGTAAGACGATAGCTGTTTTAATAAAGTGCAAGATAGAAAATAAAAACAAGGAGCGCAAGATTTGTAATGCAAGAAACGTCCAATGCTTTATTGATGATATATGAAAATGATAAATAATAAGCCCTCACAAACAAAGCCAAGGTGCCTCGGGCAAGGCACCGGGCCGTAAAGTTTCAAATTGTCTGTTACAAATCTCAAAACAAAAGTCTATTACTGTGTAATAAAAGAAACGAGCATGAAGTACTTCACCGTCCAATTGTTCAATCCACCATTGGTAGTCGGGTAAATCCAGCTTTCGAACTCTGACTCTTCTTCGTCATCCTCAATTGCATTCACTCCCTGATCATGTTTGAGCATAGGGGCAGTTATGACGTTAGGTTTCTTCGGAGCGTCAAACTCGATTTCTTTAGCTTCAATCAAATCTTGCACCTTATTCCTCAAGGCCCAACAGTTGTTTGTATCATGCCCTGGGCTATCGGAGTGATAGGCGCAGCGGGCGTTCGGATTATATAACGACGAGGTGGTGCTAGGATTCTTCAGGGCTTCCCTTAGAGTTACCAGGTTGGTCTTCAATAACTGCGGTAGAATTTGAGACAAGGTCATATTGAGACGAGTGTACTGTCTTTGTGGTCTCTCCATTCTTTGTTGATTGTTGCGTTGTGGGGCAACAGTGGGTCTTGATATTACTACCACATTTACTGCTTGGCGGAGTTCAGGTCTATTTTGGCTCCTCGAGCTATAAACTGCACTAGCTTCTTTCCTGAAAGGCTTCTTTTCTGTACTTGATGAAGCACCTTTCTGTATCTTACCACTTTTGATACCAGCTTCTACCCTTTCCCCAGTTAAAATCAATTTAGTAAATCCAGAGGACGAACTTCCGATAAAATGATTGAAGAATGGACCAGACAAAGTCCCAAGAAACATATCCACCAACTCCCTATCAGACAGAAGGGGGTTGGACTCTTCCAGCCAGATCTCTCCACTTCTGAGCATAGTCCTTAAAGCCTTTGCCTGCACCCATAGACATACCCTGAAGCTGAGTATGTGTAGGAGCAAGGTCGGTGTTATACTGGTATTGCTTGTAAAAAAAAGCAGCAAGGTCCTCCCAGTTGCAGACATTAGCTCCTTCCAGTTGATAAAACCATTCAAGTTGAGTCCCTGACAGACTATCTTGAAAGAAATGAACCCACAGATTTCTATCAGCAGTGTAGGGCTGAATTTTTATGACGTATGAGCGGAGATGGAGCTTTGGGCAGGATACTCCATTGTACTTAGGAAATACAAGAGCTTTAAACTTGTGAGGTATTACCACTCCAGATGCTAGTCCCATATCTCCGAAGTCCAACCCAGGGATCTTCTGAATCTCCATTGCACTCAGTTGGTCTTCGAGTTGCTTGTACCTATCCTCGGCAGGAGGATACTATTCTTCATCAAAATCAGTGTCATTATCAGAGACTACAGGACTATGAGCCTTTTATTCCTCTTGATTCTCTCCTCCTTTAGATGAATGAGACAAATCAGCTACATGTCGCAACCTATTCCTAAATCTGTGACCCATATTCAGAAGGACCACCTTCTTCTTCTTCTTTTTCTTCTCCTTCATGATGAGAGTCTTCAAATCTTCCTGCCCTTTAGCCAAGTTCAGGAACATCTCTTTGAATTGAGCATTCTGTGCTTGAAGAGCTTTAATGGCTTGATTGATAGGTATTTCAGAAGACATTCTATGCTGAAATAAACAGCGAAGAAGATGAGAAACCTGTAATGATACCTGTAATGAGGTGCATGGTAATGGAATGCGTATGAAATGATTTCAAAGACTTTGGGAGATTTAAATTTGCAAACCAAGAAATAACAAACTTTATTAGATTTAAACTTGTAAAAATGTTTAACGATGCCTTTAAGGCGTTACAAAATAAATAGACTGAAAGCAAATCTAAACTAGAAAAAACAACAAAATCAGAAGTTCCATGGTCACTTTCCCTTCGTGCTGACAACGTCATTGATCGTCCTCTCATTCTCAAGTTGCCTCGTGAGCTTCAAGATCTTCCTTTCTTTCTCATGATACTTCTCCCTGTAGGTATCCCTCTCTTCTTTCAGCTGAATCCAGAATCTCTTCAATTCCCCAAGGCCAGTAGGCATGTAGGGATGAAGGACTGTATAAGGAACACCTTCTTCATTAGTATGCTCCACAATCACTGGCAACATAGCTTCATAAGGCATCCCAAGCTTCTGAGCGCGGGCTCGAACCCACTGGAGATAAGGTTGCATAGGGAGAGATGTCTTCGGTCCTAGCTTGTGAGGGTCAGACCTGTTCACCATACTCCAGGCTCGTATAAACCTTTGGCGATGCTTTTCGATGTCCTCCTTGTAGTCAAAGACAATGTCTGTAAGAAGTAGCTCGTGAGGACCGTCTCTTCGAGCGCGACCAAATTGTCATAAAGCCAAACAAAGACTATAGGTTATTCCCCCTCTAATTCCAAGTAGAGGGACATTAGGGTATTCCCCACATCGATCAATGATAGCAACACCTTCCATATCCTTAGAGCTCCAAAGAATGTCTGTATGAGCAAGGGACATTATCTTATAAGACCATCCTGAACCTTCCTCATTCTTCAACACGGACTTGGGGAGGTGCGAAATAAACCACCTTGCCAACAGCGGAATGCAACACATGAGGGTCCCTCTTCTACGCAAAATATCACCCAAGAGGGTAGGCACAGGATTGCGAGACAAGAAGATCTTAACCGCGTTCACATCTATGAAGGAATCTGGATTCGGGAAAAGAACCAAATCATAGATGAGGAGAGCTAAGATGTCTTCAAAAGCCTGAAAGTCCAAACTGTCCCAGAATAGTTGAGCTTGATCCATTAGAAACTTAGCCAAGAAACCTTTAACCCCGCTTCGCGTCTCCCAATTAGACACTCCATCAGCTTTTTTCAAGTGTAAATATAAGGCAATGTCTTCTGGCCTTGGAGTCTCTTCTAAACCTGTGAAAGGCATCTGCTCGAGGATGGATATACCCAACAAATGAGAAAACTCTTCCAAAGTGGGAACTAGCTGATAATCCGGGAAAGTGAAGCAATGATGCACTGGATCGAAGAACTGGAATAGCACACTCATCATTTGCTCATCAAATCTTGAGGTAACCAAGCTAAGAAGCTGACCATGTCTTCTAATGAATGAAGAAGTATCAGAAATTCTCGAGGCTAAATCCTTGAGTTGAGCAGGTATTTGCACAAAGTTAACTCAGATGGTGTGTCTGCGCATGGAAGTCATAATCTGCAAAACAGAATAAAGATAAATCCCCTCAGTCTTTGAAATGGTTAGTTTAATGAAATATGCATGATATGTTATGATGCATGATGTCATGATAAAACACACAACAAGTATAGCAGATAGCAGACATGGTAAAGGCAAACAATTCATACAATAGCCCTTAAGTTTCAGGCTTGCATGGGGTTTAGGTATTACCCTCTTGAAGTTCAGTTGGTTTCAACTTGTCCTAATAATAGTAACCGGGTTCTAGAGGTTCTCAATATCACTGACCATCCTCCATCGGTCATGGTTTCAGCTCACGCAATCTTTTCTTACGGACGGAACTATCTCGAGAGTATGGTCTCAATTAGTGTAGCATCGAGTATCAACCAGTTCCCAGCTTTACACCGAGACCGGCTATCTCACTACTTCTTATGGCTAAGTTGGTCAATTATAGGTTCTAAGGTCAGTTGATGCTTAACGATGCATATAGCAGCCCCGTATTCTCCTCGTTTCTCCACAAGGGATACCAGTACCAACCAATGTGCCACATCAACGTAGCTACTGCTTCAACCATATCGGTCTACACCGTATAGTTCCCTCACAGTTTATTGTTACTTACCTAAAAGGTGTCCCCTAGATCCGGGTTAGGATCTATAGTAACTCCCGATACAAAGCCCTCAAAGATAAAGCAATCAAATCAGACAATAGAAGCAATGATGATGAACTAATCCTAAGGTATATCCTACTTATTAACTCCCCAGCGGAGTCTCCAGTTCTGTGATACGGTGGCCAGAACCGGATTGTTTTGAAATGCTGGTTTGCGTTTTACGTTTGTGTTTGCAAAATGTCACAGTAAGCAAGAGTCGCCACCGACTTTCATTTTATCCAACTGGAAAGGAAAAAAGCACAGAAAAATTCCTTTTTTTGAGATTTTGAGTACGGGGGGTAGATTATAGAAAGGGAAGGTATTAGCACCCTTTATATCCGTGGTTTTCCACGGGCTCTTAGGTACTTGCTCATCATTTTCAAAATTGCTTGTGTGTGTTTGATTTGAAAAAGTTTTTGTTTTACTCCGATTTAACCCTTGCTTCTGTCTTCAAGAGTGTTACGAAGTCGTTTTGAAAACTTTGTTTGAAAAGAGTATAAGTGTGAAAAAGTTTGTTTGTTTGAGCAAGTATTTAAGAACTAATCTACCTACTCGAAAAATAGAATGTTTCTGTTCTTGTTTCCTTTAGACAGTGATATCCCACTATTAATGAGTCGGTAGCACCGTCGTTAGAGTTTTAAGGGTCAATTCGAAAGGGACGTACGATCACTAAAGCAATGCTAGGACATCTTAGGAAGAACCCTAATGTCTTGAGATCAATATTCGAGGCAACACTATCTGAGGTAACTTTCCGAAAGGGACTTTGATCTTTATTTAGACAAGAGAGCGACCACTAAAATATCCTATACTTAATAACCGTTTACCGAAGGCAACCAAAGTGAGAGTATACCCTAGGAGTGCGCATGTGCGAGTGATTAAATTTCAAGTTATTATCTTTGCACATTTAGGGTTTGCTAACCGTTTTAAAGTTAATCATACATTATTGTCATGCAACCCTAATATCATACATCTAATAGTTTAATATTTTGCGGAAATTAAAGTGCGGAAGGTAAAGCTACGCTATTACAAGGCTTCGGGTATTAAAAACAATAAATGAACGATAAATGAACGGAAAAAATCCTAGTTAAGCT
Organism: Vicia faba; assembly: GCA_948472305.1. Lineage (NCBI taxonomy): Eukaryota > Viridiplantae > Streptophyta > Magnoliopsida > Fabales > Fabaceae > Vicia > Vicia faba. Next base: position 103,648,167 of record OX451736.1, read on the forward strand.
ATTACATCCCATGAACAATTACATCAATATTGTAAAATAAAATAATAAAGCGCGCGATGAATTTAAGAACGATAGGAAATTAGGGTTTTGACCCGGTCTAACCTAAAAAGAAAAAAAAACTTGTTTTTGTTGTTTTTTTTATATTATTTTAATAAAATAAGGTTTAAAATTAAATATGCACAAACTTAATTACTAATTAAATTAAATTAAATTAAATAATTTACATGACCTATTTTTTGTATTTTTGGTTATTTTTAAGAAAAAGAAAATAGAATTTAAATTAGACAAAAACCCTAATTTCTAACTTGTTTTAATTTATTTAAAAAAAGAATTAAAGTTACCCTAAAATTAAATAAACTAATTAAATTAATTTTTTTGATAAAAAATAACCTAAATCTAATTGGATGAAAAATTATTTTTTTATGATTTTTTATGAAAAAAAGAATTAATTTGGTGTTAGTAAAAATAATTAAATAAATTAAATAAAAGAAATTATAAATGAAAAGGAAAAGAAAATGGGCCTGAGATAAGTAATTTGGAGGTGTGTGAATAGCAATTATGGGCCCAAAAGAAATTGATCCACGTTGACTTGCCCATATTCCATGCTGCCTGTTGACTGGGGTGTATCATGGTCCTCCACATGATGCCCTTTGGATTAAATCTGCTTCAGATCTAGTGGTGGCATGCTGATGGCACATGGTGGAGTCTTGGCCTGTACAATCACGTGATTACACAAAGCAAAATATTATTGAAGAATATGGGGGACCTGGGATTCGAACCCAGGCCCCATGGCCTTTTCACCTGCACCAATGCCAGCTGAGCTAGACACGTTTATTGTATATGAAATAATAATAATAATAAATAATAAGTAATAATGTGAGCTAGTGGGAGACAAACAGAAAAAACGCGCCAGAATTCAAGTGGACAAATAAGATGGTGCCACACAAGTCGTCCCTGTCCTCTCTCCGTCGGTAAAAGACCACTGACTTTTACCTACGGACGAATGTCCGTAACTATAAGCCAACGATTTTCTAGAATCATCCACAGGCACGATAAATGAAATCCAAAGCCATGAATCAAACCGCCTTGACCTGCTGAGCATTATGGTGCCCTTCTCGAGGGCCAATTTTACCTGTGTGAAAAGACCCTAAAACAAAACCAAGAACCCTAGCAATGGTGGATTCTGATATAGCTTCCAAAAATGCAATTAAATGATATAGATAGCTTGCAAATGTTTTAGGGGTTCAGAATATGCTATTGAAACATGATGAATGTGCAAGAATAACAAGATTCAATTTTGGAAATAAGGGCAAATCGTGGGAGTCGTGGGGATGAATTATGGGCACTAGCGCGCTTGCTTTCGATTGGTACAACTTTCTTGCAATCCCAGGAAGCGAATGAGATGGCTAGAGAGTCCTGTAAACGCCTGGAAGTATGAAATCAAGTCACCACTTTTTGGTGATTTTTTCAAGTTTTGTTCTTCCTCTATGCGCCTCAAAACCTTGTCTTTTTGATATGCAATTGTCCACTATATACCAAGGGATGAATTAGGTTTACAAATATGATATCAATCCTTGCCAATTATGATTTGTGATCTTGATTTGATTCACTTGAAAATATTTCCAAAATAGGCCAAAATCAATCTTTTTTTGCCCACATATACCTTGCACGAATTGATTCACTTGCTAGCTGGATATGGGACCTGAAATATGCACAAGATGTTGAAGTTTGAATGATTTGGATTTTTTCATGATTTGTTTTGATTTAAATTGATTTAATTGCAATAAAAATAAAAATAAATAGAAAAAATAAGATAAAGACAAATGGGAAGATCTAGGGCTCGTGGACCATGCTACCAACTCAAAACAAGTGCAAAAAGTTAGGCCCATTTAGCAAAAATTGCAATTTAAGGCATAGTTGACTTTTGACAATTTTGCAAAAAAGGTCAATTTCACCAATGCATAACTTCCTCAATTTTGACTCTTTGAAGGTGTTCTTGAACTTTTTAGAAATCTTGAGATGTCTTCTAAGCAACCCTTTTGGTATCATATAAATTGAGTATTCCATGTTCATGTATGAAGCTTTGACAAAAAAGGTGTTTTTGTTGACTTTTCAAAATGACCTATAATGTCCAAATTGATAACTTTTTGTGAGTGCATATTTTGAACTTAGGATATGAATATGGATTGTATGGAATTTCATCCTATTCAAAATGAGCTTTGGATGGGTCATTTATCATAAATTATGAGAAAGTTATGTTGGGTCAAAGTTGAGTTGACTTTTCCTGCAAAACCTTAATTTAGCAACTTTTGGTTCTTGATGAATTGTGAGCAATCCTTGATGAATCATGATCAACCCTTTATCAAATGATGAAATATACTTCAAAATGAGTATGTTGACCAAAAATCTTGAGGTTTGACTGTATGGGGACCACAATTGACTTTTGCCCTAGCATAGTCGATTTTCAGGCCTTTGAGCAATTGACTGAGCAAACTTCCCCTGGAAGGCTTGAAACTTGACATGGATGATCTTGAGAACATATTATGGAAAGGGTTAGCATTTGGGATCCCTTGGACTCAAATATATTGATGCAACATGAAATCCTAATTTGAGGTAGACTGCCTTAGGAGAGAGCTTGTCTGGTCAACCCTTGGACTTCTTTGAGCAACTTGAGGATCTTTCTTGAAATGTTTTTTTTTAGAAATATGGGAGGGAAAATTTTGGGGTACAACAATAGGGAATAAAGCTCTTCTGTTTACCATGTCTGGTAATGGTTAGGTGTTGCATTTTAGGGTACTACAGGGAAAGTGATGGTTGTTAGGAAAATGTGTTGATCATATTAGTTTTACAGAGGCCCCACAGTGGGCGCCACTGTACTATCCCAAAAGTACAATGTGCATGCCCCCTGCAAGGGCAGGAAGACTCAAAGGACCTAGTAGTTATATCACATGTTTGGGGATGAGGGCTATCTCACAGCAGCGAGTAGTCCAGTACGATGGTTTTTGATGTTGTTTAAGGGACCAACTCACGTAAGGTGAGAGGACCTGTTGGCGACTGATGCTGCTAGGTTGTAGACGAACGATTAGATTAAAGATTTTAGGGCTACTAGGAGCAAAGTGCTCTTTGAGTAGTAGTGGGTGATCTTGATTATGTATTACTTGAGATCCTCTATCCTCTTGAGGGGTAGTGTATTTATAGGGGTTCCTAATGGTTAGTTTTTATGGCACCCCGAATATGGTCTTAATCGTTCCCCCTTATTAGGGAGGTTATTGACTGACCATATTTGCATAGTCAATAAAAGAATCTCTATTTTTTAACTTCCATGTTGGACGGACCACATGTGTGTCTCTTTTGGATTCCGCATGGACGACCCGATTGTTAGGCGAGGGCGTTCGAATCTAGAACTTTTCTGAATAGGACACTACAAATTGCTTTACATAACTCAGTTCTTAGCCTATCTATGTGACACCACTGTAGTATGAGTTTTTCAACCATGTGAATTGGTTGTGGTTTGGAGGAAGATTCATTTTTGCATTGTGTTTGAAATTGCATTGACTTCAAAAGTGTTTGGAAAAATCTAGGATTTTTACTACAATTTTTACCCTAATTCTGAATGGAAACATTGTGCTAAAAAATATTACCTATAACCCATAACACAATATTTTTCATGGGTTTGGAGGAATAGAAATTCTACATGCATCATTCAAGAAAACCACACCAACTTACCTCCTTTTGTAATTTCTCATTCCATGGAAGACTCCTTCTTATGATGTTTAAGTACTTCTTATCAAGGGCCTAATAAAGAGAGACTTATCAAGTGAAACTCCCACAATAACTTGTGCACCATCATAATATTGATATAAGTTGCCTCAAAATGCATGCTCAAATAGGTTATGACGGGTTCACCCATAACTCATTAGGTGCCTAGCTTGGTCATTTTCTGGCTTCATATCAAACAGTCAGGATATCTTCCTTGTAGAGCTTCATGCCATTCGTCATAGAAATTTCCAAACCAAGAATACAAACATCAATAACTCGATATGCTAGAAATATTCTTCTTACTGTATCAACCTTTTCAAGTCTGCTACTAAAAAATACTACAAATTTGGTATGTTGATTCAAGACATCAATAATTTATTATTGAAGAATAATCAATTAAAAAATTACTCATACTATTCTAAAGATAACCAAAATGTTGACTTCAAGGTTAAAAGTAGACTTATAATATGAAATATTGGCTGTCAGATCCCGGATGTCCTAAAAGATGTTGAGACGCCGGATTCGACTTCACACACAACAACAAGATGTATAGATAAATAAAACTATGTTGAAAGTAAATAACACAGGATATGTTTACCCAGTTCGGAACAACCTTCCTACTCTGGGGGGCTACCAAGCCATGGATAAAATTAACTAGATAGTATCAATTTGTAGACCTTGCAGCAAACATCCCAGTTTATAGCCAATGCAATTAACCACTGCCCTTTGCTTAACTTCTACCTAAGACACACCTAGGTATGAGGCCCTCCTCAAATCTATCTTCAATCACACTCAGCGATTGGAGCAACTCTAACACAATAGAGAACAAAGCCACAAGTCACTCTTCTAAAACACACAAAACTCAATGCTTAAAAGCTTATGAGAATTGACACACAAATACTCAACACTTTACAGCTTTTGAGTATCTGACATACAAATGTTATATGCTTAAAAGCTTAAGAACATATGACACAGAACTTACAACCCAACAATAAGGATTCTAAAACCATAACAAAATACACATGTAAGTTTCACCTAATACTAGGTATACACAAGTCTATTTATAACATTATACTGGACTGGGTTAGACTTCAAAACTGTAGCAATGAGGCTGCACAAAGTCTACACATTCTTCTCCAAGATAATAAGTCTTCAATCATTAGTTTCCTAAAATGTCTCCATATTTAGAAACTGTGCAATCTTCAAAAAACAACGTAAGAACATTCTAATTTTTCAATCTTGGACGCCACATAAGCTAACTGAATATCCTCTAAATATTCAAAAGCTAAAAATCAGTTGATCTACAACTGTCAGCTTGCTGCAAACACGATGTCCTATCTCCTTGTTGGAACATCTTACTTGACATGTTGAAGATAGAATGTTGGAACATCTTGTTCAACATGTTGCTGTTAAAATGGTTTTACGAAAATGTAAGCCAATAATAATTTTAGAGAAATAACAATCTTCCCCTTTGAAACATTTTAGCTAAAACACCCAAACAACCCTTGCACAATAAAGTATGCTTGAAAATAAATCAAACATACACATCAGAGGTACAACAACGAAAAAACACATATGCAAGGTTAGCAGCACAAAAATTAGCAGCACACACATTAAATAGTTAGTAGTTAGTTCATCTACTAACACAACTGCACCAAAAATTTAGAACACCTAAGTTCCCACACCATGATGTCAAGACATTATTCCTGACATCTCTTCAAAACAGCAGGAACTCCCCCTCAATACCTACTATCACAGAACATAACAGAGAATCATATAATTCTCCCCCTCATCAAGTGCCAACTCTAGCTCCAACACCTTCAACATCATACTACTCCCCCTTTGTAGCCATAATGTGACAAAGTTAAGCAGACAATATTATCAACAAAATTTTAAGCACCTAAATTTATAGAAGCAGGGTGCAAAAATTTAAAAATATCATGGGTATTTAACCCTTACATAATTATAAACCAAAGTAAACAAAATCATAAGATAAATCCAAGTAAAATCCCGTGACCAGCTGTCATGCAGTAACATCTTCTTTTTCCTTGAAAGCATTAGCAAAACATTCATTATGTTCAGCACCACACTTAGCAATCTCAACACCAGATGCAACACCAGCAGTAATTGCTATAACTCTTCATAGATACAGATCCTAAGTCTCCTCCTTAGGTTCTCGAACTGAGCAGCATCCAGAGCTTATGCAAAGATATCACCAAGCTCATTCCCAGTAATCACATGCTCAAGTTTAATGACTTTGTCCGCCACAAGTTCTCTGATGAAGTGATGTCTGATGTTAATGTGTTTGGTCCTGCTATGCTGAATAGGATTTTTGGAAATATATATAGCACTCAAATTGTCACAAAACAATGTCATGACATCTTGTGTAACATTGTATTCAGACAATATTTGCTTCATCCATACTAGTTGAGAGCAACTGTTTCCTGCTGCTATGTACTCAACTTCAGCAGTAGATAGATGTTGTACCCCAATTTTTACCCCTAAGACCCCTTCATCATACCATGATGATTAAATCACAACAAGATCATATTAGGGCTTTTGATTCTCCTCCCTATCTTTAGCTTTGATCTTTGAGGAATCACCAAGCACCTTGACTTGTTTTATTTTGTGATCATGAATGTTTTGTCTTGATTTTCCTTCTAATTAATAAAATGCAATGTTGGTTTGTCTTACTTGTTAATAATGTAGGTAAAGGCAATGTGGCTTAGCAAGTTGATCCATGGGTTCATAAGTTTATTTCCATGCCCTAGTCAATAAAGTTTGAGAAGTTAAAACCTCATCTTTGAAGTTATTTTGAAAGAAAAGGCATGGCAAGGTTTATTTTGGTTCATTACATTTCCAAGTTATCAAATTGATTCAAAAGAACAAGGGGTTGATGGAAGAAGTTGTCATGGTTGGACAAGGTATTGTTCCCATTGATCACAAGTGCATATTTATCTCAATTATCAATATATGGAAGTGGTTTTGGTGGCTATGAGTCCTCATCATCACCCTCAACAACTTCTATTTACAAAGCAAGAGTGTTGGTACATGAAGGTTGTTCAAAATTGTCAAAGTTCCTCAAAGCATTTCCTTGACCTGGGAGCTAGGGTTTTGAACTTCAAAGAAGTATATCTTGCTCATCTTTTGGTATTTTTGAGTGATTATAAAGACATACTTCTCTATAAAGGGTTATTAACAAATCACTTCAAAAGTTTCAAGGATTTTTCATGTGGAAGAAACTTGATGATGAAGAAAGAATACAAGTCCTCTAGATGAACCCCCAATTTCTCAAGTATGAATTCAAATGATCATAACTTGGTCAATTTTTATCACCTTGAGACCTATATTTTTCCATAATGATCTTGAGTATGTGAACTTTATGCCTTTTTTTATGTGCAAAGTGAGAAAATGGATGGAAAATACCCTAAGGATGCAAAAGATTATAGGTCATTTCATGATTTTTTGCCAACTTCAACAATTCATAACTCTCTCAATTTTTGGATATTTTGAATGGTTCAAGTTTCAAAATTCCATTCAAGAGGTCTATTTCATGCCATCTTTTTTGGTCAAGAGCAAATTCCAAGTGGAAGGCCATGTTTGGATGCAAGACATTATAGGTCACTTCGGAAGAAAAATTTGAAATATTTCTAAGTATGGAAAGTCAACCTTTTTTCTCAACTTTGACTCAATGCAACTTTCATATCAAGCATCCATTTAACTCCATTCTTTTTCCATTGCAAAGCTTGTAACCTCATCTTTCTAAAGCATCAAGAATCATGCCTTAAGACCCCTTGAGTTGAAAATGCCATTGTTTTGAAATTGGTAACTTGGAACTGAATTTCTCACCAAGTCAGAATTTTGAAATCCATAATGTGGCCTCTAATCACAAGATTTATGCACGTTTTTGATTTAAACTTGATTAACAAACTTGCCAGAAGGGTTTATCACCTCAAAACACAAAGATTGGATGAGTTTTGGTGGAAATAAGATCACACTTCACTCGTGCATCCGATTCACACGAATTCCCTCCAAAATGCATCATTCACTCTTACTTTTGATCCCATTTTCTTCTCCTATAAATACATGAACTATCCCATTCATTTTCTCAAGCTTGAATAGCCAAAATCACCCTGCCAAACTTGCTCCATAACTCAATTTTTTGTAACTTCGTAATCAGTATTCAAGCCTTTTTTAATTCAATTTTTCTGATAATTCACCTTCCTTGATTTTCCCTGAAGCTAACCATATAATTACCTTCAAGAATCGTGCCCTATATTGCTCCATAGAAGTCCAGTTTCAGAGCTCTGCAACTCAACTTTAATAGGTAGATTTCTCCATCAATTCTTCAAAACTTTGATACATTGTGATGCTCTCATTGCCCTGGTTCTAGTTGCAACACTTACTTTTATCTGGAAACACGTTTTGACCATGAAATTTCAAATCCCTTTTCAAAACTTTCCTTCCAAATTGCTTGAGCTACAGATTACATAAATTTGTCGCGAAGGTGTGGTTGTCTTCTTGAAGAGACGAAGCGAATGACATAGGTCTGAGCTTCTGATTTTACAGTTTAAGAGACCTGTAATTTATGTTGGCTGGAGGTTGAAGATGACCAACGTGTCATCTTCCAACCAATGAAGGCGCACCACTTTTTTTTTTGAATTTCTGATTTAATAAGTGATCTAGTGTTTTATTCACTAATGACCATGATATGTACTGCGCGCCAGATCCCTTGGATTTGATTACTAACGCGTTTTGACTCTCATCCATTGGTCCACATCTTTTTGGTTTTTATTTTATTTTCTTATTTTTATATTTAATTGTTTTAAACTTCAAAAAATCATAGAAAAATCATTTTTAGTCCAAAAAATCTGAAAAAATTATGAAAAATATTTTTGATTCTTCTCTTTCTGATTTTTAGTTTTTCACAATTTTATTTTGTGTTTTGTTATTTTTTTATAAATTTTCACTTTATTTGAATTGTTTTAAATGTTTAAAAATACTTTTATGCATTTTTAAATTATGAAAAAATTATGGAATGATCCAATGATATTGTGACAAATATTGGCGACTTCACTTATTTTTTATTTATGACTTTGCTATTTTTTTAATCATTTTTGGTTTATTTTACTCATTTCTTTTAATTTTAAAAATAGTTTCTGACTTTAAAAAATTACCAAAAATTTTATAAAAATATTTGAGTCCTTTTCTGATTTTTCTATCGTCTTACTTTTTATTTCTTGATTAATTTGAACATAGTTGATATTTTTCTCTTTTATTTCTATTTTAAAACATTTTAAAAGTTTTTTTATGTATATATTAAGTGCAATATTATTTTGTGATTATTTTCTGGCTGACATTGGGTTGAATTTTTTATTATGAACTTTGTTAACATCACTAGATCCATGGTGTTGAGTCTAACTCCATAAAAATGGATGAATGATTTTAATAATAGTTTAATTAAAATTTAATTCAAATGTGGTTTGTATTCTTTCCCACCCCTCTTCATCTCATCTCTTTCTTATTGCACTAAATGTTATTGGAGCGTGATCCCTATATCATGTCTCAAAATAAATGGTGCATAGATTCCTATTGACCGGCCTCAAAATAGGTGCGCCTTCTATATAAGTCCACTTACGATTGCTTAACATAGCGCTAAATTTTGTTCCGATTCAAATAAATGATCATTCATGGCCCAAACCTATGTTTGCAAGCCCAAGTATATTAATTTGATCCCTTTGATCCAATAACTTTGAGGTTCATTGTGTGGAGGCTTTGGTTCTACCAATCCTCTAATGGATCTACAACACTTTTGGTCAACGCGGATCACTTAAACATCGTTGATCATCAAATGGTACTTGTGAGGATTCCAAATGGATGATATACTTGACAAAAAGCAAATTCAACTTATTGTGTGGAGGCTTTGGTTCTACCAATCCTCTAATGAGTTCCAAATGCAAGTTTCAAGATGGTCATCCAACTAACCACTAATATTAATTTGTTTCACTTTATGCTTTTATTTTTTATGCTTTATGTACCATTTACTTTAAGCATTACATTTCATGTTATTTGTATTTTGCTCACTTGAGCATTTATATCCTTGTTATTTTTGTTTTGCTCACTTGAGCCTTTCTTTTCTTTTTCAAGACACCTAATAATCAACATGAACCCTAAAAAAGGCTTTAATGATACTTGGACTATTTGGTTACTATCCTTGGTATTATGGAGCATTGGACTTCTTGGACTTAGGATTAGAAACCTTGGCCTATGTTGGATACCTGTGATCTTAATTGATATATTGTCTGGAGCTCTTGAGGTTTACCTTAAGATATTAGGTTGCTTGTTTATTTTGTGTGCGGTTTATTATGATTACATTCTTTGTTTATAATCTGGAGTTCACCCGTAAACAAGAATAAAGCTGGCCTGGGGTTCTATGTGAAGAATGATAAAGGTAAGGGTATGAAGCCGAAGTCAGCTGCATGCAAGTATCAAGACATCTTCCGTAGCGGGGGTTATCTTCATCCAACTGTCTCCGGGATTAATGCCATTATGGAAGATGAAGCAGAGCCAGAAATTCCAAATTATGTGACGCACGGAGTTAGGGTTCAGAACTGGATCACCATTAATGTTCCCTCTTGCATACATGTTTCAAAGTAATTTGTTTTGTTAATCTTTTTGAAAAGCTTTCACTCTGCCCAAGGTGAAAGTATTAATATTGTATGGGCTCATCTGTTTGTTATGACTTTTAAAATCAATAATAAAAGTTGTCTTTGTTAAACAAATTGTGTTTTTATTTTTTTTCTTGGAAAATGGTAATCAGAAAAAACCTTTCAAAATAAATAATAACTGAAATTCAATCTGCATGATCACTTGTTATATGTGTCAGTTTCTAAAAACAATCATAAATCATATGTGCAGATTAATTAAAAAACTCGTTGAATACAATGACCCTGCATCCTCTCCCAACTTTGAATGTCTTGTGTATGGGGCCGAAGAAGAAGACTATGATGAGATTCTAGAAGAGGTATCACGGTTGCGTGAGCGCGAGGAAAATGCTATTTAGTCATGTAGAGATCCATTGGAATAAATCAATTTGAGTTCAGAAGAAGATCCGAAGGAAGTCAAGATTGGAGCATTGTTGTATCCTGATGTGAAGAGCAGGTTGATTGAGTTATAGAAAGAGTATGTGGACATTTTTGCTTGGTATTATCAAGATATGTCTGGTCTAGATACATATATTGTATAACACCACTTACTGCTGAAGCCAGAGTGCCCGCCAATCAAACAGAAGTTGAGAAGAACTCACCCAGATATGGCAGCGAAGATCAAAGAAGAAGTGCTAAAGCAGATTAATGTTGGTTTTCTTGTGACATCAGTGTACCCTTAATGGATTGCCAATATTGTCCCAGTACCGAAAAAAGACGGAAAAGTTCGCATGTGCGTAGATTACAGAGATCTAAATAAAGCTAGTCCAAAAGATGATTTTCCATTGCCACACATTGATATGTTATTGGATAGCACAGCAAAATTCAAAGTTTTCTCGTTCATGGACGGATTTTCCGGGTATAATTAAATAAGAATGGCGCCTGAGGACATGGAAAAAACAATGTTTATCATACCCTGGGGAACATTCTGTTACAGAGTGATGCCCTTCAGGTTGAAGAACGCTGGTGCAATGTACCAGAGGGATATGATAACCCTATTCCATGATCTGATGCACAAAGAAATTGAGGTATATGTCGATGATATGATTGTTAAATCCCAGACTGAAGAAGGGCATGTAGAAGATTTGTTGAAGTTGTTTCAGCGTTTGAGGAAGTATCATCTCCGCCTGAATCCAAATAAATGTACCTTCAGTGTTCGATCAGGGAAATTATTGGGTTTCATTATTAACCAGAAAGGAATTGAAGTTGACCCTGATAAATTCAAAGCAATAGAGATCAATGTTTTGTATGGACGGATGACTGCCAAAGGGCATTTGAAAGTATTAAAGAATATCTGCTTGAACCTCCTATCTTGCTCCCTCATGTTGAAGGAAGACCATTGATTATGTATCTAACAGTGTTAGATAATTCCATGGGTTGTATTCTTGGATAACAAGAAGAAATAGGGAAGAAAGAGCATGCCATTTATCATCTCAGTAAAAAGTTTACTGATTGTGAGTCATTGTATTCCATGCTGGAAAAGACATGTTGTGCTCTGGCTTGGGCGGCAAAACGTTTGCGACAGTATATGTTGAATCATACTACTTGGTTGATCTCCAAAATGGATCCAATCAAGTACATTTTTGAAAAGCCTACTCTTACTGGGAGAATTGCCTGCTGGCAGATGCTGTTATCTGAATATGATATCGAATACCACACTCAAAAAGCTATTAAAAGCAGCGTGTTGACAAATTATCTTGCTCACCAACCAGTGGATGATTATCAGTCTGTGAAGTATGATTTCGTCGATGAGGATGTGAGTTTCTGAAAGTGAAAGATTGTGATGAACCATTGCCTGAGGAAGGCCATGATCCTGAATCTCGTTGGAGTATGATATTTAATGGAGTTGTGAATGCTTATGGTAAAGGAATTGGTGTTGTGATTGTAACTCCACATGGATCATACATTCCTTTCACTACAAGGTTGGCATTTGATTGTACTAATAATATGGCAGAATATGAGGCTTGCATCATGGGTCTCGAGGAAGCTATTGATCTCTGAAATAAAATTCTAGATGTGTATGGTGATTCATCCTTAGTAATAAATCAGCTTAAAGGAGAGTGGGATACTCGTTACCCTAGCTTGATCCCTTACAAAGATTATGCTAGAAGATTGTTACCCTTCTTTAATGAAGTTGAATTCCATCACATTCCAAGAGATGAAAATAAAATGGCGGATGCCCTGGCAACTCTGGCTTCTATGTATCAAGTAAATACTTGGAATGATATACCTCGAATTATAGTTCGGCGACTGGATAGACCCGCTCATGTGTTTACAACAGAGGTAGCAGATGAGAAACCTTGGTATTATGATATCAAGTATTTTCTCCAGACTCAATAATACCTAAGTGGTGCTTCGAATAAAGATAGAAAGATAATGAGAAGATTGGCTGGCAGCTTCTTCTTCAGTGAAAATGTGTTGTACAAGAGAAATTTTGACATGGTCTTGCTCAGATGTATGGATAGACACGAAGCATACATGTTGATGCATGAGATTCATGAAGGCTCATTTGGCACTCACGCCAATGGATATTCGATGGCTAAAAAGATGCTAAGGGAAGGTTACTATTGGCTGACAATGGAATCTGACTGTTACAAATTTGCAAAGAAGTGCCATAAATGCCAGATTTATGCGGACAAGGTTCATGTGCCTCCGACACTTCTCAATGTGATCTCTTCCCCATGGCCTTTCTCTATGTGGGGTATTGACATGATTAGGATGATAGAACCCAAAGCTTCGAATGGACACCATTTTATCTTGGTAGCAATTGATTACTTCACCAAATGGGTGGAAGTTGCTTCATATGCTAACGTTACCAAGCAGGTGGTTGTGCGCTTCATTAAGAATAATTTTATATGTCGATATGGTGTGCCAAGCTGAATTATCACCGATAATGGCTCAAATCTGAACAACAAGATGATGACAGAACTTTGTGAGGAATTCAAGATCGTACATCACAACTCCTCTCCGTACATGCCAAAGATGAATGAGGTTGTTGAAGCTGCTAATAAGAATATTAAGAAGATCATCCAGAAGATGGTTGTTACTTATAAAGATTGGCATGAAATTCTCCCTTTTTCTTTGCATGGATATCGGACATTTGTCCTCACTTCAACAGGAGCAACCTCATTCTCCCTTGTGTATGGAATGGAAGCAGTACTCCCAATCGGGGTTGAGATTCCCTCTTTGCGTGTGATAATGGAAACCAAGTTGTCAGAGGCTGAATGGGTCCAAAACAGGTTTGACCAATTGAATTTGATCGAAGAAAAGAGAATGACAGCTTTGTGTCATGGGCAGTTATATCAGAAGAGAATGAAGAAAGCTTTTGATAAGAAGGTCAAACCTCGTGAATTCAGAGAAGGCGACCTCGTGCTCAGAAAGATCTTGTCTTTTAACGCTGATTCTAGGGGCAAATGGACTCCCAATTTTGAAGGCCCGTATGTTTTCAAAAAAGCCTTCTCTGGTGGCACATTAATTCTTGAAACTATGGATGGCAAGGAGTTCCCATGTACCATAAATGTTGATGCAGTCAAGAAATACTTCGCCTAAAGAAATAAAAGAACAGCTCGCTAAGTTGAAAACCTGAAAGGGCGGCTTAGGCAAAAAAGAGCGTCTCAATAGACCGAAAACCTGAAAGGGCGGTCTAGGCAAAAATTAGAGACATAAACAGAATAAATTTCCCGCTAAGTTAAAAACCCGAAAGGGCAGCTTAGGAAAAAGTTAGGGATTTTCTTGGCAAGTAACTACATCAGACAAGACTTGATCATTGAAGCAACAATCTTCTTGGATCCTCGCCATACTTCAACAGAAGTTGCTGCTCAGGATTTCAAAAGTTGTTAGAGGGGATAATGGTCATTGTATCTCAATGTATCTTTTCCATTATATATTACCATTTTCCGAACTTTGTAATCATCTATGGAGTCTCTCCATTCACAAACTACCATTCTATCAATGAAATTTGAGCTTTTACCCAATTCTTTGTATTTCTTATTTTATTTAGATTGCAAAGACTCCATTTATTATTGATAATAATTTTCAAATCGAAAAGATTAAATAACAAAATTGTTCTTCAAAAAGAATTTAAAATTTACTTTTACTTTAGATTTTGTGATTCGAGAGGAAAACAAAAGTGGTGATCCCAGGAATGGATGAACTCCAGTAGTTTTGAGAAGTTTTGTTACCCCTGGGAAGGTTTTCTCAGGACATTTTCTCTGTATTGGGTTTGTGACTCCAGTGTCCCTAGTCAAGTCTTGGTTCATTTTTATTCTTTTCTGAGTTTGCATGATGTGAAGACTCAATCCAAGATTTCTCCAGTGAAAGTTTCGCTTATTTGATAGAAGTCCTTTCTCCCCAGATAAGTTGGTACAATAATTACTCTCGAAGAACACGAATCTATGGTTTCTCCAGTGAAGAACGTATATTAGTTTCCCCTTGATGATGTGGTATTGACCTCCTCAATAAAGTCAACACAAAGTCCCCAATTGATGTCTCTATGATAAAGCATTATCTCTCGTAGAGAATTTTATATGTTTTTTCTCCTTTAAAGTGGTCCTGAATTCCCCAGTGGATGTTTTGACGATTTGGTTTCCATCTGCCTTATTCGAAATCAGTTTTGAAAATCTCCAATAGAAGTGCTACATTTGAAAACATTTATTTCCCCGTTAAGGTCTGAGTGTTATCTCCCTGGTGAAGTCTAGAGAAGGATGTTATATCCCTATATCTGTACTGTTTTGTCGCTATATTATGTTTCTCCCCAATAAAGTTAAGCCATGCAGTAGGACTTTGCTTCCTCAGTCGGTGCTTATTTTTCTTTTGGGAAGATCG
Source organism: Vicia faba (assembly GCA_948472305.1). Lineage (NCBI taxonomy): Eukaryota > Viridiplantae > Streptophyta > Magnoliopsida > Fabales > Fabaceae > Vicia > Vicia faba. The sequence goes on from OX451736.1 coordinate 103,663,454, forward strand.
TCTTAGATGTGATTTGGCCGAGTATTGTGGGCGCTCGAGTTGGTTTTGTTTGTTTATCCCCAGTATTATATGTTTGTTTTGTCAGCATATACATGATAACACTCATACATTCATACATACATCATACATAGTTAAATTTAGTAAATCATTTCTAATTCACATTCGTTAATATTCTGTTGACATATTCCCCTATTTTGCAAAGTTGTGTTATCCTCTCCCCAATAGAGTGCCATCCATAAGCAGAAAGTGTGTATTCTTTCAATTTCCCCACTGAGTTATCCCTCGTGGAAGATTTTTGATTTAGCCTTCTTGTACAACTCCTTGTCTGGATGATTTGGGTTTCCCTCTTGAGTTTATTTCTCAGAGGATGTATTTTGGTAGACCGTTTTATTCCAGATTATTTTTGTTTGAATCCTTGATCCTCAGCAATATTATTACTTTGGATTTCTGCAAGCTTCGAGTTTTGGTTTGAGAATATGCATTTATTTTGCACGAGAAGACTTTATCTCCTCAGCAGAAGTATATTGGCATTTCCTCAGGAAGTCATGATTCATTCCCCAGGAAGTCATATTTCTTTCCCCAAAAGTAATTCTTACAATCCTTCCTATAACAGCAAATAGTAGGTCTCTTTATTTGAGCAACTTATACTTCCCCGTAAATGTCGAGGTACTTTTTTTCTTCTACCTTCTCTATTAGTGGATAGTTTGTAGTTCTTTGTCAAAATTACTCCCGTGGATGGCCAATCGTTCAATATCAAAGAGACAGTTCATTAAGAAATCTTTGTAAGTGGTAGTCTCTTTATTTGAGACAGCTTATACATTACCCTTTCCAAGCAGAATGCCTTGATTAAGGAGGAAGTTGAGACCCGTTCTAGGTGAAACGACATAATTCTGGAGAAAACTTGTTTTATCTTTTTGCTACCTTCAGTGAACGTTGGTAGTTCATCGTCAGTGAACAGCGGTGTTATGATATATTTTCTTTCTACCTTCATTGAAAGTTGGTAGGTCATCGACAGTGAACGTCGATGATTGTTATCTTTTTGCTACCTTCAGTGAATGTTGGTAGTTCATCGTCAGTGAACGACGGTGCTATGATATGTTTTCTTTCTACCTTCAGTGAAAGTTGGTAGGACATCGGTAGTGAACATCGATGATTGTTATCCTTTTGCTACCCTCAGTGAACGTTGGTAGTTCATCGTTAGTGAATGGCGATGCTATGATATATTCTCTTTCTACCTTCAGTGAAAGTTGGTAGGTCACCTTCAGTGAAAGTTGGTGTTTGTTATCTTTTTTCTACCTTCAGTGAATGTTGGTAGTTCATTGTCAGTGAATGGCGGTGCTATGATATATTCTCTTTCTACCTTTAGTGAAAGTTGGTAGGTCATCGGCAGTGAACGTCAGTGATTGTTATCTTTTTGCTACCCTTAGTGAATGTTGGTAGTTCATCATCAGTGAACGAAGATGCTATGATATATTTTCTTTCTACCTTCAGTGAAAGTTGGTAGGTCACCGTCAGTAAACGTCGGTGTTGTTATTTCTTTTCTTTCTATCCTTAGTGAACGTTGGTAGTTTCACCTTCAGTAAAAGTTGGTGTATCCTTTGACTTTTTATCATCCTCTATAAGTCGGGTCTTTTGATCCACCAGTGATATATTTTCCTGGTCAGAATTCTCTTTTGTTTATTTATTTTGTTACATACCCAGTGGTGTTTCGCGTCCCTTTGAATTTGTTCATGTGCATTCATATTCATAAGCATTGCATGGCATCTTAGGGCCAAAAATAGGGTTTGTTTTATATTTAAGTATCTTTGATTGCGTCGACACAAAGATTTTTAACCTTTGTATCTCCGGATAGAAGAAACTTAAATAAGGGCAGATCTTGTACCCCAATTTCCCCCCCTAAGATCCCTTCATCATACCATGATGATTCAATCACAATAAGATCACATTGGGGCTTTTGGTTCTCCTCCCTATCTTTAGCTTTGCTCTTTGAGGAATCACCAAGAATCTTGACTTGTTTTCTTTTGTGATCATGAATGTTTTGTCTTAATTTTCCTTCTACTTAATAAAATGCAATGTTGGTTTGTCTTACTTGTTAATAATGTAGGTAAAGACAATGTGGCTTAGCAAGTTGATCCATAGGTTCATGAGTTTATTTCCATGCCCTAGTCAATAAAGTTTGAGAAGTTTAAACCTCATCTTTGAAGTTATTTCGAAAGAAAAGACATGGAAAGGTTTATTTTGGTTCATTACATTTCCAAGTTATCAAATTGATTCAAAAGAACAAGGGGTTGTTGGAAGAAGTTGTCATGGTTGGACAAGGTCTTGTTCCCATTGATCACAAGTGCATATTTCTCTCAATTATCAAGATACAGAAGTGGTTTTGATGGCTATGATTCCTCATCATAATCCTCAACAACTTCTATTTACAAAGAAATAGTGTTGGTACAAGAAGGTTGTTCAAAATTGTCAAAGTTCCTCAAAGCATTTCCTTGATCTAGGAGCTAGGGTTTTGAACTTCAAAGAAGTATATCTTGCTCATATTTTGGTATTTTTGAGTGATTCCAAATACATACTTCTCTTCAAAGGGTTATTAAAAAATCACTTCAAAAGTTTCAAGGAGTTTTCATGTGTAAGAAACTTGATGATGAAGAAAGGTTACAAGTCCTCCAGATGAACCCCCAAAGATTACAAGTCCTCCAGATGAACCCCCAATTTCTCAAGTGTGACTTCAAATGATCATAACTTGGTCAATTTTTATCACCTTTATCCCACTCTTTTTCCATAATGATCTTGAGGATGTGAACTTTATGCCTTCTTTTATGTGCAAAGTGAGAAAATGGATGGAAGATGCCCTAAGGATACAAAAGATTATAGGTTATTTCATGATTTTTTGCCAACTTCAACAATTCATAACTCTCTCAATTTTTTGATATTTTGAATGTTTCAAGTTTCAAAATGTCATTCAAGAGGTCTATTTCATGCCATCTTTTTTGGTCAAGATCAAATTCCAAGTGGAAGGTCATGTTTGGATGTAAGACATTATAGGTCACTTTTGAAGAAAAATTTGAAATATTTCTAAGTATGGAAAGTCAACATTTTTTCCCCAACTTTGACTCAATGCAAATTTCAGCTCAAGCATCCATTTAACTACATTCTTTTTCCATTACAAAGCTTGTAACCTCGTCTTTCTAAAGCATCAAGAATCATGCCTTAAGATCCCTTGAGTTGAAAATGCCATTGTTTTTAAATTGGTAACTTGGAACTGAATTTCTCACCTAGTCAGAAATTTGAAATCCATAATGTGGCCTCTAATCATAAGATTTATGCGCGTTTTTGATTTAAACTTGATTAAAAAACTTGCCATGAGGGTTTAGCACCTCAAATCGCAAATATTGGATGAGTTTTGATGGAAATAAGATCACACTTCACTCGTGCATCAGATTCACACGAATTCCCTCCAAAATGCATCATTCATTCTTCCTTTTGATCCCATTTACTTCTCATATAAATACATGAACTATCCCATTCATTTTCTCAAACTTGAATAGCCAGAATCACCCTGCCAAACTTACTCCATAACTCAATTTTCTGTAACTTCGTAATCAATATTCAAGCCTTTTTTAATCCAATTTTTCTATCAGTTCACCTTCCTTGATCTTCCCTGAAGCTAACCATGCAATTACCTTCAAGAATCGTGCTCTATATTGCTCCATAGAAGTCCAGTTTCAGAGCTCTGCAACTCAACTTTAATAGGTAGATTTCTCCATCAGTTCTTGAAAACTTTGATATCATTGTGATGCTCTCATTTCCCTGGTTCTAGTTGCAACAATTACTTTTATCTGGAAACAAGTTTTGACCATGAAATTTCAAATCCCTTTTCAAAACTTTCCTTCCAAATTGCTTGAGATACAGTTTATATAAATTTGTCGTGAAGGTGTGGTTGTCTTCGTCTTAAAAAGACGAAGCGAATGGCATAGGTCTGAGCTTCTGATTTTACAGTTTGAGAGACCTACAATTCACGTTGGCTGAAGGTTGAAGATGACCAACGTGTCACCTTCCAACCAATGAAGGCGCGCCACTTGATTTTTTTTTAATTTCTGATTTAATAAGTGATCCAGTGTTTTATTCACTAATGACCATGATATGCATAGCGCGCCAGATCCCTTGGATTTGATTACTAACGCCTTTTAACTCTCATCCATTGGTCCACATCTTTTTTGTTTTTATTTTATTTTCTGATTTTTATATTTAATTGTTTTAAACTTCAAAAAATCATAGAAAATTCATTTTTAGTCCAAAAAATCTGAAAAAATTATGAAAAATATTTTTGGTTCTTCTCTTTCTGATTTTTATTTTCTCACAATTTTATTGTGTTTTGATATATTTTATAAATTTTCACTTTATTTGAATTGTTTTAAATGTTTAAAAATACTTTTATGCATTTTTAAATTCTGAAAAAATTATGGAATGATCCAATGATATTGTGACAAATATTGGTTACCTCACTTATTTTTTATTTCTGACTTTGCTATTTTTTAAAATCATTTTTGGTTTATTTTACTCATTTCTTTTAATTTTAAAAATAGTTTCTAACTTTAAAAAATTACCAAAAATTTTATAAAAATATTTAAGTCCTTTTCTGATTTTTCTATGGTCTTACTTTTTACTTCTTGATTAATTTGAACGTAGTTGATATTTTTCTCTTTTATTTCTAGTTTAAAACATTTTAAAACTTTTTTTATGTATATATTAAGTGCAATATTATTTTGTGATTATTTTATGGCTGGTCTTGGGTTGAATTTTCTATTATGAACTTTGTTAACATTATTGGATCCATGGTGTTGAGTCTAACTCCATAAAAATGGATGAATGATTTTAATAATAGTTTAATTAAAATTTAATTCAAATGTGGTTTGTATTCTTTTCCACCCATCTTCATCTCATCCCTTTATTATTGCACTAAGTGTTATTGGAGCTTGATCTCTATATCATGTCTCAAAACAAATGGTGCATAGATTGTTATTGACCGACCTCAAAATAAGTGTGACTTATATATAAGTCCACTTACGATTGCTTAACATAGCGCTAAGTTTTGTCCCGATTCGAATAAATTATCATTCGTGGCCCAGACCTATGTTTGCAAGCCCAAGTATGTTAATTTTATCCCTTTGGTCCAATAACTTTGAGATTCATTGTATGGGGGCTTTGGTTCTACCAATCCTCTAATAGATCTACAACACTTTTGGTCAACGTGGATTACTTAAACATCGTTGATCATCAAATGGTACTTGTGAGGATTCTAAATGGATGATATACTTGACAAAAAGCAAATGAAACTTGTTTTGTGGAGGCTTTGGTTCTACCAATCCTCTAATGAGTTCCAAATGCAAGTTTCAAGATGGTCATCCAACTTACCACTAATTATTAATTTGTTTCACTTTATGCTTTTATTTTTTATGCTTTATGTACCATTTACTTTCAGCATTACATTTCATGTTATTTGTATTTTGCTCACTTGAGCATTTATATCCTTGTTATTTTTGTTTTGCTCACTTGAGCATTTCTTTTCTTTTTCAAGACACCTAATAATCAACATGAAGCCTAACAAAGGCTTTAATGATACTTGGACTATTTGGTTACTATCCTTGGCATTATGGAGCATTGGACTTCTTGGACTTAGGATTAGAAACCTTGGCCTATGTTGGAGACCTTTTGACCTTAATTGATATTTTGTCTGGAGCTCTTGAGGTTTAGCTCAAGACAATGGGTTGTTTGTTTGCTTTGTGTGCAGGTTAATGTGATTACATTCTTTATTTATAATCTGGAATTCACCCGTATACAGCCGTTACTCTGCCCAATTTTTTTGAAGACTTAATACACTTGAAGTTTGGTTCTCAAAAGGTCTAGTATCTTTGCTTGTTTTGTTTCAATCCAAATAATGGGAATTACATCTTGACTTATAATGTCAAGTATTGCCTTTTTGTTGGTTAGATGGTTCTTATCCCTAGCTTTTACCTTATGCGTTAGGATAGTATCTTCTTGTCCTCTCATCTTCTTTAATTTCAAAGATCTTCTCCCTCCTTTTGAAAATACTTCTTGTTTCTAAATTTGAACCACTTTTATAATAAACTTGGACTTAGGTCTATGCATTTTTAAAACTTTTTTTTCATAAATAAACTTCAATCAACTTAATAATACCTTGACATTTTTGTGAGAAGACTAAAAGTCAATCAATCTCATTTCAAACCATGTTACCCCTTTGGCTTATTTATATTTTAAAATCTTTCTCAAAAGGTTGGACTGTTGTCAATCCTTGTACTGATGCAAACAACTATACTTCTACAATATGTAGTAAAGAGAGATATTTTCCACTTGGGTGTTGTTGTACCCCAAAATTTGCCTTCTCATGTTTTCAAAGGTCTTCCCTTACATGGTTGGTCACAAACACTTGCCTAACGAAAATAAAGTTTTTCGAAGATGAACAAGGTGTCTTTCGATTGGCATCTGGGAAAAGTCTTCGATTGGGTATCCAAAATCCTTCGAGACAAGCTTGACTCACCAGTCTTCAATTGGGAATTTGGCACTCTTCGATCGGGCTTTGATTAGTAAGCTTCGATTAGGTGTTTGGAACCCTTCGATCAAGCTTTGGTTCGCAAGTCTTCGATTGAGCGCTGGACCCCCTTCGATCAAGTCAATTTCATAATGCTTCGACTATGCATTAACTACTTCAGGCTTACCTTCGACTCATGAGGCAAGAATCTCCTACAAGTTTGTTTCGATTCACAAAGGAAAAGGCCCCTCAACTTGCCAGCACACCAGGCAAGAGGCTCATTCGAAGAACATGTAAATGACTCATTCGAAGAACATTCAAAAGGTCCATTTGAAGAAGCATTCAGAAGGCCCATTCGAAGGGTACATAAGAAGTCCATTCGAAGGAGGCAACTCAAGACCAATCGAAGAGCATGGCCTGGAGGCATTCGAAAATCAAAGGTGTCCAGGTTCATTCAAGATTCCAAAGAGACATGAATATTTCAAAAAAGGAAATCTTTTAATATGTCTGATTCTTGTCTCGTGGCTTTAAAGGCCTGGTTAAATGGTTGTCCCTTTCCATTTTCATGCACCCTCACCCTCCTATAAATATGATGCCAATGACACATTACATGGGGACGAGGATTTGGAGATACGCTGCCCATAAACCCACCAAAGGTTATCAACATTTTCATAAGTAATCCAAGCCAAAGCAACCATTCAACAAAAGTATCCACGCCCAGAAATCCCATATCGAAGATACCCACATCTAGAAAGTTCCAAATCTAAGGTTCCAACTACTGGTAAGAGAGGGTAAAACGTCAAACCTTGTATTTACATAACACATCCATATTTGTTGTTTCATTCGATTGTCATTCTAGACAGAATCAAAGGGCTTGGGTTTGGCACCATGTCATGTTTTTTGTTGCTAACACTTGCTACAGATATAGCCTGAAAAGACCCAGCGCGCGTAGGATCGATGGACCTGGGTTTCGATACCCAGGTCATGCATTTTATTTTGCTAACATATTTTTGCAGATGCAGTGCCTCCACAGGTGATCCTTCAGGCCTTTCTAGCAACACCCTTCATAGAATCGAAAGGTAGCCTTCTTCCTCTGAATCGAAGCCCCCTTCTCCCTGCAATCGAAGTTTACCCATATCCTTCCCAAACACAATCGAAGGAGTCAGGAAAGGGTGTAAATCGAAGATTTCCCCGTCAATTCTCAAGCCCAATCGAAGGCTACTCACACCCATTCCCTAGCTCAATCGAAAGAAGGCCAAAGAAGGGTGAATCAAACGAGTCCATGTCATAGATCGAAGAAGTCTTTTCTCTTCTTTATTTTTACTTTTTACTTGTCTTTCAATTTAGTTGTAATAGTTAATTAGGTCTTTACTTTTATCGCTTTATTTTTAATGGGTTTGTTTTTGGCTATGTAAATACCCGAAGCCTTGTAATAGCGTAGTTTAATTTTCGCACTTTAAATTCCACAAATTATTAAACTGTTAGATGTATGATATTAGGATGCATGACAAGAATGTATGATTAATTTTAAAACAGTTAGATAACCCTAAAATGTGCAAAGATAATAATCTGAAATTGAATCACTCGCACATGCCACTCTTAGGGTACACCTCACTTGGTTGCCTCGAACGTGGTCATTGAGTATAAGATGTTTTAGAGGTCGCCCTCTTGTCCAAAGATCATAAGTTGCCTCGAAACAGTTGCCTCGGATAAAATGATCTAAGACATTATGGTTACCGCTAAGGCGTCCTAACATTGCTTTAGTGATCACACGTCCCTTAATCGAATTGACCCGAAAACTCCAACGGCGATGCTTCCTACTCCTCAATAGTGGGATAGCATTGTCTAAAGGACACTTGTATAGATTAATTCCTTTTTGAGTAGGTAGATATTCTTAAGTACTTGCTCCTTTTAAAACAAAAACAAAACTTTTCGCACTTACACCCCTTCCAAACAAAAAAACTCTTTTCAAACCCACAAACACAAAGAAAAGCAAACTTTTGAAAACATAATGAGCAAGTACCTAAGAGCCCATGGATAACCACGGATAGAAAGGGTGCTAACACCTTCCATTTCTATAATCTACCTCCCGAACCCGAGAAATACCTCAAAAAGGAATTTTTCTGTGCTTTTGTCCTTTCCTTGTTGGATAAAATAAAAGACGGTGGAGACTCTTGCTTACCGCGACATTTTGCGAAAACAAACGCAAACGCGAACCAGCATTCCAAAACAGTCAGTTCTCATTCCCACCGATCACAGAACTGGCGACTCTGTTGGGGAAACTTATAAGTGAGGTGTACCTTAGGATTAGATCACTATGTTTTCAATTGTATGCTTTGTATGCTTTAATTTTGTGGGCTTGTATCGGAGTTCTATAGATCCTAACCCGGATCTGGGGATACCCTTTAGGTAAGTAGCAATAAACTGTGAGGGATCTGTACGGCGTAGACCGATACGAATGAAGCAGTAGCTACATTGGTGTGACACCTTGGTCTGTACCAATATCCCTTGTGTTGGAACGAGGAGAGTATGGGTCTTCTGAGGAGTCCTTAAGCACCAACTGACCTTAGAACCTTAAATTGACAAACTTGGCCATAGAACAGTAGCAGTATGCTACACTCATTGAGACTAAACTCTCGCGATGATTCTGGCCGCAAGAAAAGGTTGCTAAACTGGAATTATGACTGATTGAGGGTAGTCAGTGATATTGAGATCCTCTAGAACCCGGTTACTATTTTTAGGACAGGTTTGAACCAACTAAACTGAAAGAGGGTAATACCTAAACTCCATGCCAGCCTAAACTTAAGGCTGTTTGGGTGACTTGTGTGCCTTCAAACTTGAACTACTTGCACATTCTTGTTATCTGACAACATGAGTTCCTTGCAGGTTTTGTTTACAGTCCTTATCCCATAATTTGGATTTATTGCAGGGTTTACTTACATCACTTCACACTTTTGCTTAAACGCATATCATATACATCATAACATCATGCCTTAACATTTCCTTAACCATTTCAAGGATCTCAAGGGTTTATGATGCAGGTTATGGTAAATCAAATGTCTAGCAAGGGGCAAAGGGGGTTTATTTTCCTCTAGCCAAGGTTGTCTAGAAATCAAAACACGATAACTTGAGTCAGGGGCTATGACCCACTCGATATGGTGAGCTTGACTCTTGAAGAAGGACTCTCAGCAACATGGAGTTCCTTCAATCAAGCTACCAGATTCAAATTCTAACAGTTTCTTGTTTACCCCGCGAGATCATTGAAAACATTGCATACATATATCATACATATCATTGCATAACAGGTCATCCAATACAGGTCTCTCATGTTCCCGTTGTTTATTTCAACAATGGCTCTCCCACAAGACAACCAAGATCTCCAGGCTCAAAACGCTCAACTTCAAGAAATGTTCCTGAACCTATCCCAGGGGCAGGAAGAAATAAAGGCTCTCCTCACAAGGGGGTTAGTCCTAGGGAATCCAGACGGCGTCAGGAATGATCAGTTGGAAGGGCTACAAATTGAGTTGGCAACAATGAAGATCCAAATGATGGGACAGTTGGTGGGCAAGGTTGCTCTCATTCAAGACCTGGCTCAAAGACAAGAAGAGCTCGGGGTCCTCGTCAACAAACTACTTCAAAATGACCAAGTGTGGCAAACAACTAGGGTTGAAGATCAAGTCATCATTCAACCACCTTTGGGGCAAGAAGACAAGGGAAAAGCTCCTCAACCTGCTTTAGGGTCACAAGCCCAGCATCAACCTCGCCAGCGTCAACGGGTAATCGGCGTAAGAAAAATACGTCTGGAAGACATTTCCCTGAGACTGATATACCATCATCTCTAATATTGAAACGCTTATTGGAGGTCAATCTGATTCCTTTAAAGGATCCTTCCCGGAATCCCAATACCTCTGCTCCTAGCTATCATCCTGACGCAGTTTGTGCATACCACTCCTATAGTCTTGGACATGACACCAACGACTGTTGGACTTTGAAAAACAAGATCCAAGACTTGATTGACAGAGGAGTGCTGGAATTCATGCCGGATGGCGAGATGAAAATCTTTCGCTGAAGGTTCTCCACTTGAGATGACTAGTTCAAACTAAGAGACTTTTGGTCATTTGAATTCTGAAGTTGTATTTTTCTTTGCTTATTCAAACAATTATTATCATGTCAAACTTTTTTATTTCATTAATGCATTACACGTGTCTGTTTTGAATCAATCCATTCGTATTTCACTATATTTAAATTGCTCTCATTTTTTGTGATGATCAACTCTCGATTAAAAAATTATAAGCCTTTAGAGGGAGGATGACGAATATGATACTAGAATCTCTACAGTATGCTTTTGAACAGACCTCGCTGACGATGTACAGGCGTTGTTTCAAATCCTAAACAGTGGAGTTATAAGGAAGTTAATCCCTAGTCAACCCCTTTGAGCCAAAGAAGTTGGAGTTTTTCTTTTCACACAAATTAAAACCCTTAATCGCAACCTAGGGCAGGGTAGTTTTCTCAGTTAATCCAAGTGCACAATTAATGGCATCAAAGAAGTCCTTCCGAAACAAAATACGATGTTGGTTCGGTATAATCGTCAAGACAAGCAGTCATTATCTCTCGAAATAAAAGCCCAATAAGTCAAAACCTATGAAGGAGACTTACAAAAAAACCGGGGCATCCCGCTGACTGTAATCACAAAAGAAACAGTTCAGGCAAAAAGACAGGGATAACGCAATCAAAAAGAAAGAGGTCCTACAAACTCTTATAAAAATGACTGTTTGTTCAAAATAAACTGTCAGTATCTGAACCATCACCGGAATATCAGAGCAAAGACTCAAACGGGATCTAAATGCACGATTAGCTGAGTTTAGGATCGAAGAACATCACGAAGAGCGGGTGGGTACAAATAAAATTTGAGCCTTTATCCTTTGTTTCTTAAACCGTGAACCAGGCCACGTTATAACCCTTAAAAGTCCTAGCTGAAGCATGGGTTAGTTCGAAAGCATATTGTAAGAAAAGGTATCCTGACTCTTGTAGGTCTTGCTGTAAATCCTGAGTTGACGTCACATTTTACGAAATTTTCCTATCTTACTGAAAAAAATGCATTTTTAAAAAAACTTCAAGACAGACATAAGCTTTGCATTCTTAAAATAACATTGTTTGCATATGACTATTTTTTCAACAGCAAAGAAATTCGCACGACAAATATCTAGTGAACAAAAACCTGTTCAATAAAAAGGGTCACCTCAAGTGGAAAAAACACTTCCAACCAAGGGGCACGGCATGAGCATTGTCTATCATCTGGGGCAGTCAAGTCAAGATTCAGAGATTCTCTCAAAGATGCCAAATAGCCAAGGGCAAATCTCCATCTGAGTCACTTGGGGCATTAGACATGGATTCCCGCAACGAATCTTGCATGATCAAACGAACATCTTCTGGTAGTATGACAACACGACACTAGCGATAGTGACAACTCCCTACGCTCTGAGAGCGTGGACATGGTCAGAAAATACTGCGCATGAACAAAGACCCGCTAGGTTGACACACCTAGGAAAAAAAAAGGGCATCCCGGCGAACCAAAAAGGTTCGGGCAAAATTAGGGATAAAAACAAAAAGATTTGAACACTCGGCAAGTCGAAAACCTGAAAAGGCGGCTTGGGCAAAAAAGGGTATCCCGGTGAACTGAAAACCCGAAAGGGCGGTCCAGGCAAAAATTAGGGATCAAAGCGTACGACTATGTCTCGTCATCTCGTCACTGGCCTACCAGAAGAAGACTTGTCATTTTGACCGAAAGATACCAAGCACCTCATATGTTGGAATAATACTCGATCCACAAGGCCTCCGCAGGCACCTTCTCCCGCAGATACAGGGGAAGAAAAGTCTCAATGCAAAGTCATTGTCATATCCTCATCCCGCGTCCCAGTAACATCTACACTCCCTGCAGAGTAAGAAAAGGACATTGGTGTTAATTCTCCCCAGCTGAGGCTCGCAACCACGAATGGGTCGGTAAGATTCTCCCCAAGCAGAGTTTATCTATCACCAGCACTGGAAGATTATCCCCAATGGAGTCTGGAAGATTATCCCCAGTAGAGTCTAAAGGATTATCCCCAGTGAAGTCGCCATTGGAAAACCATTCCCCAGCGGAGTTATTCTCTCATGCAGGATTATTCTCCCAATCATCTTTGGTCGTTATCTCCAGCGAGTGAAACTCTTTATTCTCCAACAACAGTCAGGGATTTATTTTCCAAAACTCGGACGTACCACAATAGCATTTCATGTTCATACATCATGACGTGCGCATACATATTGCATACAACATAATTTCATTTATTTTGAGAACATCATCATACAATGCATGTCATGCGTCATATACAATTAATCATGTAACTTTTCAAGAAAGATGGTTATCATCAACAACTTCCTGCAAGTTCAAGATTAACTCCAGAAGCTAAACAAAGTAATTATCTGCACGATCAAATGCAGCTTTACACGGGTTCGTCGCGAATAAATCTTACACGGGTTTCTCCTAAATGCAGCTTCACACAGGTTTATCCTGAAAAATCTTACACGGGTCCTTTCTCATATATTTTTGAATAAAGTTTTACACGGACTTATCACAAAGTAACCTTACCCAGGTTCCTCCTGAATTTTTACACGGACTTATCACAAAGTAACCTTCCCCAGGTTCCTCCTGAAGTTTTACACGAACTTATCACAAAGTAACCTTACCCAGGTTCCTCCTGAAGTTTTACACAAACTTATCTCACAGTAACCTTACCCCGGTTCATTCTGAAGTTTTACACGAACTTATCACAGAGCGACCTTACCCAGGTTCCTCCTGAAGTTTTACACAAACTTATCCCGAAGTAAACTTACCCAGGTTCCTCCTTACAATTTCCCGATGTAGTTTTACCCAGACTCATTCTGAAGCAACCTTACCCAGGTTCCTCCTTACAATTTCCCGACGTAGTTTTACCCAAACTCCTCGCAAAGCAACCTTACCTAGGTTTCTTCCCGGTTCAGATGCAGTTTTACCTAAACTCCTCATGAAGCAACCTTACCTAGGTTTCTTCCCGGTTCAGATGCAGTTTTACCTAAACTCCTCATGAAGTAACCTTACCTAGGTTTCTTCCCGGTTCAGATGCAGTTTTACCTAAACTTCTCATGAAGCAGCCTTACCTAGGTTTCTTCCTAGTTCAGATGTAGTTTTACCTAAACCCATCATGGAGCAACCTTACCTAGGTTCCTTCTCAGTTCAGATGTAGTTTCACCTAAACCCATCATGGAGCAACCTTACCTAGGTTCCTCCTCAGTCCTGATGTAGTTCTACCCAAACTCTTCACAAATGAACCTTACCCAGGTTCCTTCTCGGTTCAGACGCAGTGTTATCCAAACTCATCACGAAGCAACCCTATCCAGGTTCCTTCTCATAACTTTACCATCCAGGTTTCTTTTCTCTTATCTCCAGAAAGCAGTCCACAATACTGTAAGACCTGGACCTGATCAAACACGATCGGTTTCACCTTTCCCCAGTAGGTCGTGATGTAGCCTATACACTGACCAGATATGCAGTTCACCTTCAGAGTTAATTCCCCAGTAGAGTAACGGACAACTGAAGCTCCTAAAATTCTATTTCTCTCAAGACAGCTACCAACAATCTCCAAATGGCATCTGTAAGCCCATTCCCGACATCACAATGCTGATACTACACCATGCGAGTGCAAATTTCTGGGCACTCTAGTGTTCAATCATCTTCCACCTTCGGATCACGAAAGGCACGCAAGCCAATCTACATCCTCATGTTTAAGAAGATTGAACAGGGGCAGCTGTTGTACCCCAAAATTTGCCCTCTCATGTTTTCAAAGGTCTTCCCTTACATGGTTGGTCACAAACACTTGCATAACGAAAATAAAGTTTTTTGAAGATGAACAAGGTGTCTTTCGATTGGCATCTAGGAAAAGTCTTCGATTGGGTATCCAAAATCCTTCGATACAGGCTTGACTCACCAGTCTTCAATTGGGAATTTGGCACTCTTCGATCGGGCTTTGATTAGTAAGCTTCGATTAGGTGTTTGGAACCCTTCGATCAAGCTTTGGTTCACAAGTCTTCGATTGAGCGCTGGACCCCCTTCGATCAAGTCAATTTCACAATGCTCCGACTATGCATTAACTACTTCAGGCTTACCTTCGACTCACGAGGCAAGAATCTCCTACAAGTTTGTTTCGATTCACAAAGGAAAAGGCCCCTCAACTTGCCAGCACAACAGGCAAGAGGCTCATTCGAAGAACATGTAAATGACTCATTCGAAGAACATTCAAAAGGTCCATTTGAAGAAGAATTCAGGAGGCCCATTCGAAGGGTACATAAGAAGTCCATTCGAAGGAGGCAACTCAAGACCAATCGAAGAGCATGGCCTGGAGGCATTCGAAAATAAAAGGTGTCCAGGTTCATTCAAGATTCCAAAGAGACATGAATATTTCAAAAAAGGAAATCTTTTAATATGTCTGATTCTTGTCTCATGGCTTTAAAGGCCTGGTTAAATGGTTGTCCCTTGCCATTTTCATGCACCCTCACACTCCTATAAATACGAGGCCAATGACACATTACAGGGGGACGAGGATTTGGAGATACGCTGCCCATAAGCCCACCAAAGGTTATCAACATTTTCATAAGTAATCCAAGCCAAAGCAACCATTCAACAAAAGTATCCACGCCCAGAAATCCCATATTGAAGATACCCACATCTAGAAAGTTCCAAATCGAAGGTTCCAACTACTGGTAAGAGAGGGTAAAATTTAAAAACTTGTATTTACATAACACATCCATATTTGTTGTTTCATTCAATTGTCATTCTAGACAGAATCAAAGGGCTTGGGTTTGGCACCAGGTCATGTTTTTTGTTGCTAACACTTGCTACAGATATAGCTTGAAAAGACCTAGCGCGCGTAGGATCGATGGACCTGGGTTTCGATACCCAGGTCATGCGTTTTATTTTGCTAACATATTTTTGCAGATGCAGTGCCTCCACAGGTGATCCTTCAGGCCTTTCCAGCAACACCCTTCATAGAATCGAAAGGCAGCCTTCTTCCTCTGAATCGAAGCCCCCCTTCTCCCTGCAATCGAAGTTTACCCATATCCTTCCCAAACCCAATCGAAGGAGTCAGGAAAGGGTGCAAATCAAAGCTTTCCCCGTCAATTCTCAAGCCCAATCGAAGGCTACTCACACCCATTCCCTAGCTCAATCGAAAGAAGGCCAAAGAAGGGTGAATCGAACGAGTCCATGGCATGGATCGAAGAAGTCTTTTCTCTTCTTTATTTTTACTTTTTACTTGTATTTCAATTTAGTTGTAATAGTTAATTAGGTCTTTACTTTTATCGCTTTATTTTTAATGGGTTTGTTTTTGGCTATGTAAATACCCGAAGCCTTGTAATAGCGTAGTTTAATTTTCGCACTTTAAATTCCACAAATTATTAAACTGTTAGATGTATGATATTAGGATGCATGACAAGAGTGTATGATTAATTTTAAAACAGTTAGATAACCCTAAAATGTGCAAAGATAATAATCTGAAATTGAATCACTCGCACATGCCACTCTTAGGGTACACCTCACTTGGTTGCCTCGAACGTGGTCATTGAGTATAGGATGTTTTAGAGGTCGCCGTCTTGTCCAAAGATCATAAGTTGCCTCGAAACGGTTGCCTCGGATAAAATGATCTAAGACATTAGGGTTACCGCTAAGGCGTCCTAACATTGCTTTAGTGACCACACGTCCCTTAATCGAATTGACTCGAAAACTCCAACGACGATGCTTCCTACTCCTCAATAGTGGGATAGCATTGTCTAAAGGACACTTGTACAGATTAATTCCTTTTTGAGTAGGTAGATGTTCTTAAGTACTTGCTCCTTTTAAAACAAAAACAAAACTTTTCACACTTACACCCCTTTGAAACAAAAAAACTCTTTTCAAACCCACAAACACAAAGAAAAGCAAACTTTTGAAAACATAATGAGCAAGTATCTAAGAGCCCGTGGATAACCACAAATAGAAAGGGTGCTAACACCTTCCCTTTCTATAATCTACCTCCCGAACCCGAGAAATATCTCAAAAAGGATTTTTTTTGTGCTTTTGTCCTTTCCTTGTTGGATAAAATAAAAGACGACGACGACTCTTGCTTACCGTGACATTTTGCAAAAACAAACGCAAACGCGAACCAGCATTCTGAAACAGTCAGTTCTCATTCCCACTGATCACAGGTGTTGAGTGAGGCATTATTGATTTTGAAATCCAAGTTAGATCCTCCACTTTGAGATGATGCAAATTCTCCTTTCTCATGATTGTGGGTAGTAAGTATGTTTTCCACATGGACAATGACAATGATGTCTTATCTCATAAAATTAACCAACACACTTGTGTTTTAAAAATTTTAAAAGAGGAACTACGTGTACCCTGATCCCCTATTGCACGAAAGGTGGTATGTAGGCACTAAAGGTTCACAACCGCGGAGGGTGCAAAAATCATAAAAAAATATACTTCTTTTCTCACCTCTACCATCTATTTTTATACAACATTTTATAGCCAAAATATACAGATTTTTTCAGAGGGGTTCCTGCAGAGTATCGTAGATGTTTAGGGTGCTAATACCTCCCCTTTGCATAACCAACCCCCTTACCTTGAATCTTTCCCCCCTCTTTTGGGTTACTCGCTCTTTTCCCATTCCTTTGAAAACAATAAAGCGCAGTGGAAATTTTTATTTTGATCTGTATAAGTCTAGTCAATCCAATGGCTTAGTCTTAAACATTTCTACCGCTACAGTAGAGAAACACAATTTTGCTTCTTACTAAACCAAGAGATCAAGTTTTTTCCCATAAAGAAACATCCTCCAAAGTACTTTTCATATCATCATCACTTCCAGCCCAATCAACATCGCAAAATCCCACCAAAGAGGAATTTGTATCATAAGAGTACAACATACCATAGTCACATGTTCCATTCACATACTTCAGAATCCTTTTAACTTGATTAATGTGACTTGCCTTAGGTTCTGCTTGATATCTTGTACATACTCCAACAACAAATGTGATGTCTAGTCTGTTAGTAGTAAGATATAGAAGACTGCCAATCATGCTTCTATATAAAATTTGATCAACACTAACTCATTTTTCATCTTTGGTTAACTTTAGATGTGTAGGAGCATGAGTCCTTTTATGTCTTGCATTTTCCAACATGTGATCGGTGGAAATAGAACTGACTGTTTTTTAGCTGGTTTCGCGAAATGTCGCGGTAAGCAAGAGTCACCACCGTCTTTTATGTTCTCCAACATGGAAAGGACAAAAGCACAGCAAAATTCCTTCTTTGAGAATGTTTCTCGGTTCGGGAGGTAGATTATAGAAAGGGAAGGTGTTAGCACCCTTTCTATCCGTGGTTATCCACGGGCTCTTAGGTACTTGCTCTTATGTCTTCAAAAATTTGTTTGCTTTTCAAGTGTGTGTGGGTTTTGAAAAAGTTCGTTTGGAAAACTTCTAAGTAACTCTTGTATCAGTCCTCAAGAGTGTATGGAGTGTTTTGTTTGAAAACTTTTAGAAAGTGTAGGTGCGAAAAGTTGTTTTTGTTTGTTTTGAAAAGAGCAAGTACCTATGAGAATCTACCTACTCTAAGGAATTAAGTTATGTAAGAGTCCTTTAGATAGTGTCATCCCACCATTGAGAGGTAGGTAGCACCATCGTTGGAGGTGTTCGGGTCAATTCGATTATAGGGACAGTGTGGTCACCAAAGCAATGGTAGGACATCTTAGAAGTAACCCTAATGTCCTAGATCCTTTTTATCCGAGGCAACTGTTTCGAGGCAACTGGATCTTAGACAGAAGGGCGACCTCTAAGACACCCTATACTTGATGACCACCTCGAGGCAACCAGTGAGGCGTACCCTAAGGAGTGGCATGTGCTTTGTGTGTTGTTTTTCCGTTAAGGTTATCTTATACATGTTATATGTGAGCTACAGATTGATTTTATTTACATACATTCTTTCATGCATTGTTAACAGTTAGGAGTGCGGAAAAGTAAATTGCCGAAATATAAATTCTAACTATTACAAGGCGCGGGTCTATACATCGCCAAAAAACAAAGACCCGTTTTGGTAAATAAGTGCAAGAAATTTAAATAAAGCGGTAAAATTCCTAATTAACTATTACATATCTGGAGGCAGTTACATAAATAATCAAAATAAAGTAAATGCACGCGAAAGAATGAAATCGGGAACGTCCTAACGGTTTTGACCCTTTTAAGAAAAGAATAAAATTTTTTGTCCTTTTTTGTAATTAATGAAATTAAAACTAATAATTAAACTAATTAATTAATTAATAAATAAAATAAAAGTTTTTTTGTGTTTTTATGTTTTTTATGAAATAAAACAAAAGGAATTAAAATTAAAAGTTAATAAAAACCTAATTCTAAATTTATTTTAGTTATTAAGAAAAAAAGGTTAATGTTGCCTAATTAAAACTAATTCAATTTATTAGTATTTATTTACAAAAATAACATGAAATTAAAAATAATAATAATATTAGTTCTTTTTTTTGGTTTTTTTATGAAAAATATTAGTTATGTTAATTTAGTGATAATTAGAAAAATTAATTAATAAACAAACAAAATAGAAATATAAAACAAGAAGAAAAAGGGATGAACCAAAAAAAAGGGGTTAAGTGAAGCAATCTGGGCCCAATAGTGATTAAGCCCTTGCTGACTTTTGGAATTGCCTGCGCCTGTGTTGACTCCTGAACACCATGGTCTTCATGCTTTGGCCACTGGATTGGCGCTTGAGACACTTGGCATGCTGATTTGTGAGGGTTTACGGTGAACTTCTGGACAAATGCTGCATGGGAACGCATTAGGAAAAACAATATTGAATTTTGGGGGGACCTGGGAATACTTACAGTGCTTGATAATGGACCTTAGGACGTGGTAAGGGTTGCTTTAGCTTCAGGGTATGGCAAAGAAGAGAGTCACGTTCTCCTTTTGGCCTGGAAACGCTTGCAAAACTCCTTTTGATCTCACACTTTTTGGATTTTGCTCTGGCCGTTTGTGCACACTCTAGGTTGTGAATGAGGCTTGCAAGGCTTGCATATATAGTAATGAGTGAGAATAAGTCACATTTAGGAGCCTTTAACCATTGCAATTAAGCTTTGGATTTTGTCTTAACCACCATTAAAGGTCTTTCAAAGCTTGTTCAAAATTTGAATTTTCATGCCTAAATGAGCTTAACACGAAATTGGTAGGTTGCAAATGCTTCATGAAGGCTATTCAAACCATAATATACCATTTAATTAATTTTTTTTAGATTTACTTGAATTATTATGGATTAAAATGAATTAAATCCATAAAAATTAAATAAAAATAGAAAAATAATTATTTGGTCTTGAAATTGATCATGGTACACGTGGGTGGCATGACAAGGCTGAATCAAGTGGAAAAAATTGGGCCCTTTTGTCAAAAATTGAAGTTTCAAGGATAGTTGACTTTTGCCATTTAACAAAAAATTTCCAACTTCTCCAATGCATATCTTGCTCAATTTTGATCATATGAACATGTTCTTGGACATTTTGGAAAGGTCTTGAAGTCCTCTAACCAATGCCTTTGGTCCCATGTCATTTTGAGTTACCAATCTCAAGTTATAGTCTTTGACTTAAAATGCCTTTTTGTTGACTTTTGAAAATGACCTATAATGTTGAAATTGATAACTTTTTGTGAGAGCATTTCTTGGACTTGGAATGTGAAGATGAGTTGTAGGAAATGTCATCCCCTTCAAAATGAGCATTGGATCGGATTTTTCTGATGAACCATGAAAAAGTTATGCCTTGGTCAAGTTACAGTTGACTTTTCAGCTGTCCAAAAATAGAAACTTTTGCATCTTGATGATTTTTGAGCCATTCTTGTGGAATCATGATCAAGACTTGATCAAATGATGATTGTGGCTTCAAAATAAGATGTTGACAAAAAAATTTGACTTTTGACTGCCAAATGACCATTTTACCCCTATAGTTAATTGTGAGGCAATTAGGGCTTTTGACTGTGCAACTTGATGCTGTGAGCCTTGAAACTTGACATGTAGATGCTTGACAATGTAAATGGTCACATGTGACTTGATTGAGCCCTTGAAAACATCAACTTCCTTGCAAGAAGCAAAACCCTGATTTGACTGGCTTAGGAGGGTATTTGAACTGTGCAACCCTTGAGAGATCTTGAACCACTTGAGGATGTTTATTGATAAACTTTGAAGAATATGGGAGGGAAAATTTTGGGGTACAACAGTTGCCCCTGTTCAATCTTCTTAGACCTGAGGATGTAGATTGGCTTGTGTGCCTTTCGTGATCCGAAGGTGGAAGATGATTGAACACTAGAGTGCCTAGAAATTTGCACTCACATAGTAGAATATCAGCAGTGTGATGGCGGGAATAGGCTTATAGATGCCATTTGGAGAGATGATGGATAGGAGGATGGGCTTATAGATGCCATCTGGAAGTGTGACAGAACCTTGTCGGGAATGGGCTTATAGATGCCATTTGGAACTGTAATGGATAGCTGCGTCCGAATAAGAAATAGAATGGCCGCCGTGTCTGGGGTATATCCATACTGTGTTTGAATGAGTGACAGAATGTCATCCGAATCTGGATCGTATCTGGACTGTCTTTTGAATGAATCTGGACTAAACAATAGAATAGCATCCGGGCTGGAGCATCTCTAAGTTGTCTTTAGAAGCTTGAATCTGAATAAGCAATAGAATAGCGTCCGGGTCAGGGGCATCTCTAAGCTATATCTCAAAGGAAATCTGAATAAGTATCAGAATGTCGCCATGTCTGGGTTACAACTGAACTGTTTCTAGCAGGAAGTCTGAATAAGCATTAGAGCAGCATCCAGATCTGGAGCATCTCTAGGCTATCTCTGGAGAGAAATCTGGAATAAACAATAGAATAGCATTCGTGGTTGGAGCATCTCTATGTTATCTTTAGGAGTTTGAATCTGAATAAGCAATAGAATAGCGTCCGGGTCAAGAGCATCTCTAAGCCATCTCTGAAAAGAACTCTGAATAAGCAAAAGAATAGCGTCCATATCTGGAGCATTTCCCAGCTATATCTGAAAGGAAACTCTTAAATAAGCAAAAGAATAACGTCCATCTCTGGAGCATTTATAAGCCATCTCTGAAGAGAAAATCTGAATAAGCAAAAGAATAACATCCATATCTGGAGCATTTCCCAGCTATATCTGAAAGGAAACTCTTGAATAAGCAAAAGAATAACGTCCATCTCTGGAGCATTTCTAAGCCATCTCTGAAGGGAAACTTTGAATAAGCTAAAGAATAGCATCCATGTTTGGAGCATTTCCAAGCCATTTCTGGGAAGAAACTCTGAATAAGCGATAGAATAGCATCCGGGTCCGGAGCATTTCTAAGCTACCTGAGAGGGAATCTGAATAAGCAATAGAATATCATCCACATCGGGAGCATCTCTAAGCTATCTCTGAAAGGGAATCTGGAATAAGTATCAGAAAGTAGCCATATCTGGGTCGCATCTGAACCATCTCTAGAAGGGAATCTGGAATAAGTATCAGAATGTAGCCATGTCTGGATCGCATCTGAACTATATCTAGAAGGAATCTCTGAATAAACAATAGAATAGCATCCGTGGTTGGAGCATCTCTAAGTTATCTCTGAAAAGCAACTCTGAATAAGCAAAAGAATAACATCCGGATATGGAGTATTTCCCAGCTATATCTGAAAGGAAACTCTTGAATAAGCAAAAGAATAACGTCCATCTCTGGAGCATTTCTAAGCCATCTCTGAAGAGAAAATCTGAATAAGCAAAAGAATAGCATCCATATCTGGAGCATTTCCCAGCTATATCTGAAAGGAAACTCTTGAATAAGCAAAAGAATAACGTCCATCTCTGGAGCATTTCTAAGCCATCTCTGAAGAGAAAATCTGAATAAGCAAAAGAATAGCATCCATATCTAGAGCATTTCCCAGCTATATCTGAAAGGAAACTCTTGAATAAGCAAAAGAATAACGTCCATCTCTGGAGCATTTCTAAGCCATCTCTGAAGAGAAAATCTGAATAAGCAAAAGAATAACATCCATATCTGGAGCATTTCCCAGCTATATCTGAAAGGAAACTCTTGAATAAGCAAAAGAATAACGTCCATCTCTGGAGCATTTCTAAGCCATCTCTAAAGGGAAACTTTGAATAAGCTAAAGAATAGCATCCATGTCTGGAGCATTTCCAAGCCATTTCTGGGAAGAAACTCTGAATAAGCGATAGAATAGCATCCGAGTCTGGAGCATTTCTAAGCTATCTGAGAGGGAATTTGAAAATGAAATAGAATATCATCCGCATCGGGAGCATCTCTAAGCTATCTCTGAAAGGGAATCTGGAATAAGTATCAGAAAGTAGCCATATCTGGTCGCATCTGAACCATCTCTAGAAGGGAATCTGGAATAAGTATCAGAATGTAGCCATGTCTGGATCGCATCTGAACTATATCTAGAAGGAATCTCTGAATAAACAATAGAATAGCATATGTGGTTGGAGCATCTATAAGTTATCTCTGAAAAGCAACTCTGAATAAGCAAAAGAATAACATCCGGATATGGAGTATTTCCCAGCTATATCTGAAAGGAAACTCTTGAATAAGCAAAAGAATAACGTCCATCTCTGGAGCATTTCTAAGCCATCTCTGAAGAGAAAATCTGAATAAGCAACAGAATAGCATCCATATCTGGAGCATTTCCCAGCTATATCTGAAAGGAAACTCTTGAATAAGCAAAAGAATAACGTCCATCTCTGGAGCATTTCTAAGCCATCTCTGAAGAGAAAATCTGAGTAAGCAAAAGAATAGCATCCATATCTGGAGCATTTCCCAGCTATATCTGAAAGGAAACTCTTGAATAAGCAAAAGAATAACGTCCATCTCTGGAACATTTCTAAGCCATCTCTGAAGAGAAAATCTGAATAAGCAAAAGAATAACATCCATATCTGGAGCATTTCCCAGCTATATCTGAAAGGAAACTCTTGAATAAGCAAAAAGAATAACGTCCATCTCTGGAGCATTTCTAAGCCATCTCTGAAGAGAAAATCTGAATAAGCAAAAGAACAACATCCATCCCTAGAGCATTTCTAAGCTATCTCTGGAGATAAATCTGAATAAGCAAAAGAACAACATCCATATCTGGAGCATTTCTCGGCTATCTCTTCAATCTCTTTAATGTAGATATGCCCTGGCTAGATACAGGTGTCGAATCTACTCACAGATATGCCCTGGCTGGATACAGGAATCGAATCTGGAATTGCGACAGTTGATAGTAATCATCTTTGGGATTGACCTTTTTCCTGAAAAGGCGAAACATCAGTTGTATGCAATGTCATGATGTATGAAATGCATGATGTCATGATGTCCCAAAATAAATGAGATAGTGTGTTATGATGCGTATATGCATATGTCATGATGTATGTCAATGTGATGTTTATGAATGCATTTTCGTCTAGGAAAATAAATCCTTGACGAATGCCGGGAAACTGAATCCTGGGCTGATGTTTGAAGAGTAGAGTTCTTCATTTCCGCTGGGGATGATTGCAAGAATACCGGTAGGAGAAGATGAATCTGTTGGTGAATAAACTTGTTGGAGAGATTACTCTGCGGGGAATTACTCTGTGGGAAGAGATACTTCGCTGAGGTTTGATGATAACTCCGCTGGGGATACCATTGATAAGCTTTGTTGAGGGAATTGATGAACTCCGCTGGGGGATAGGAAGAACTTCGCCGAGGACGATCTTTCCGTGGTAATTAGCTGAGGATAACCCAGTTATAAGCCCTGGTGGGGGATAACCTTTGAATAAAGCCGGGTAGATGCGTTCGTACTCTGCTGGTGGATAAGCTTCCAGAATCTACTGGGGATAAGCTTCCAAAATCGACTGGGGAGATTTATTCTTTTTCCTGGGGAAACTTTTGGACTGTATTGGGGAAGTGGCTCCGCTGGGGTGTCTGGTATTCCGCCGGGGAACAATCTTAGATCAAGACTACCGGGGATGCTTGCTTATGAACATCTGTATACTCCGCTGGGGAATATTGAGATTTTTTGGGGATACCCAATTTCCTTAAGGCTGACAGTAGACTAACTCTGCTTGGGGAGAGTATCGCTGACTTGCTGGAGATACTGTGCCTTGTTAGGGCTGACGGGAGACCAACTTTGCTCGGGGGAGAGTATTGTTGAAACCTGTCTTACTCTGCGGGGAGTGAAAGTATCTTGGTTACGTTCTTCAGCCTACCTTAGTACCTTGGTGGACAGAGCAATTAGATCGCTTAGACAACTCATTATTGCCCCAGTTTCTATGGGAGAAGATACCTGTGGAGGCGCTTGATAACTTCCGATTTGACCAATCTTCTTCTGGTAGGCAAGATGACGGGACATAGTCGTACGCTTTGATCCCTAACTTTTTCCTGGACCTCCCTTTCGGGTTTTCAATCCAACGGGATACCCATTTTTGCCCAAGCTGCCTTTTCAGGTTTTCGACTTGCCGGGTGTACAGATTTTTTCATTTTATCCCTTATTTTTTCCCGAACGCTTTTGGTTCGCCGGGAAGCCTTTATTTTTGCCTAGGTGTGTCAACCTAGCGGGTCTTTGATTATGCGCAGTATTTTTTTGACTATGTCCGTGCTCTCAGGATGTAGGGAGGTGCCCCTGTTAGTAGTGTTGCGTTGCCCTACTACCAGAAGATCTTCGTTTGATCGTCCAATGCCTCAAGTGATCCAGATGGAGATTTTCCCCAAGCTGGTTGGCCTTTTGAGAGATTCTCCGAATCTTGACTTAACTGCCCCAGATGATGGACAATGATCATGCCATGCCCCTTGGTTGGAAGTGTTTCCTCTATTTGAGCTTTTGTTGAGAAGATTTTTGTTCACCGGATATTCTTCGTGCGAATTTCTCTGCTGTTCGAACAAATGGTCATATGCAAACAATGTTATATCAGAAATGCAAAGCTTATGTCTGTCTTGAAGTTTTTGAAAAATGCAGTTTTTAATAAAACAAGTGAATTTTGTAAAATGTGATGTCAACTCGTTATTTTACCGCAAGCCTTAAGGAGTCAGGATACCTTTCGTAACAGTATGCTTTCGAACTAACCCATGCTTCAGCTAGGACTTTTTAGGGTTGTAACATGGCCTGATTCACGGTTTAAGAAACAAAGGATAAAGGCTCAAATTTATTTGTACCCACCCGCTCTTCGTGATGTTCTTCAAACCTAAACTCAGTTGATCGTGCGTTAGACCTTGTTTGAGTCTTTGTCCTGATATTCCAACGATGGTTCGGATATTGACAGTTTATTTTGAGTAGGAAGTCATTTCTTTTTTGTTGAGGGTTTATAGGACCTCTTTCTTTTTTGATTTTATTATCCCTGTTTTTGCCTGAACAGCTCCTTTTGTGATCACAGTCAGCGGGATGCCCCAGTTTTTATAAGTCTCCTTCATAGGTTTTGACTTATTGGGTTTTTATTTTGAGTGATAATGACTGCCTATCTTTATGACTATTCAGAACCATCACTGTCTTTTGTTTTGTAAGGGCTCTTTTTGGTGCCATTCGTTGTGCACCTTGATCAGCTGAGAAGACTACCCTGCCCCAGGTTATGATTAAGGGTTTTAAATTTTTTTGAAAAGAAAAACTCCTACTTCTTTGGCTCAGAAGGGTTGACGATGGATTATCTTCCTTATAACTCCAGTGTTTAGGAATTGAAACAATGCCTGTACCTCATCAGCGGGGTCTATTCAAAAGCATACTACAGATTGTGGTATCGTTTTCGTCATCCTCCCTCAAGAGGCTTAGAATTATTAATTGAGAGTTTACATCAAAAAATGAAAGCAGTTTGAATATAGCGAATGCAAATATATTGATTCAAAACAGACATATGCGATGCATTGATAAAGTAAAAGAGTTTGACATGAACAAATGTTTGAACAATCAAAGAAAAATACAACTTGAACATTCGAATGAACAAAAGCTTCTTAGTTTGCACTAGTCATCTCAGATGGAAGATTCTCAGCAGAAGATGTTCATTTTACCACCCGACATGAACTCTAGCACCCTTCCGTCGATCAAGTCTTGAATCTTGTTCCTCAGGCTCCAACAGTCATCAGTGTCATGTCCAGGGCTGTCAGAATGGTAGGCACACCTTTCATCAGGATTGTATTTTAGGGAGGTTATGTTGAGAGTCTTAGGAGGATCCTTTAAAGCAATCAGCTTGACCTCCAACAAGCGTCTCAGTATCAGTGATGATGGTATACCAGTCTCCGAGAAATGTCTTCCAGACGTATTTCGCTTACGCCGATTACCCTGTTGACACTGGTGAGGTCGATGCTGGGCTTGTGACCCTGAAGCAAACTGAGGAGCTTTTCCCCGGTCTTCTTGTCCCACAGGTGGTTGAATGATGGCTTACTCTTCAACCTTAGATGTTTGCCCCAGTTGGTTATCCCGAAGCAGTTGGTTGACGAGAACCCTGAGCTCTCCTTGTTTTTGAGATAAGTCTTGGACAAGAGCCATTTGCCCCAGCATCTGGATTCTCATTGTATCCACCTCAGCTTGTAGACGTTTCAGCCGTTCGTCCTTATCATCCTCAGAACTGTTCCTGACCAAAGTCCCCATGAGGAGTGTTCTCAATTCTTCCTGCCCCTTGGATAGGTTTAGGAGGATTGCCTTGAACCGAGTCTCTTGAGCATAAAGATCCTGATTGTCTTGTTGGGAAGCCATTGCTGAAATGAACAGCGAAGAAGGTAAGCAACTTGTAGAAAAGAGTACCTGTAATGCAATGATATGCATGTATGCATGCGATGTTTTCAAGGGTCTCGCGGGGTAAACAGAGAAACTTGTTAGAATTTGAATTCGGTAGTTTAATTGAAGGAACTTCGTGTTGTTGAGAGTCCTTCTTCAAGAGTCAAGGCTCACCATATCCAGTGGGTCATAGCCCCTAACTCAAGTTATCAACCTTGGCTAGGGGAAAATAAATCCCCTTTGCCCCTTGCTAGACATTTGATTCATCATGACCTGCATCACAAACCCTTGAGATCCTTGAAATGGATTAGTCCTTATGTAGGATGTATGCAATGGTATGATGTTATGCTATGCATGGAGTGATGTAAGTAGGCCCTGTAATGAGTCCCAATTAAGGACTGTAAACAAAACCTGCAAGGAACTCGTGTTGTCAGATAACAAGCATGCAAGTAGTCAAGTTTGAAGGCACACAAGTCACACAAGACAGCCCTTAGAGTTCAGGCAAGCATGAAGTTTGGGGTACTACCCTCTTGAAGTTGGTGGGCTCAAACCTGTCCTATCAAAAGTAACCGGGTTCTAAGGAGCTCAATATCATTGGGTTGTTTTCTGTGTTCATTGTTTTGATTTAGCCACTGAACTGGCGATCAAAATATCCCAAGAAAACAACCCTCAATGAGTGTAGTATCGAGTATCTACCAACTTCGGACTGCACCAAAGTCAGTCATCTCACTACCCCTAAAGAGGCCAGGATGGTCATGTAAGGTTCCTAAGGTCAGTTGATGCTTCGCGACACCATGCAGCGGCCCCGTACTCTCCTTGACTTGACTCAAGGGTTACCGGTACTCACCAAAGTGCCACATCAACGTAGCAAACTGCTTCAACCGTGTCGGTATACCCCCACACAGTTCCCTCACAGTTTGTTGCTACTTTCTAAGAAGGTATCTCCCAGATCCGGGTTAGGATCTATGAAAACTCCCAAAACAGGCCCACAATATTAAATCAAGCAAAGCAAGCAATTGAAAACATGATGATGAACTATTCCTAAGGTACACCTCACTTTTATTTTCCCCCAGCAGAGTCATCAGTTCTGTGATCGGTGGAAATAGAACTGACTGTTTTTTAGCTGGTTTCGCGAAATGTCGCGGTAAGCAAGAGTCGCCACCGTCTTTTATGTTCTCCAACATGGAAAGGACAAAAGCACAGCAAAATTCCTTCTTTGAGAATGTTTCTCGGTTCGGGAGGTAGATTATAGAAAGGGAAGGTGTTAGCACCCTTTCTATCCGTGGTTATCCACGGGCTCTTAGGTACTTGCTCTTATGTCTTCAAAAATTTGTTTGCTTTTCAAGTGTGTGTGGGTTTTGAAAAAGTTCGTTTGGAAAACTTCTAAGTAACTCTTGTATCAGTCCTCAAGAGTGTATGAAGTGTTTTGTTTGAAAACTTTTAGAAAGTGTAGGTGCGAAAAGTTGTTTTTGTTTGTTTTGAAAAGAGCAAGTACCTATGAGAATCTACGTACTCTAAGGAATTAAGTTGTGTAAGAGTCCTTTAGATAGTGTCATCCCACCATTGAGAGGTAGGTAGCACCATCGTTGGAGGTGTTCGGGTCAATTCGATTATAGGGACAGTGTGGTCACCAAAGCAATGGTATGACATCTTAGAAGTAACCCTAATGTCCTAGATCCTTTTTATCCGAGGCAACCGTTTCGAGGCAACTGGATCTTAGACAGAAGGGCGACCTCTAAGACACCCTATACTTGATGACCACCTCGAGGCAACCAGTGAGGCGTACCCTAAGGAGTGGCATGTGCTTTGTGTGTTGTTTTTCCGTTAAGGTTATCTTATACATGTTATATGTGAGCTACAGATTGATTTTATTTACATACATTCTTTCATGCATTGTTAACAGTTAGGAGTGCAGAAAAGTAAATTGCGGAAATATAAATTCTAACTATTACAAGGCGTGGGTCTATACATCGCCAAAAAACAAAGACCCGTTTTGGTAAATAAGTGCGAGAAATTTAAATAAAGCGGTAAAATTCCTAATTAACTATTACATATTTGGAGGCAGTTACATAAATAATCAAAATAAAGTAAATGCGCGCGAAATAATTAAATCGGGAACGTCCTAAGGGTTTTGACCCTTTTAAGAAAAGAATGCATTTTTTTGTCCTTTTTTGTAATTAATGAAATTAAAACTAATAATTAAACTAATTAATTAATTAATAAAAAAAATAAAAGTTTTTTTTGTGTTTTTATGTTTTTTATGAAATAAAACAAAAGGAATTAAAATTAAAAGTTAATAAAAACCTAATTCTAAATTTATTTTAGTTATTAAGAAAAAAAGGTTAATGTTGCCTAATTAAAACTAATTCAATTTATTAGTATTTATTTACAAAAATAACATGAAATTAATAATAATAATAATAATATTAGTTCTTTTCTTTGGTTTTTTTATGAAAAATATTATTTATGTTAATTTAGTGATAATTAGAAAAATTAATTAATAAACAAACAAAATAGAAATATAAAACAAGAAGAAAAAGGGATGAACAAAAAAAAAGGGGTTAAGTGAAGCAATCTGGGCCCAATAGTGATCAAGCCCTTGCTGACTTTTGGAATTGCCTGCGCCTGTGTTGACTCCTGAACACCATGGTCTTCATGCTTTGGCCACTGGATTGGCGCTTGAGACACTTGGCATGCTGATCTGTGAGGGTTTACGGTGAACTTCTGGACAAATGCTGCATGGGAACGCATTAGGAAAAACAATATTGAATTTTGGGGGGACCTGGGAATACTTACAGTGCTTGATAATGGACCTTAGGACGTGGTAAGGGTTGCTTTAGCTTCAGGGTATGGCAAAGAAGAGAGTCACGTTCTCCTTTTGGCCTGGAAACGCTTGCAAAACTCCTTTTGATCTCACACTTTTTTTGACACTTTTTGGATTTTGCTCTGGCCGTTTATGCACACTCTAGGTTGTGAATGAGGCTTGCAAGGCTTGCATATATAGTAATGAGTGAGAATAAGTCACATTTAGGAGCCTTTAACAAATGCAATTAAGCTTTGGATTTTGTCTTAACCACCATTAAAGGCCTTTCAAAGCTTGTTCAAAATTTGAATTTTCATGCCTAAATGAGCTTAGCACGAAATTGGTAGGTTGCAAATGCTTCATGAAGGCTATTCAAACCATAAGATACCATTTAATTAATTTTTTTTAGATTTACTTGAATTATTATGGATTAAAATGAATTAAATCCATAAAAATTAAATAAAAATAGAAAAATAATTATTTGGTCTTGAAATTGATCATCGGACACGTGGGTGGCATGACAAGGCTGAATCAAGTGGAAAAAAGTGGGCCCTTTTGTCAAAAATTGAAGTTTCAAGGATAGTTGACTTTTGCCATTTCACAAAATTTTTCCAACTTCTCCAATGCATATCTTGCTCAATTTTGATCATATGAACATGTTCTTAGACATTTTGGAAAGTTATTGAAGTCCTCTAACCAATGCCTTTGGTCCCATGTCATTTTGAGTTACCAATCTCAAGTTATGGTCTTTGACTTAAAATGCCTTTTTGTTGACTTTTGAAAATGACCTATAATGTTGAAATTGATAACTTTTTGTGAGAGCATTTCTTGGACTTGGAATGTGAAGATGAGTTGTAGGAAATGTCATCCCCTTCAAAATGAGCATTGGATCGGATTTTTCTGATGAACCATGAAAAAGTTATGCCTTGGTCAAGTTACAGTTGACTTTTCAACTGTCCAAAAATAGAAACTTTTGCATCTTGATGATTTTTGAGCCATTCTTGTGGAATCATGATCAAGACTTGATCAAATGATGATTGTGGCTTCAAAATTAGATGTTGACCAAATTTTTTGACTTTTGACTGCCAAATGACCATTTTACCCCTACAGTTGATTGTGAGGCAATTAGGGCTTTTGACTGTGCAACTTGATGCTGTGAGCCTTGAAACTTGACATGTAGCTGCTTGACAATGTAAATGGGCACATGTGACTTGATTGAGCCCTTGAAAACCTCAACTTCCTTGCAAGAACCAAAACCCTGATTTGACTGGCTTAGGAGGGTGTTTGAACTGTGCAACCCTTGAGAGATCTTGAACCACTTGAGGATGTTTCTTGATAAATTTGAAGAATATGGGAGGGCAAATTTTGGGGTACAACACAACCCAAACTTCTTCACAATATTTCTTGCATATTTTCTCTTACAGAGAAAAATATAGTCTTCCATCTGCTTGACTTGTAATCCAAGGAAGTAAGTCAGTTCACATGCCAAACTCATCTCAAATTAAGATTGCACCTGTCTGACAAAATGTTGGACCATGTTGTTGTACCCCAAAATTTGCCCTCCCATATTCTTCAAAGATTTGGCAAGATCATGGCTCAAAACTTCTCAAGGGTTGCACAGTCCAATTGCCTCCTAACACAGTCAAAATTAGGGTTTTGGTTCTGACAAAGAAAATGAGGTTTCCAAGGGTCCAATCAAGTCCCATATGCCTATAGACATTGTAAAGCATCCATGTGTCAAGTTTCAAGACTCACAGCATCAAGTTGCACAGTCAAAAACCCTAATTGTTCCACAGTCAACTGCAGGGGCAAAATGGTCATTTGACAGTCAAAAGTCAAAATTTTGGGTCAACATCTTATTTTGAAGCCACAATCATCATTTGATCAATTCTTGATCATGATTCCACAAGCATGGCTCAAAAAGTCTCAAGATGCAAAAGTTTCTATTTTTGGATAGTTGAAAAGTCAACTGCAAATTGACCAAGGCATAACTTCTTCATGGTTTATCAGAAAAATCCCATCCAAATCTCATTTTGAAGGGGATGACATTTCCTACAACTCATCTTCACACTCCAAGTCCAAGAAATGCTCTCACAAAAAGTTATCAATTTCAACATTATAGGTCATTTTCAAAAGTCAACAAAAAGACACTTTAAGTCAAAGACCATAACTTGAGATTGGTAAATCAAAATGACATGGGACCAAAGACATTGGTTAGAGGACTTCAAGACCTTTCCAAAATGTCCAAGAACATGTTCATAGCTTCAAAATTGAGCAAGATATGCATTGGAGAAGTTGGGAAATTTTTGAGAACTTTCAAAAGTCAACTTTGCCTAAAAAGCTTCAAATTTGCTAATGGGCCTCAAATTCTTCCTTGAATCATTACCCAAAGCCTATGCACGACCAATTGAGCTCAAAATAATTTATTTTCTTATTTTTAATTAATTAATTGGATTTATATTTATATTAATTCATTTAATTGGTTTTAAATATAAGAAAATTTAAAGATATGCTTTTTAAGATCTTTTTGTGCAGCAAAAGTGACTAGGGCAAGTTGGCAAGTCGTTTCTCATTCAAAAAAGGAAGATCTTCCATAATTGGCAAGGGTTTCAATGGAAAAAGATTGGAAATACATAATTGAAAATCAAAGATATGAAACATTATTGCAATGGATTCATGGGCTTTATTTTGACCTAATTTGCATCACATACATATGCAAGACCTAACCTAATTCAAGAACACACGAAAAAGCTGCTCAGAGGCCATAATCACTTTGCAAAAATTCCAAGAAATTGGTGAAACTGATTTCATAGTTGCAGTACAATTCAAGGCCTGAAATTGCTTCTAATACGTTGCTGGACCTTCCAGGAGTCTATTGGCATCAATAATCAATCCTAACACGTGAAAAATCCAAGAACATAGGCCACACGGTTTGCTTTATTTTCCAGATTTGCACATCACGATTCATGCATTGTTAATACATTTGGTTGATTGTTTTGTGTTCACAGCATTCAGGCAAAGCTTTTGGTATGATTTAATTCCATTAATATGCCTTGAAACGAAATTCACCATGGATGAAACCTAGGGTTTCTGAAGCTCCAAATTAGGGCTTTCTTGTTGGGGAAAAATTGAACCTTGAGACCTATGCAGTTGAATTCAGGAGCTCAATACGATTTGAATGGCAACCTCGCGCTCAATTTATATTAGATGTGCACGTAATCGCTATTTTCAGGACTTTCAGTTTGTGGGGGTTTAAAACCCCCGCTATCTCATTCATATTGCAGGTGAAAACGAAGAAGAAAGCTGAGGTGTCCAAGCGCTATTGGCAGATTCAAATATTAGCGCGTTTTTTCTTTGTTTCAGCATAATTGTCTTTTTTCATATATTATAATTCTTTGTTATATTGTTTACAAACGCGCTAAGTGGCTCAGTTGGTGGAGGACGTATCCTGCAAGCGTTGGGACCTGGGTTCGATTCCCAGGTCCCCCCATATACTTAATGATTTTTGTTTTAACACGTTCACATGCAGCGCTTCTCCAACGTCTCACCATACAGCCTCACGCATAGCTTGCCAAGTGACCTTGATGAGCAATCTGAAGGCCACAGAATGAGATCCAGGGTGCACTCCAGTCAATGAGCGTGTACACAATTCTGAAATTCAAACGTGACTTTGCTTCAATGGGCCAGAATTCTGCAATTAAACTTCCCCTTGGGCCTGATACCCCCTTGGTTTGCATCCTTTTTTTAATTTTCTTTTCTTTTCTTTTCTAATTATAATTCTTTTCAATTGTTTTTTTTTTAATTGTTTTTATTAATTCACCATTAATTAATTTTCATAATAAAAAATCAGAAATCAAAAAAATGTTTTATATTTAATTAATTATTAATTTCACCACTAACCAATTTTTTGTAAATAAACAACTAATAATTAACTTTAGTTTAAATTAGGTTCATATTTTAATCTCTTTTCTTAATAAATAAAAAATACATAGAATTAGGTTTTTTTTGACATTTTATCTTTTTTCTTAATTAATTATTTTCATCATTATTTATTATTATTATTTTTTGTAAATAAACATGTAAGTTAAATAATTTAGTTAATTAGCCTAATTTTGACCTTTTTCTTTAATAACTAAAAGTAATTTAGAATTAGGGTTTCCTTTTAAATTCTTTTCTTTGTTTCCATATTAAATACCAAAAAACATTAAAAAAAAACAATTTCTTTAATTAAATATTAATTAGGCTTTAATTTAATTTAATTTCAAGCAAAGGGTCAAAACCCTCGGACGTTCAATTTAATTCTTTTCGCGTGTTATTTTCTTATCGATTATTA
This sequence comes from Vicia faba, assembly GCA_948472305.1. NCBI lineage: Eukaryota > Viridiplantae > Streptophyta > Magnoliopsida > Fabales > Fabaceae > Vicia > Vicia faba. Next base: position 103,697,941 of record OX451736.1, read on the forward strand.
TGTAACTGCTTTCCGGATGTAATAGTAATTAGGTATTTATTTACTTTCCGCATTTTTTATCAAAACGGGTCTTTGTAATTTGGCGATGTATAGACCCGCGCCTTGTAATAGCGTAGCTTTTATATTTCCGTCTTTTAAATTTTCCGCACTCCTAACTGCTAAACTCACATGAAAGAATGTATGTCAATTAAAAACAATGCGTAGCTCACGATACCATGATCAAAGATAACTATTAACATGAAAACAACACACAAATACACACACCACCTCTAGGGTACGCCTCACTCGTTGCCTTACCTTCGAAACGTGGTCGTCGAGTATAGGACGTTTTAGCGGTCGCTCTTATGTATAAGATCCAGTCGCCTCGAAACGGTCGCCTCGGATTAAAAAGGATCTAGGACATAAGGGTAGCTTATAAGGTGTCCTACTATTGCTTTGGTGACCATACTGTCCCTACAACCGAATTGACCCGAACACCTCCAACGGTGGTGCTACCTACCTCTCAATGGTGGGATGACACTACCTTAAGGACTTTTACACAGCCTAATTCCTTAGGGTAGGTAGATGACTCATGGATACTTGCTCTCTAAAAAACAAATCAAAACTCTCTTCACATTACACTTTCAAAAAAAAAAGCTTTCGAAAACAAATTTTTCAAACACTCTTGAGGACAGATACAAGAGTTATTCAGAAATCTTTCAAAGAAACTTTTGCAAAACCCACTCACATTTTGAAAAGCAAACATTTTGAAAACATAAGAGCAAGTATCTAAGAGCCCATGGATAACCATGGATAGAAAGGCTGCTAACACCTTCCCTTTCTATAAATCTACCTCCCGGACCGAGAACTATTCTCATAAGGAATTTTGCTGTGCTTTTGTCCTGTCCATGTTGGAGAAAATAAAAGACGGTGGCGACTCTTGCTTCCGCGACATTTCGCGAACCAGCTTTAAACAGTCAGTTCTATTTCCACCGATCACAGAACTGGCGACTCTGCTGGGGAATATTTAAAAGTGAGGTGTACCTTAGGATTAGACCACTCTTGTTTTCAATTGCTTGTTTTGTTTGCTTTATATTTGTGGGCATTGTCTTGGAGTTTCATAGATCCTAACCCGGATCTGGGGATACCCTGTTAGGTAGCATAAACTGTGAGGGACCTGTCCGACGTAGACCGACACGGGTGAAGCAGTGGCTACATTGGTGTGGCACCTTGGTCTGTACCGATATCCCTTATGTCGCAACGAGGAGAATATGGGTCTTCTGAGGAGTCATTAAGCACCAACCGACCTTAGAACCTTAAATGACCCAACTTGGCCAATAGAACAGTAGCAGTATGCTACACCCATTGAGGCTAAACTCTCGCGATGGTTATGGCTGCAAGAAAAGATTGCGACGCTGGAGTTATGACCGATTGAGGGTAGTCAGTGATATTGGGATCCTCTAGAACCCGGTTACTCTTGATAGGACAGGTCTTAACTGTGATACAGTGGGAGAACTGACTAGGGTTTTGCGTTTGTTTTCGCAAATGTTTCGGTTGAGCAAGAGTCTCCACCGACTTTTTATTTTATCCTAAGGAAAGGTTAAAAAGCACAGCAAAAAACCTTTTGAGATGTTTTCTTGGGTTCGGGGAGTAGATTATAGAAAGGGAAGGTATTAGCACCCTTTCTATCCATGGTTATCCATGGGCTCTTAGTTACTTGCTTAGATCACTTGCCTTTTATTTTCAATTGTTTGAAATGGTGCTTGTGTGTGTGGGTTTGAAAAATGTTTTGAAAAGAAGCCATTGTGGTGGCAAACTTTGTAATGATCCATGTGGGGATGTATACAAAGGTGTATGTATTTTGAAAAGGTTTTCATTTTCTTTTTGAAAGTTGTTTTGAAAGTGTAGTGATGTGTGGTTTAGAAAATAGGCAAGTGTTTTAGTTTGCAAGTTTGATTCAAGTAACTAAGAGGTTATCTACTCCTAAATTTCTCAAAGTTTATTGCTATGTTTTAACCCTTTTAATAAGTTTGTTCCACCATTGTATTTGGTGGATAATCTCATGTTAGGATGTGAAAAGGACAGGCGCGGGTCATCGTTTAGGCCATAATTGCAATGGTGCCAAGTATCTTTGGGCATTTTCTTTAGGGGACTTGATCATTTGTTTAGGCAAACATTTTGAAAGTGTTATCGAGGGACTATGATCATTTGATTTGTTTGTTTTGCCCAAAGAGACCTAACATGCAACATGGCCCAATTTTGAAAGGCAACAAGTGGAATACCCTAGGGGGTGCAAGTGTGATTTGTGTGTTCATTTTCATGCTTGTTTGTCTTGAGATTAGGTCATAACTATTTTGTCGTTTTTCGCATACAAACCCTAATTCTAACATGGTATAATTAGAAAGCAATAAAGTGCGAAAATAAATTTACTAAGCTATTACAAAACCAAATATGGGAAGGGGGGTACAAAAGTTCAAATGGGGATTTTGACAAGGAATTTAAACCTAAAACTATTACATCAATGTTGAATATTTACAAGACAAATAATTGTATAATTAAATGAAAATAAAAAAACAAATATGCAAAATGTAAAAAGAATTTTTATGTGTATGAAACAAAGTATTATTTATGTAAAATAAAAAGAAAATAAAAAGGTATTATTTTTGGAGTATTTTCATATTTGGGGTAAAACCCTAATTCTATTAAATAAAATACATTATTCATTTATTATGTACAAATATTTATTTATATATACAAAATAAAATAAAATGAGGTATTTGTCCAAAATGTATTTTTATATTAAATATTAATAATAATTAAAAAAAAACAAAAGTGTATATATTTTGTATTTACTCTAAATATATTAATAAATATATGTATATATGTATTATTTTAGATATGTATTATATATATATAAATAATAATAATATTTAATATTTGTAAAAAAGTATTTTTTTATATAAAGTATTTTCAGAAGGTAAAATAAAATAAAAATGAAAATAAAAGTATTTTTACATATTTCTCAATATTTTTAATGAAATGTATATATTCATTTATTTGTGTATTAATCAAAAGAAAATCACATAAATACCTAATAAATTAAAAAATGGTGAGAAAAAAGATTTTTATATTTTTAATAACATGAGAAAAAATAAATGAATCAATCAAAAAAAGAAAAAGTCAGAAATCATTAAAAATAAACCAAATGGGCTCAGGGGGTGCAGAAGCAATTGTATGGTGTGAAAAGTAGAACAAAAGCTGGCCCAGCCCATGAGACACCTTCTTCAACCTCCAGCCAAAAACGCGCGCTTGTAACAGGGATTCAAACATCCTGATTCTTTGAGCTTTTGCACAAACTTTCAACACAAAACATGTCAAGCATTGAATCACGATTCCAAATATATAAAAAAACTCATCCTAACTCTCAGAAATGAGAGAGAATTTTTACAATCCCAAATCCTGACCTAAGTTTTCTGCCATTTTCAAACCTTAAATTCTCACAGCTCAAGCAAAAGAAATGAAAAGTAAAAACATGTACATGTTCAGTGGCATGAGTAGAACATTGTTTATTCACAAACTTAGAGCTAATGATGCCTAATAAGAGAGATACGAATTCAAAAACTTACCTGTTCAGTTGAAGTTCTATCTGGCAATGGAGAAGCTTTCAGGGCAAGATAATGGTTGGTGTAGCTTCCTTGAGGTGTGGTGATGCTGTTCCAATATTTACTTTGCCTTGAGACACCTTGGATTGAGCTGTAGAACTTCAACTGCAAAATGAAAAAGTGAAAATGGTGGAACTTGTTAGAGGGATTACAGGTCGTGTTTCAAGTCATGGTTAGCTTGCATAGATGCTAGGGAATGTGTATGAACTGGTTTGGGCAAGAATGCTTGAAAGGATTGAGAGTTGGAACTCAATCTGCAGAGGTTGCTCTGTTTGAGCAGTTTCAAGGTGATTCTGAGTTTTGGGAGGGATTGGAGGTGAAAGGCTCGTGCTTTAGCTTAGGATCAATGTTTGGAATGTGTTTGATAAGTTTGTCTAAGTGTTTGTAAGCTGATATGAGGGTTGGTACAAGTTATGCTATCTTACTTGAACTTGAAGCAAGCAATGGCCACTTGATGATTCTAGCCTGTACAGGCCCTCACATTATGATGCATACATTGGCCTTGATCAGTGCAATTTGCTCACAAACTTGTGCCAAGAAGATTTGGACTGTACCACTTGGATTACAAACTTGACATAAAGTTCTCCTTTTCAAAAATGGAAATAGTGCTTTTTCTAGTTTAGGGTTAATTATCCATGTAATGTCCAAATGCTTAGAATAACAACTTGGCACAATGGTTTTGCATTAAATTTATGAGTTTAAAAGGGTTTTAGGACCTGTAATGTAGCTTAAGCATGCTGAGATTAAAATGCATAGTGTTATGAACATGTACATGGCCAAGAACAAAAGTGACTTTTTCCCATTTTGCAAAATTCGATTCTCCCTAACCATGAGGTTGTTTGAGAATTTCTTGGACATTTTGGAAAGCTTGGAATGTGTACTACAATCCATATTTGAAATGCAAATTGAAATTCCAAGTGGAAGTGTATGGAAAATGGCCTTGAAGTTAGGTAGAAAACCTTGTCAAAAAGGTCAAATTTTCACTAAGTTATGAATGGTTTAGTGCCCTTATTCAAAAATTTGTAACTTGAGATACAAGCCTCATTTTGGAAAACTTTGTGAATCAAAGTTGTAGATTATGCAACAAGCTACAACTTTCATGTTTTGACTTTTGTTTGAATCCAAATGAATCTTGGTGAGAAAGTGAGGCAAAGTTGGGAAAAAAATTAGGGTTTTCCATAACTTAGAAAAATTCTAAGTTATGAAAAATTCCCATTTCAAACCCTAATTTGCATTTCTTGGTTTTTTGGTGAACAAGTTTCATGATTTGGCATGTTTTGATGAAAAATGAATCTTGACTCTTGATTTTGACCAAAAAGTCAAAGTTTGACTTTTCAGTATACAGTCAAAATTGATCAATTGACTGGGAAATTCAACTGTCAATCTTGTGTACTTGGGATCTTTTGAGTTTGATGAGCATGTCAAGATAATTCCATGGGGTCCTTGAGTCCATATGTGAGCTTGGTTTGCCATTGGCTAGGTCAAACAATCAAAAATTGCCTTTGTGCAGTCAAAACCCTAAAAATGACCATTTTGCCCTTTTGATGATCTGATCAAATTTCTTGTGGAATTGTGATCCAAACTTGATCAAATGGTCCATATGAGTTCATAATGTTGATGTGGGTCAATTTTCATGAGATTTGACTGTCAATTGGCCACAGTTGACTTTTTCCCCAATACAGCTGATTTCTAGGTCATCTGTCCAATTGACTGGGCAAAACTTGGAATCAAGACTTGAAACTTGGTATGGATAAACTTGGGAGTCCAACATGAAGCATGAAAGTCATCTTAGGCATTTTAGGTCAAAACATCTTTGTTCAACCACAAACCCTAATTTGGGTCCACAGTGCAAGGAGAAGTCTTGAGTAGAGGAAACCCTAACTGGATCTTGATCTTCAAGGGTTTTGTGATGAGAAAATGTTGAGGAAATGAGAGGGCAAATTTTGGGGTACAACAGTTGCCCCTATTCAATCTTCTTGAACCTGAAGAGTTAGCTTGGCAAGTTTGCCTTTCGTGACTCGAGGGTAAAAGGAGATTGGACACTATAGTGCCCGGAAATTTGCACTCGCATGTTGGAGTACCAGCAATGTGATGTCGGGAATGGGCTTATAGATGCCATTTGGAGAGGTGGTGGATAGGGAGATGGGCTTATAGATTCCATCTGGAAATGTGGATCGCATAAGAGATTCCTTAGCGAGAACTTGTGTATTTGAGAAAGACAGATGTTTTCCTGGCTTGTTACAGGTGTTTGATCTTCAATCTCCTCATGCAGATATGCCCTGGCTAGATACAGGTATCGAGTCTACAATTAGTGGCTCACAGATGTGCCCTGGCTGGATACAGGAATCGAATCCGGAAATAGTCGTCAACAGATATGCCCTGGCTGGATACAGGAATCGAATCTTCGAACTCTTCAGACGTGCCCTGGCTAGATACAGGAGTCGAGTCTGGAAATGTGGTCAATAGATATGCCCTGGCTGGATACAGGAATCAAATCTAGAAATGTTGTAGTTGGTAGATGTGCCCTGGCTGGATACAGGAATCGAATCTTCGAACTCTTCAGACGTGCCCTGGCTAGATACAGGAATCGAGTCTGGAAATGTGGTCAACAGATATGCCCTAGCTAGATACAGGTATCGAATCTGGAAATGATCACTCTCAGATGTGCCCTGGCTAGATACAGGTATCGAATCTGGAATTGTGACAGTTGAAGGTAGTTGTCTTTGGGACTGTCTTTTTCCCTGAAAAGGCAAAAAACACAAGTTGTATGCAATGTCATGATGTATGATATGCATGATGTCATGATGTTCAACGTGAGATAGTGTTGTATGCATTTTATCATGTATGTAAGCAAGATGTATGAAAATGTGAAATGAATGTATTTCCGTCTTTAGGAAAATAAATCCTTGACGATCGGCCGGGGAGTTGCTCTATGGCCAAGATACTTTGCTGAAGCTTTAATGAGAGGCCTGCTGAGGACTTTAATGATGGATTCCGCTGGGGATAATGATGACAAACTCCGCTGGGGAACACCAAAGATAAACTCCGCTGGGGATTGAAGGAACTTTGCCGAGGGCGATCTTCCGTGGTAATTAGCTGAGGATAACCCAGTTATAAGCCCTTGTGAGGAATAACTCTGAATAAAGCTCGGGAGAGACGTCCGTACTTTGCAGGGAACAAGCTTCCAGAATCTACCGGGGATAAGCTTTAAGACCTGCCGGGGAATGTTGTGCCTTTTCAGGATTGACAGGGAATCAACTCCGCTTGGGGAAAGTATTGTTGAATCTTGTCTTACTCTGCGGGACGTTGAGATGATTTGGTCACATTCTTCAGTCGAATCTACCTTGGTACCTTGGCGGACAAAGCAACCAGACTGCATCAGACAACTTCACATTGCCCCTGTCTCTGATGTCACCTGTAATTAATCTTTTGTTTTATATGCAAATATTTATGAATCAACAATTTAATGTCAAACGCATATATCAAAAATGAACATTGGACGTTCTTCGCAAAACAAAACAGAAAAAGGAAAAATAATGGCAATTTGTATGGACCAGTGAATTTGTATTGATCTGAACTTTGCCTGTGAATAGGCGTTTTTGTACAAGAGGCTGACATCCTAGTAAGAGGACGCCGCCGAATAACATAGAATTTACAATTTTGAAAAGAAAACAAAACAGCTATGTGAACAATCCCACTGGGTTCCAAATCTGCTACCGCCTTTATGTCTTCAAGCGTCTCATTACTTTGCTGCTTGGTTGAAGATGAAGCTGATTGGTCGATGCCTAAATCTGAGCCAGATAGTTGATACCGAATTCCGGATGCGAAGTGATCCAATGAGACATAGTGTTACGCTTTATCCCTAACTTTTGCCTGGACCTCCCTTTCGGGTTTTCAATCCACCGGGATACCCATTTTTGCCCAAGCCGCCCTTTCGGGTTTTCAACTTGCCGAGTGTACAGATTTTTTTTATTCATTTCATCCCTTATTTTTGCCCGAACCCTTTTGGTTCGCCGGGAGGCCCTTATTTTTGCCTAGGTATGTCAACCTAGCGGGTCTTTTGTTCATGCGTAGTATCTTTTTACTATGTCTGCATTGGCGGGGTGAGGAAGGTCGTCACCATCCATGGTGGTTAGAATCATGGCTCCTCCTGAGAACACATGTTTGACCACAAATGGCCCTTCGTATGTAGGGGTCCATTTGCCCCGGGGATCACTTTGAGGAAGGATGATGCGTTTGATTACCAGGTCCCCAACTTGATACTCTTGTGGTCTGACTTTCTTGTTAAATGCCCTGATCATCCGTTTTTGATACGTTTGACCGTGACAGATAGCAGTGAGCCTATTTTCGTCAATCAGATTTAATTGATCAAGTTGAGTCTGGATCCAATCATCTTCACTCAAGTCTGCATCCTTCATTATCCGGAGAGAGGGTATCTGGACTTCAATTGGCAAGACTGCCTCCATGCCATAGACCAAGGAGAAAGGAGTTGCCCCGGTTGACGTCCTTGCTGAGGTGCGGTACCCATGAAGAGCGAACGGTAACATCTCGTGCCAATCTTTATAGGTCACTGTCATCTTCTGCATAATTTTCTTGATATTCTTATTAGCTGCCTCTACAGCCCCATTCATCTTCGGCCGGTAGGGAGAAGAATTGTGGTGTTGTATCTTGAATTGTTCGCAGAGTTCAGTGATCATCTTATTATTGAGATTGGTACCATTGTCCGTAATGATTCTTTCCGGGACACCGTATCGACAGATCAGATTATGCCGGATGAAACGTGCCACGACATTCTTGGTTACCGTTGCGTAGGAAGCTGCCTCAACCCACTTCGTGAAGTAATCGATCGCCACTAGGATGAAGCGATGCCCATTGGATGCCGTCGGTCGGATCTCATCGATCATATCAATGCCCCACATTGCAAAAGGCCAAGGTGTCGTCAGGACGTTCAGAGGAACCGGAGGAATATGCACCTTGTCAGCATAGATCTGGCATTTGTGACAAGTTCGGGAGTGTTGGTAACAATCAGCTTCCATTGTGGACCATAAATATCCTGCCCGAAGGATTTTCTTAGCCATGGTGTGTCCACTGGAATGTGTTCCGAATGTTCCTTCATGCAGTTCTATCATGATCTTCTCTGCTTCAGCCTTATCCACACAACGTAGTAGAGTTGAATCATGATTCCGTTTGTAGAGAATGCCGTTGCTGAGGAAGAATTTTGCCGCAAACCTTCTCATGAACTTCTTGTCATTGACAGATGCGCCTTCAGGGTATTCCTGAGCTTCCAAATACCTCTTCACCTCATGATACCAGGGTTTTTCAGTCACCTTCTCAGCCTCAAGCTCGCAGCAGTATGCCGGTTCGTCCAACTTCCAGATAATGATCCGGGGAGCCTCATTGTCCCATTTAACTTTGAACATTGAAGACATCGTAGCTAGTGCGTCCGCTAGCTGATTCTCCTCTCTTGGGAAGTGCTCAAAAGTTATTTCTTCAAAGTGGGGAAGCAAGGTTGACACATACTCCTTGTAAGGAATAAGATTTGGGTGTTTCGTATCCCACTCGCCTTTGATCTGATTGATCACGAGAGCGGAATCTCCGAAGACACTCAGAAACTTGATCCTTAAGTCGATTGCAGCTTGTAAACCCATGATACATGCCTCATATTCTGCCATGTTGTTGGTGCAGTTGAAACATAATCGGGCGGTGAGTGGAGTATGAGTTCCTTTGGGAGATATGATTACAGCGCCGACGCCGTTACCCAAAGCATTGGAGGCTCCGTCAAAATGCATAGACCATCGGGATCCTTCCTCAGGTCCTTCATCCGGTCCAGGTACTTTACAGTCGGTTACCACCATGATGTCTTCGTCCGGAAAATCAAAGTTTAATGATTGGTAATCGTCCACAGGTTGGTGTGCCAAATAATCTGCCAGTACACTTCCTTTAATTGCTTTCTGAGTTGTATACTGGATGTCATATTCTGTCAAGATCATTTTCCATCTCGCTATTCTTCCAGACAGAGCAGGCTTTTCAAATATGTACTTGATGGGATCCATCTTTGAAATCAATAGAGTAGTGTGAGTCAACATATACTGTCTCAGCCGGCGAGCAGCCCATACTAGAGCGCAGCAAGTTTTCTCAAGAAGTGAGTAACGAGACTCACAGTCGGTAAACTTTTTGCTCAAGTAATAAATAGCGTGCTCTTTTCGGCCAGACTCGTCATGCTCCCCCAGCACACACCCCATTGAATTGTCAAGTACTGTCAAGTATAATATTAGAGGTCTTCCTTCCACTGGTGGCATAAGAATGGGTGGCTCTTGGAGATATTCCTTTATCCTTTCAAAGGCGGCCTGACATTCATCGTTCCAGCGTACTACTTGATCTTTCTTCAATAATTTGAAGATTGCCTCACAAGTAGCAGTCAGATGTGAGATGAATCGGGCAATGTAATTCAGTCGTCCCAGGAAGCCTCTGACTTCTTTCTCTGTCTTTGGAGTCGGCATCTCTTGTATGGCTTTTACCTTGGCAGGGTCCACCTGAATACCTTTATCACTTACAATGAAACCTAGCAATTTTCCGGACCTCACCCTAAAGGTGCATTTGTTGGGATTCAACCTCAGCTTGTATAACTTGAGTCGGTCAAACAGCTTCCTCAAATGATCAAGGTGCTCCTCCTCAGTTTGAGACCTTGCAATCATGTCATCAACGTATACCTCAATCTCATGATGGATCATATTATGAAATAAAGCAACCATGGCACGTTGATAGGTTGCCCCAGCATTTTTCAACCCGAATGGCATTACCTTGTAACAGAAGGTGCCCCACTGAGTTACAAAGGTAGTCTTCTCCATATCCTCTGGAGCCATCTTGATTTGATTATACCTTGAAAAACCATCCATGAAGGAGAAAACTTTGTGTTGAGCAGTATTGTCAACAAGAACGTCGATGTGAGGTAAGGGGAAGTCATCCTTGGGGCTTGCCCTGTTCAAGTCCCTATAGTCGACACACATTCTGACTTTACCGTCCTTCTTCGGCACTGGCACCACATTGGCAACCCACTGAGGGTAAGAAGTTACTGCTAGAAACCCGACGTCGAATTGCTTCATAACCTCAGCCTTGATCTTTTCAGACATCTCTGGGCGCATACGTCGGACCTTTTGCTTTACCGGAGGGCAGTCTTCCTTGGTTGGTAGGTGATGAACTACAATGTCGGCATTCAAACCAGGCATGTCTTCATAGGACCAAGCAAATATCTCCATGTAATCATGTAGCATCTGGATCAATCGTTGCTTCACGCTGAGCTCTAGATTAGCCCCAATCTTGACCTCTTTCCTATCTGTCTCAGTACCCAGGTTAATTGTTTCTACCGGCTCTTCATGTGGTTGAATAGCCCTCTCTTCCTGGAGTAGCAATCTTGCGAGTTCACCAGGCACTTTGCAATCATCTTCACCTTCGTCTTCGGCCAAGTTGATCGGATTCTCGAAGTCATAACTGGCGGTAGCAGAGCTGTTACCAGTGAGATCCAGAGTGGATTGAAACCTGTATAAGTGAGTGTGTGTAAATATAGCTCTTTTGCAATATATAACACAGAAAGAAAAGAGCACAAGATTTGAAATGCAACAAACGTCCAATGTTTTGATTGATGATATATGGAAATGTCATACAAAAAGCCCTCACAAATGGAGCTACGATGCCCCGGGTAGGACACCGAGCCAACAAAGTTTTAACATATTGTTTGTTACAAATTGGAAATCAAAAGAAATTAATTACTGCGTGACAAATGTGATAGGTGTAAAATCCTTTGCCGTCCAGTTGCTTGGTCCGTTGCTGGTAGTCGGGTAGATCCAACTGTCAAACTCTGCTTCCTCTACATCCTCCTCGATAGCATTCACTCTTGGGTTGGAGATAAACACCGGAGCCTTTCTGATCTTTTCCTTGCGCACAGCCCTCTGAGCCTCTGCAGTAAAGCCCAGCCCAAACTTGTCGTTCTTTTGAGTGAAGTCAGGAAGCTGACCCCAGTTTGCACAATTGCCTTTCTCGATTACAGCCCGGGCATCCTTCAAGGACGCCATCTTCAACGGAAAATCTTCTTCAACTACCGCCTCAGATGATGCCAACACTGGGGGTACTTCCTCAAAATGCTGAAAGGGGGTTTCAATAAACTCCCCGTCCATCTCGATATACCGGAATGAATTCAAGTGACTAACCATGTATTCCTCCTCACCCTGCACAGTAACAATCTTCCCTTTGACAGGGTATTTGAGCTTTTGGTGTAGAGTGGATGTTACTGCCCCAGCTTTGTGAATCCAGGGTCGACCCAACAAGCAGGAATAAGATGGACGAATATCCATTACATAGAATGTTGAGTTGAAAACTTGGGAACCCACACGAATAGGGATGTCTACTTCACCGTGCACCATCCTCTTAGAGCCATCGAAGGCTCTAACAATGATGTTACTAGGTTTCAACTCCAAGCCCTCACAATCCAAGCGATCCAATGCTTTCTTGGGCAAAACATTCAGGGAAGAACCGGTATCTACCAACACGTGTGCGAGAGTAGTGCCCCTGCACTCTATAGAGACGTGCAGGGCATCATTGTGATTTTTCCCCTTGGCGGTAAGGTCAGCATCCGAGAACCCTAAGCCATTGTCAGCCGTCAAATTAGCCACACAGTCGGTGAATTGGTCCGCGGAGGTCTCTTGCGGCACATGGGCCGTTTTCAGAAATGAAATCAGGGCTTTTGCATGGGCCTCTGAGCATAGCAGCAATGATAACATAGAGATTTTGGAGGGAGTATACCCCAACTGTTCAACGACATTAAAGTCACTCTTTTTGATAATTTTAAGGATTTCCTCCATTTCTTGTTGGGAGGCTTCCACAGCAGTCTTCTTTTTTGGTGCCTCCGTCCTGGCAGGCAAATCGGTAGCAACTTCTTTGCCCCGAGCATCAGAGGACTCGGCGGCAGTAGTAGACACAGGAACTTGAACTGGAACATGCACACTTGCGGGTGTGATGGTGAGAGGTTTTCGGATAACTGGCGGTGCAATGTCAGGCGAGAAGAGCCTGCCACTGCGGGTAATCTTGGCGGGACCAGTGATGTTACTGATACTGGTATTGGTGTTGAACTCCTGCTTCACCCCAAGCACATACACGTCGGCCCCGTAATGCCATGGAACGGCTTTATCAGACTCATATGGGAGAGGCCCCGGGACAGTAATAGTGATGGGTGCAACAGACATAATTTGGACTGGTTTCTTCACGGGAGCTTTGGCAGGATTGTAAATCGTGACAACAGATATTTCTTCAATGGAAACAGACGGAACAGCAGTTTTCTTGAACATAATCTCCTTGCTATCCATCAGGCCTTGGATGCCTGATTTTAGCAGTGGACAATCGGTAGGGATAACAGCGCACAAGAGGCAACCCTTACTACAACCCGGAAATAAACCGGCTAGTAGTAAGTTCCTCTTAACAGTCAAAAGAGGTGTAACAACTTCATTCACCGAAACAGCATACAACTCTTCCTCAATGGCATTTACTCTATGTTGGGGCATAGGAGTAGGGATGTCAGTTTGGACCTGTTAATGGGGATCCCCGCGGGGAACGCCCCGTTCGGGGCCCCAAAGATGGGGAATTTTCCCCCGTGGGGGCGGGGATGGGGAGAAAAATTCCCCCGAAAGCATTTCGGGGACGGGGACGGGGAATACACCCCCCGCCCCGCGGGGACCCCGCCCCGCCTATTATTTTAATATAGTTAATTTAATATATATATTTTAGATTAGGTTTTTTAGTCATTTCCTTTATGTTTATTTATAAAAATAAATAAATAAATATTCATGTATTTATTAAGAGAGAGAAATGTAAATACTAGTATTTTTTAATAACATAATAAATATGTGAATTCTTTGTGCTTTTTATTTTTATAGAAAATATAAACATTTTAAAAAAATAAAATATTAATGAATAAATGTAGGATCTATGGGGATCCCCGCGGGGAACGGGGATCCGCGGGGAACGGGGATGGGGATAGAAATTCCCCCGTGACGGAGATCGGGGACGGGGACGGGGAATGAATTTGATGGCGGGGAAAAAGATGGGGAAGTGTCCCCCCGGCCCCGCCCCGCCCCATTGACATCCCTACATAGGAGCAGTTACAACATTCGGTCTTTCAGGCGCTTCAAACTGAATTTCCTTCGCGTCGATAAGATCTTGCACTTTGTTTCTCAAGGCCCAGCAATCATCAGTAGTGTGCCCGGGACTATCAGAATGATAAGCACACCGGGCATTTGGGTTATACTTAGGAGACGCAGTGTTGACGACCTTAGGGGCTTCTTTGAGGGTCACCAAGTTGGTTGATAACAGTTGGGGTAAAATTTGAGATAAGGTCATACTCAGCCGAGTATACTGCCTCTTGGGCCTTTCACCTCTTTGTTGATTGTACTGCTGAGGAGCAGCAACAGGTTTTGAAATGACCAAAGCATTGACGGTTTGGCGACTTTCGGGCTTGACTTGTCTTCTAGGACCATAGACGGCACTTGCTTCTTTTTTAAACGGCCTTTTCTCAGTACTTATGGAGGCAGTTTTTTGTATCTTTCCTGACCTGATGCCAGCTTCAATTCTTTCTCCCGTCAGAATCAAATCCGTAAACCCGGCGGAGGAGTTACCAACCAAATGATTGAAAAATGGACCAGACAAAGTCCCTAGGAACATATCAACCAGCTCACGATCCGTCAATGGAGGCTGCACCCTGCCAGCCAAATCTCTCCATTTTTGTGCATATTCTTTGAACCCTTCACCCGTTCCTAGAGACATACCCTGAAGTTGGGTACGCATTGGAGCGAGATCAGAATTGTATTGATATTGTCTGTAGAATACGGTTGCCAAATCTTCCCAGTGTCGGATGCTAGTTCCATCTAATTGGTAGAACCATTCAAGCTGTGACCCCGAGAGGCTATCTTAGAAGAAGTGAATCCAAAGGTTCTTATCCGCCGTGTAAGGTTGGATCTTCCTTACGTACGACCTCAGATGCAGCTTTGGGCAGGAGACCCCATCATACTTGGCGAAGGCAGGCGCCTTAAACTTGTGTGGAATTACTACCCCAGAAGATAACCCCAGATCTCTGAAATCCAGCCCCGGCACATTCTGAATTTCCATGGCGCTCAAGCGGTCCTCCAATTGCTTGTATCTGTCAGCAGCATGTGGGTATTGTTCGTCATTGTAGTCCATCTCGTTGTCGGAGACTGCGGGACTAGGAGCTCCTCCCCCTTGGGGACTGTTTTTCTCAGCAGAAGAAGTAGTTGGATCAGCTTCATTATGGAGTGTGTTCCCAAATCTGCGTCCGGTGTTGAACAACACAGTCCTCTTTTTCTTCTTCTTCTTCAGGAGTAGAGTCTTCAACTCTTGCTGACCTTGGGCCAGGCTCAGGACCATTTCTTGAAACTGGGCACTTTGGGCCTGAAGGGCCTTGATTGCTTGCTCACTGGATGAGTCTGGATTCATGATGACTGTTCAAAATAAACAGCGAAGGAGATTAAGCAACCTGTGAAATAGGGTACCTGCTATGCATATGGTGCAATGGAATGCGTATGTTTTATGTTTTCAAAGACAAACAAGATTCAACTTTGTAGACAAAAAGGGAAACACACTTCATTAGATTAAAATTTTCAATTGTTCAACAATTTGCCCTTAGGCATTACAGGAATGAAAAATACTGGAAAGGAAATAAAAGCTATAAAAGGAAATATCCAAAGCCCATCAATGCTCCCATGGCCTTCTTTTCTCAGTGTTGATGTAGTTGTTCAGGACCCTCTCTTCCTCCAATTGCTTAGTCAGCCTCTGGATCTTCCGTTCCTGCTTGTTGAACTTCTCCCGATAGAAATCCTGTTCTTCCTTTAGCTGCGCCCAAGATCTCTTCATTGTGTCAAAATCAGTAGGTATCTGAGGAGGGAGGACAATTGGAGGAACCCCATCTTCATCAGGAGATTCAAGAATGAGAGGTCTAACAGCTTCGTACGGCATACCTAACCTCTGAGCACGGACGCGGACCCATTTGCAATAGGGCTCCATTGGTAGAGAAGTCTTTGGTCCCAACTCATGTGGGTCAGCTTTGTGAATTTTGTCCCAAGCTCTAATGAATCCATGGCGTAGTTTGTCACTGTCTGCCTGAAACTCAAAATGGAAGTGAGGAACCAGCATTTCATGAGGCCCTACTCCTCTGGCTCTTCCAAACTGACGGAGAGCTAAGCATGGATTGTAAGAGATTCCTCCTTGGATACCAATCAACGGAATATTAGGGTATTCTCCGCAACGGTCAATAACAGCTACCTCATCCAAACCTCTGAGAGTCCAGGTGATGTCATTATCAGTGAGAGACATTAACCTCCGAGCCCAACCTTTTCCTTCTTCATTCTTCAGCACGAACTTAGGAAGGTGCGAAATAAACCACCTCATTAGCAAAGGAGCACAACACCATGGAGTTCCCCGTTTTCGAGCAGTACGAGCATAAAGTTGTTGTAGAATATCACCCAAAAGAGTGGGTACAGGATTCCGAGACATGAAGATCCTTATGACATGGATACTGATAAAGGTGTCAGGATTGGGAAACAATACCAGACCATAGATCAAAAGAGCCAGAATATCCTCGTACGCCTTGAAGTCCAAGTCATTCCAGAAATCATTAGCCTTGCCAACCAGAAATTTGACCAAAAAGCCCTTGACCCCATTTCTAGTTTCCCAGTTAGCTAATACCTCTTCTTTGGTCAAGGGGAGAATTGCAGCAATCTCTTCAGGCCTAGGAGTCTTTTCCAAACCAGTGAATGGAGTTTGCTCCAAAACAGGGATCCCAAGCAAATAAGAGAATTCTTCCAGGGTAGGAACCAGCTGGAAGTCTTGAAAGGTGAAACAATGATACAGAGGGTCATAAAACTGGGTCAGAACACTCATCAGTTGTTGGTCCCATTTTGTAGTGATCAAGCCAAGGAGAGAACCATGTCTGTTGATGAAAGAAGAAGTGTTTGGAATCCTACCAATCAAATCCTTGAGCAAAGTTGGTGGTTGAACAAAGTTGAGCCGGATGGTATTCCTACGCACGGGCATCATAATGTCCTACAAAACAGAGCAAAGATGAAACTTTTTTTGTCTTTGAAATGGGTTAGTCCTTTATTCAGGATGCATGCAATGGTATGATGGAATGATGCTATGATGAAGCACACCACAAGTATTCACACAGGCAAACATGATAAGGCACACAAGTCACACAAGACAATCCTTAAGTTTCAGGCCAGCATGAATTTTAGGTATTACCCTCTTTTAGTTTCGTTGGTTAAAACCTGTCCTATCAAAAGTAACCGGGTTTTAGAGGATCACAAATCATTGACTACCCTCAATCGGTCATAACTCCAGCATCGCAATCTTTTCTCGCGGCCAGAACCATCTCGAGAGTTTAGCCTCAATGAGTGTAGCATACTGCTACTGTCCTAATAGCCAAGTTGGTCAATTTTAGGGTTCTAAGGTCGGTTGGTGTTTAATGACTCCTTAGAAGACCTATATTCTCCTCATTGCAACACAAGGGATATAGGTACAGACAAAGGTGCCACACCAACGTAGCCACTGCTTCACCCATGTCGGTCTACGCCGGACAGGTCCCTCACAGATTATGCTACCTAAAAAGGGTATTTCCCAGATCCGGGTTAGGATCTATGAAACTCCGATGCAAAGCCCACAAATATAAAAGAAAACAAAGCAAACAATTGAAAACAATGGTGATCTATGCCCTAAGGTTACTCCACTTTTAAGTTAGTCCCCAGCAGAGTCGCCAGTTCTGTGATACGGTGGGAGAACTGACTAGGGTTTTGCGTTTGTTTTCGCAAATGTTTCGGTTGAGCAAGAGTCGCCACCGACTTTTTATTTTATCCTAAGGAAAGGTTAAAAAGCACAGCAAAAAACCTTTTGAGATGTTTTCTTGGGTTCGGGGAGTAGATTATAAAAAGGGAAGGTATTAGCACCCTTTCTATCCATGGTTATCCATGGGCTCTTAGTTACTTGCTTAGATCACTTGCCTTTTATTTTCAATTGTTTGAAATGGTGCTTGTGTGTGTGGGTTTGAAAAATGTTTTGAAAAGAAGCCATTGTGGTGGCAACCTTTGTAATGATCCATGTGGGGATGTATACAAAGGTGTATGTCTTTTGAAAAGGTTTTCATTTGCTTTTTGAAAGTTGTTTTGAAAGTGTAGTGATGTGTGGTTTAGAAAATAGGCAAGTGTTTTAGTTTGCAAGTTTGATTCAAGTAACTAAGAGGTTATCTACTCCTAAATTTCTCAAAGTTTATTGCTATGTTTTAACCCTTTTAATAAGTTTGTTCCACCATTGTATTTGGTGGACAATCTCATGTTAGGATGTGAAAGGGACAGGCGCGGGTCATCGTTTAGGCCATAATTGCAATGGTGCCAAGTATCTTTGGGCATTTTCTTTAGGGGACTTGATCATTTGTTTAGGCAAACATTTTGAAAGTGTTATCGAGGGACTATGATCATTTGATTTGTTTGTTTTGCCCAAAGAGACCTAACATGCAACATGGCCCAATTTTGAAAGGCAACAAGTGGAATACCCTAGGGGGTGCAAGTGTGATTTGTGTGTTCATTTTCATGCTTGTTTGTCTTGAGATTAGGTCATAACTATTTTGTCGTTTTTTGCATACAAACCCTAATTCTAACATGGTATAATTAGAAAGCAATAAAGTGCGAAAATAAATTTACTAAGCTATTACAAAACCAAATATGGGAAGGGGGGTACAAATGTTCAAATGGGGATTTTGACAAGGAATTTAAACCTAAAACTATTACATCAATGTTGAATATTTACAAGACAAATAATTGTATAATTAAATGAAAATAAAAAAACAAATATGCAAAATGTAAAAAGAATTTTTATGTGTATGAAACAAAGTATTATTTATGTAAAATAAAAAGAAAATAAAAAGGTATTATTTTTGGAGTATTTTCATATTTGGGGTAAAACCCTAATTCTATTAAATAAAATACATTATTCATTTATTATGTACAAATATTTATTTATATATACAAAATAAAATAAAATGAGGTATTTGTCCAAAATGTATTTTTATATTAAATATTAATAATAATAAAAAAAAACAAAAGTGTATATATTTTGTATTTACTCTAAATATATCAATAAATATATGTATATATGTATTATTTTAGATATGTATTATATATATATAAATAATAATAATATTTAATATTTGTAAAAAAGTATTTTTTTTATATAAAGTATTTTCAGAAGGTAAAATAAAATAAAAATGAAAATAAAAGTATTTTTACATATTTCTCAATATTTTTAATGAAATGTATATATTCATTTATTTGTGTATTAATCAAAAGAAAATCACATAAATACCTAATAAATTAAAAAATGGTGAGAAAAAAGATTTTTATATTTTTAATAACATGAGAAAAAATAAATGAATCAATCAAAAAAAGAAAAAGTCAGAAATCATTAAAAATAAACCAAATGGGCTCAGGGGGTGCAGAAGCAATTGTATGGTGTGAAAAGTAGAACAAAAGCTGGCCCAGCCCATGAGACACCTTCTTCAACCTCCAGCCAAAAACGCGCGCTTGTAACAGGGATTCAAACATCCTGATTCTTTGAGCTTTTGCACAAACTTTCAACACAAAACATGTCAAGCATTGAATCATGATTCCAAATATATAAAAAACTCATCCTAACTCTCAGAAATGAGAGAGAATTTTTACAATCCCAAATCCTGACCTAAGTTTTCTGCCATTTTCAAACCTTAAATTCTCACAGCTCAAGCAAAAGAAATGAAAAGTAAAAACATGTACATGTTCAGTGGCATGAGTAGAACATTGTTTATTCACAAACTTAGAGCTAATGATGCCTAATAAGAGAGATACGAATTCAAAAACTTACCTGTTCAGTTGAAGTTCTATCTGGCAATGGAGAAGCTTTCAGGGCAAGATAATGGTTGGTGTAGCTTCCTTGAGGTGTGGTGATGCTGTTCCAATATTTACTTTGCCTTGAGACACCTTGAATTGAGCTGTAGAACTTCAAATGCAAAATGAAAAAGTGAAAATGGTGGAACTTGTTAGAGGGATTACAGGTCGTGTTTCAAGTCATGGTTAGCTTGCATAGATGCTAGGGAATGTGTATGAACTGGTTTGGGCAAGAATGCTTGAAAGGGTTGAGAGTTGGAACTCAATCTGCAGAGGTTGCTCTGTTTGAGCAGTTTCAAGGTGGTTCTGAGTTTTGGGAGGGATTGGAGGTGAAAGGCTCGTGCTTTAGCTTAGGATCAATGTTTGGAATGTGTTTGATAAGTTTGTCTAAGTGTTTGTAAGCTGATATGAGGGTTGGTACAAGTTATGCTATCTTACTTGAACTTGAAGCAAGCAATGGCCACTTGATGATTCTAGCCTGTACAGGCCCTCACACTATGCTGCATACATTGGCCTTGATCAGTGCAATTTGCTCACAAACTTGTGCCAAGAAGATTTGGACTGTACCACTTGGATTGCAAACTTGACATAAAGTTCTCCTTTTCAAAAATGGAAATAGTGCTTTTTCTAGTTTAGGGTTAATTCTCCATGTAATGTCTAAATCCATAGAATAACAACTTGGCACAATGGTTTTGCATTAAATTTATGAGTGTCAAAGGATTTTAGGACCTGTAATGTAGCTTAAGCATGCTGAGATTAAAATGCATAGTGTTATGAACATGTACATGGCCAAGAACAAAAGTGACTTTTCCCATTTTGCAAAATTCGATTCTCCCTAACCATGAGGTTGTTTGAGAAGTTCTTTGACATTTTGGAAAGCTTGGAATGTGTACTACAATCCATATTTGAAATGAAAATTGAAATTCCAAGTGGAAGTGTATGGAAAATGGCCTTGAAGTTAGGTAGAAAACCTTGTCAAAAAGGTCAAATTTTCACTAAGTTATGAATGGTTTAGTGCCCTTATTCAAAAATTTGTAACTTGAGATACAAGCCTCATTTTGGAAAACTTTGTGAATCAAAGTTGTAGATTATGCAACAAGCTACAACTTTCATGTTTTGACTTTTGTTTGAATCCAAATGAATCTTGGTGAGAAAGTGAGGCAAAGTTGGGGAAAAATTAGGGTTTTCCATAACTTAGAAAAATTCTAAGTTATGAAAAATTCCCATTTCAAACCCTAATTTGCATTTCTTGGTTTCTTGGTGAACAAGTTTCATGATTTGGCATGTTTTGATGAAAAATGAATCTTGACTCTTGATTTTGACCAAAAAGTCAAAGTTTGACTTTTCAGTATACAGTCAAAATTGATCAATTGACTGGGAAATTCAACTGTCAATCTTGTGTACTTGGGATCTTTTGAGTTTGTTGAGCATGTCAAGATAATTCCATGGTGTCCTTGAGTCCATATGTGAGCTTGGTTTGCCATTGGCTAGGTCAAACAGTCAAAAATTGCCTTTGTGCAGTCAAAACCCTAAAAATGACCATTTTGCCCTTTTGATGATCTGATCAAATTTCTTGTGGAATTGTGATCCAAACTTGATCAAATGGTCCATATGAGTTCATAATGTTGATGTGGGTCAATTTTCATGAGATTTGACTGTCAATTGGCCACAGTTGACTTTTTCCCCAATACAGTTGATTTCTAGGTCATCTGTCCAATTGACTGGGCAAAACTTGGAATCAAGACTTGAAACTTGGTATGGATAAACTTGGGAGTCCAACATAAAGCATGAAAGTCATCTTAGGCATTTTAGGTCAAAACATCTTTGTTCAACCACAAACCCTAATTTGGGTCCACAGTGCAAGGAGAAGTCTTGAGCAGAGGAAACCCTAACTGGATCTTGATCTTCAAGGGTTTTGTGATGAGAAAATGTTGAGGAAATGGGAGGGCAAATTTTGGGGTACAACATTAACCAACAAACTGAAAGAGGGTAGTACCTGAACTTCATGCTGGCCTAAACCCTAAGGGCTGTCTTGTGTGACTTGTGTGCCTTATCATGTTTGCCTTTGTGAATATTTGTGGTGTGCTTTATCATGACATCATACCATCATAGACATTGCATGCATCCTGCATAAGGACTGACCATTTCAAAGACAAGAGGGTTTCATCTTTGCTCTGTTTTGTAGGACATCATGATGCCTATGCGAAGGAACATTATCCTGTTCAATTTTGTTCACCCACCTGAGTTGCTTGAAGAGTTGGTTAACAGAATTCCAAACACCACTTCCTTCACCCAGAGGCATGGTTCTCTTCTCGGTTTAGTCACTGCAAAGTGGGACCAACAACTGATGAGTGTCTTGACCCAGTTTTATGATCCCTTGTATAACTGCTTCACCTTTCAAGACTTCCAGCTGGTCCCTACCCTGGAAGAGTTCTCTGATTTGCTTGGTGTCCCTATCTTAGATCAGACTCCCTTCACTGGTTGGGAAAAGACTCTTAGGCTCGAGGAGATTGCTGCAGCCCTTCCTTTGACCACCAAGGAGGTAATGGACAACTGGGTGACTAGAAGCAAAGTTAAGGGTTTCTTGGCCAAGTTTCTGATTGGTAAAGCTAACAGTTTCTGGAATGACTTAGACTTCAGGGCGTATGAAGACATTCTGGCTCTCTTAATCTATGGTTTAGTTTTGTTCCCTAATCCTGATAACTTCATTAACGTCACTACCATAAGGATCTTCATGTCTCGGAACCCTGTGCCCACTCTCTTGGGTGATATCCTGCAACAACTCTATGCCCGTACTGCCCGAAGACGAGGAACTTTGTGGTGTTGCATTCCTTTGTTAGTGAGGTGGTTTATTTCGCACCTCCCTAAGTTCGTGCTGAAGAACAAAGAAGGAGGAGGTTGGGCTCATAGGTTAATGTCTCACTGATAATGACATCATTTGGACTCTTAGAGGTTTGGATGAGGTAGCTATTATTGATCGTTGCGGAGAATATCCTAATGTTCCTTTGATTGGTACCCAAGGAGGAATCTCTTATAATCCATGTCTAGCCCTCCGTCAGTTTGGAAGAGCCAGAAGAGCAGGGCCTCATGAGATGTTGGTGCCTCACATCAGTTTTGAGTTTCAGGTGGATAGTGACGAGCTGCGTCGTAGGTTCATCAAGGCTTGGGACAGAATTCACAAAGCTGACCCACATGAGTTGGGACCGAAGACTTCTCTACCTATGGAATCCTACTACAGATGGGTCCGCATCCGTGCTCAGAAGTTAGGTATGCCATACGAAGCTGCCAGACCCATCATTCTTGAATATCCTGACAGAGATGGGACTCCTCCAACTGTTCTCCCTCCTCAAATACCTACTGATGTTGATACACTAAAGAGGTCTTGGGCGCAACTACAAGAAGAACGGGACTCTTATCGGGAAAAGTTCCACGAGCAGGAATTGAAGATCCAGAAGCTGACAAAACAATTGGAGAACGAGCGGGCCTTGAATGACTACATCCGTACTGAGAAGAGGAGACCCTGGGATCAATGATGAGCTTTGGATGTTCTTTTACAGTTTTTATTTCCCTTTTCAGTATTTCCACTTTATGTAACGCCTAAGGGCAATCTGTTAAACAATCTAAATTTCAAAGTTGAATCTAATAAAGTGCATTCCTTTTTGTTTACAAAGTTGATTCCCGATTGTCCTTGAAAACATAAATCATAAGCATCCCATTCATCATGTGCATCACAGGTACTCTTCTTTTTAGGTTGCTTAATGTTCTTCGCTGTTTATTTCAGCAGCCATCATGAACCCTGAATCATCTCCCGAGCAATCCATCAAGGCCCTCCAGGCCCAAAACGCCCAGTTCCAAGAGCTGATCATGAGTTTAGCCCAAGGTCAAGAGGAATTGAAGGCTCTGCTGGTCTAGAAGAAGAAGAAGAGAACTGTACTATTCAACACTGGCCGGAGGTTTGGCAACACACTGCAAAATGAGGTTGATCAAGCTGGTTCTTCTGTAGGGAAAGGCAGTCCCCAAGGGGGAAGGGTTCCTAGTCTTGTGGTCTCTGACAACGAGACTGATTTCAATGAGGAGCAGTATCCTCCAGCTGAAGACAAGTACAAGCAGTTAGAGGATCGCCTGAATGCCATGGAAATTCAACAAGTGCCTGGGTTGGATTTTGGAGACCTGGGTCTATCTTCTGGTGTGGTGATCCCACACAAGTTCAAAGCACCATCTTTCGCAAAGTATGACGGGGCGTCCTGCCCTAAGCTACATCTCAGATCTTATGTGCGGAAGATTCAGCCGTATACTGTGGACAAGAACTTATGGATCCATTTCTTCCAGGAGAGTCTTTCAGGGACTCGTCTCGAATGGTTCTATCAGTTGGACGGAACCAAGGTTCGTAACTGGGAGGACTTGGCTACTGCTTTTTATAAGCAGTATCAGTACAATGCCGACCTCGCTCCTACATGTACCCAACTCCAGGGTATGTCGCTAGGATCGGGAGAAGGTTTTAAAGAGTACGCGCAGAAGTGGAGGGACCTGGCTGGCAGGGTGCAGCCGCCGTTAACCGACCGTGAACTAGTGGACATGTTCTTAGGGACCATATCTGGGCCATTCTTCAACCATCTCATTGGTAATTCGTCTGCAGGGTTTACAGGCCTCATTCTGACTGGGGAAAGGATAGAGGCTGGTATGAAATCAGGGAAGATACAGAAAGGTGCGTCCTCAAGTTCTAAGAAGAAGCCTTTCAAAAAGGAAGCCAGTGCTGTGTATGGGCCCAGAAGGCAAAATAAACCAGAACGCCGCCAAACTGTCAACGCAGTGGTAATTGCAAAGCCTGCTGCCGCTCCTCGGCAACTTAACCAACCAAGGGGCGAGAGACCCATAAGAGAATATACTCGGCTTAGTATAACCTTATTGCAGATTTTGCCGCAACTGCTATCAACCAACTTGGTAACCGTCAGAGAAGCTCCGAAAGTGGTAAACACAACCTCTCCGAAGTATAATCCCAATGCCCGCTGTGCTTATCACTCTGATAGCCCGGGGCATTCTACTGATGATTGTTGGGCCCTAAGAAATAAGGTTGAGGACCTTATTGATGCCAAGGAAATACAGTTTGAGGCACCTGAAAGGCCCAACGTTGTGACTGCTCATATGCCCCAGCATGGAGTAAATGCTATTGAGGAAGACCTGTATGCAGTTTCTGTGGATGATGTTGCTACCCCTTTATTGACTGTCAAGAGGAAC
Organism: Vicia faba; assembly: GCA_948472305.1. Taxonomy (NCBI): domain Eukaryota; kingdom Viridiplantae; phylum Streptophyta; class Magnoliopsida; order Fabales; family Fabaceae; genus Vicia; species Vicia faba. The sequence goes on from OX451736.1 coordinate 103,722,785, forward strand.
CTGTTGCTAGCCGGTTTATTTCCGGGTTGTAGCAAGGGTTGCCTTCTGTGTGCTGTTTCCCCTGCTGGTTGTCCGTTGCTGAAGTCAGGCGTCCAAAACCTGATGGACAGCAAAGAAATTTTGTTCAAGAAGACCGTTGTTCCCTGTATTCCTACTGAAGAAGTATCCGTTGTCACCATCTTCAACAATCCTACCAAGGCTCCCCCGAGGAAGCCAGTCAAAATCATGTTTGTTGCACCCATTATCATTACTGTTCCGGGGCCCCTCCCCTATGAATCTGATAAGGCTGTCCCATGGCACTATGGGGCAGATGTGTATGTGCTTGGAGTGAAGCAGGAATTCAACACTAGTACCGGTATCAGTAACATCATCGGTCCCGCTAAAGTTACTCGCAGTGGCAGGCTCTTCTCGCCTGACATTGCGCCACCAGTCATCCGAAGACCTCTTATCATCACGCCTACAAATGCACCTGTTCAAGTTTCTACCCCTGCTGCCGAGTCATCTGACACTCGGGGCAAAGGGATTGCTGATATGCCTGCCCAGATGGAGGCACCAAAAACTGTTAGTGTTGAAGCCTCCCAGCAAGAGATGGAGGAAATTCTCAAGATCATCAAAAAAGTGACTTCAACGTCGTTGAGCAGCTGGGGCATACCCCCTCCAAGATCTCTATGCTATCATTGTTGTTGTGCTCAGAGGCCCACGCCAAGGCCCTGATTTCCTTCCTAAAGACGGCCCATGTGCCACAAGAGACATCTGCGGACCAATTTACTGATTGTGTGGCCAACTTGACCGCTGACAATGGGTTGGGTTTCTCTGATGTTGATCTGACCGCCAAAGGAAGGAACCACAATGATGCCCTGCATGTCTCCATTGAATGCAGGGGCACTACTCTCGCACACATGTTGGTAGACACCGGTTCTTCACTGAATGTATTTCCCAAAAAGGCCTTAGACCGGTTGGACTGTGAGGGTTTGGAGTTGAAGCCTAGTAACATCGTTGTCCGAGCCTTTGACGGGTCGAAGAGGATGGTACATGGTGAAGTAGAGATTCTGATTCGGGTTGGTTCTCAAGTCTTTGATTCAACGTTCTGTGTGATGGACATTCGTCCATCTTATTCCTGTTTGCTGGGTCGACCTTGGATCCACAAGGCTAGGGCTGTGACCTCCACCCTACACCAGAAGCTCAAATACCCTGTCAGAGGAAAGATTGTTACAGTGCAGGGGGAGGAGGAATACATGGTTAGTCATCTGAACTCATTCCGGTATATAGAGATGGACGGGGAGTTTATTGAAACCCCCTTTCAACATTTTGAAGAGGTACCTCCAACATTGGCGTCAGCTGAGACAATTATTGAAGAAGACTCTCCTTTAAAAATGGCTTCCTTGAAGGACGCCTGGGCTGTGGTTGAAAAAGGTGAATGTGCAAACTGGGGCAGGCTCCCTGATTTTACTCCTAAGACTGACAAGTTTGGACTGGGTTTCACTGCAGAGGCTCAGAGGGCTGTGCGCAAAGCAAAGATCGGAAGACCTCCCGTGTTCATCACCAACCCGGGAGTGAATGTTATTGAAGGCGATGCGGAGGAGTCAGAGTTTGATAGCTGGATCTACCCAACGACCGACGATGGACTGAATAATTGGACTGCAAAAGACTACATACCTGTTACTTTTGTTACGCAGTAATGAATTCCTTTGTTTTTCTTTCATTTGTAATGAACAATAAATTGAAACTTTATGGCCCGGTGTCTTACCCGGGGCACCGTTGGCTTCATTTGTGAGGGCTTATTACCTGTCATTTCCATATATCATGAATAAAAGCATTGGACGTTTTTTACATTTCAAATCTTTCACTCCCTTTCTTTCTTTATATATATTGCAAAACAACTGTATTTACACACACTCACTCATACAGGTTCCAATCCACTCTGGATCTCACTGGTAACGACTCTGCTACTGCCAGTTATGACTTCGAAAATCCGATCAACTTAGCCGAAGACGAAGGTGAAGATGATTGCGAAGTGCCTGGTGAGCTTGCAAGACTGTTACTCCAGGAAGAGAGGGCCATTCAGCCACATGAAGAGCCAGTGGAAACGGTAAATCTAGGTACTGAGACAGATAGAAAGGAAGTTAAGATTGGGGCCAACCTGGAGCTCAGCGTGAAACAGCGGTTGATTCAGATGTTGCATGATTATGTGGAAATCTTCGCCTGGTCTTACGAAGACATGCCTGGGTTGGATACCGACATTGTGGCCCATCATTTGCCTACCAAGGAAGACTGCCCTCCGGTTAAACAAAAGGTTCGCCGTATGCGTCCAGAGATGTCCGAGAAGATCAAAGCTGAGGTTATGAAGCAATTTGACGCCGGTTTTCTTGCAGTAACTTCTTACCCTCAGTGGGTTGCCAACGTGGTTCCAGTGCCGAAGAAAGATGGTAAAGTCAGAATGTGTGTTGACTACAGGGATCTAAATAGGGCGAGCCCCAAGGATGACTTCCCTCTGCCTCACATCGACGTTCTGGTTGACAATACTGCTCAGCACAAGGTGTTCTCCTTCATGGATGGTTTTTCAGGTTATAATCAAATCAAGATGGCTCCTGAAGATATGGAAAAGAATACCTTTATTACTCAGTGGGGCACCTTCTGTTACAAGATCATGCCATTCGGGTTGAAAAATGCTGGGGCAACCTACCAACGTGCCATGGTTGCTTTGTTTAATGACATGATCCACCATGAGATTGAAGTGTATGTCGATGATATGATTGCAAGATCCCAAACTGAGGAGGAACACCTTGACCATCTACAGAAGCTGTTTGACCGTCTGAAGTTGTACAAACTAAGGTTGAATCCGAATAAGTGCACCTTCGGGGTAAGATCTGGAAAATTGCTAGGCTTCGTCGTGAGCGACAAAGGTATTCAAGTGGACCCTGCCAAGGTTAAAGCCATGCAAGAGATGCCAGTTCCTAAGACAGATAAAGAAGTCAAAGACTTTCTAGGACGTCTGAATTACATTGCCCGATTCATCTCGCACCTAACTGCTACCTGTGAACCAATTTTCAAGCTGCTGAAGAAAGATCAAGTAGTACGTTGGAATGATGAATGTCAGGCCGCTTTCGACAGAATCAAAGAGTATCTCCAAGAACCACCCATTCTTATGCCACCGGTTGAAGGGAGACCTCTAATACTATATCTGACGGTACTAGACAACTCAATGGGGTGTGTGTTGGGGCAACATGACGAGTCTGGCCGAAAAGAGCACGCCATTTATTACCTTAGCAAAAAGTTTACCGACTGTGAGACCCGATACTCATTGCTCGAGTTGCGCTTTGGTATGGGCTGCTCGCCGGCTGAGACAGTATATGCTGACTCACACTACTCTATTGATTTCAAAAATGGATCCAATAAAGTACATATTCGAAAAGCCTGCTCTGTCTGGAAGAATAGTGAGATGGCAGATGATCTTGACGGAATACGACATCCATTACACGACTCAAAAATCTATCAAGGGAAGTGTATTGGCAGACCATTTGGCACACCAGGCAGTGGACGACTACCAGTCAATGAACTTTGAATTTCCTGACGAGAGTATCATGGTAGTGACTGATTGTGAAGTACCTGGACCGGATGAAGGACCTGAGGAAGGATCCCGATGGTCTATGCACTTTGACGGAGCTTCCAACGCTTTGGGTAACGGTATCGGCGTTGTGATCATATCCCCTCAAGGCACTCATACTCCACTCACTGTCCGGCTATGTTTCAACTGCACCAACAACATGGCGGAGTATGAGGCATGTATCATGGGTCTTCAAGCCACGATTGACTTAAGGATCAAGTTTCTGAGTGTCTTTGGAGATTCCGCTCTCGTGATCAATCAGATCAAAGGTGAGTGGGATACGAAACACCTAAATTTCATTCCTTACAAAGAGTGTGTGTTGACATTGATCCCCCATTTCACAGAGATAACTTTTGAATACTTCCCAAGAGAGGAGAATCAGGTGGCGGACGCGTTAGCTACGATGTCTTCTATGTTCAAAGTCAAATGGGACAATGAGGCTCCCCGGATCATCATCTGGAAACTGGATGAACCCGCATATTGCTGTGATCTTGAGGCTGAAGAGGTAACTGAGAAACCTTGGTATCATGAAGTGAAGAGGTACTTGGAAGCTCAAGAATACCCCGAAGGTGCATCTGTCAACGACAAGAAGTTTCTGAGATGGTTCGCAGCAAAATTCTTCCTCAGCAATGGCATTCTCTACAAGCGAAACCATGATTCAACCTTACTGCGTTATATGGATAAGACTGAAGAAGAAAGGATCATGGCAGAATTGCATGAAGGTACCTTCGGAACACATTCCAGTGGACATACCATGGCAAAGAAGATCCTTCGGGCAGGATATTTCTGGTCCACAATGGAAGCCGACTGTTACCAACATTCTCGGACATGTCATAAGTGCCAGATTTATGCAGATAAGGTGCACGTTCCTCCAGTCCCTCTGAATGTCTTGACCGCACCTTGGCCTTTTGCAATGTGGGGCATTGATATGATCGGCGAGATTAAACCTACGACATCCAACGGGCATCGCTTCATCCTGGTGGCGATTGATTACTTTACAAAGTGGGTTGAAGCAGCTTCCTATGCCACTGTAACCAAGAACGTCGTGGCACGGTTCATTCGGCACAATCTAATCTGTCGATACGGCGTCCCAGAAAGGATCATTGCGGACAACGGTACCAATCTAAACAACAAGATGATCACTGAGCTCTGCGAGCAATTCAAGATACAGCACCACAACTCTTCTCCTTACCGGCCGAAGATGAATGGGGCTGTAGAGGCAGCGAATAAGAATATCAAGAAGATTGTGCAGAAGATGACAATGACCTACAAATATTGGCACGAGATGTTACCGTTTGCTCTTTATGGGTACCGCACCTGCGAGGACGTCAACCGGGGCAACTCCTTTTTCCTTGGTCTATGGCATGGAGGCAGTCTTGCCAATTGAAGTCCAGATACCCTCTCTCCGGATAATGAAGGATGCAGATTTGAGCGAAGATGACTGGATCCAGACTCGACTTGATCAGTTAAACCTAATTGACGAAAAGAGACTCACTGCTATTTGTCATGGTCAAACGTACCAAAAACGGATGATCAGGGCATTTAACAAGAAAGTCAGACCACAAGAGTATCAAGTTGGGGATCTGGTAATCAAGCGCATCATTCTTCCTCAAAGTGATCCCAGGGGCAAATGGACCCCTACATACGAAGGACCATTTGTGGTAAAATATGTCTTCTCAGGAGGAGCCATGATTCTAACCACCATGGATGGTGACGACCTTCCTCACCCCGCCAATGCAGACATAGTAAAAAGATACTACGCATGATAAGAGACCCGCTAGGTTGACATACCTAGGCAAAAATTAGGGCTTCCCGGCGAACCAAAAGGGTTCGGGCAAAAATAAGGGATGAAATGAAAAATCTGTACACCCGGCAAGTCGAAAACCTGAAAAGGCGGCAAGGGCAAAAATGGGTATCCCGGTGGACTGAAAACCCGAAAGGGCGGTCCAGGCAAAAGTTAGGGATAAGCATAATACTATGTCTCATTGAATCACTTTGCATCCAGAATCCGTTATCAACATCAAGTTCAGACGGCATCGATCAATCAGCTTCATCTTCAACTAAGCAGCCAAGTGATGAGACGCTCGAAGATATAAAGGCGATAGCAGAGTTGAAACCCAGTGGGATTATTCTTTTCACACAACTATTTTGTTTTCTTTGTACAAATTGTATAAACTCTGTTGTTCGGCGGCGTTCTCTTACTAGGACGTCAGCCTCTTGTACATAAACGCCTATTTACAGGCAAATTCAAAAATCAATATAAATTCACTCTTTCAGACCAATTGCCAATTGTTTTTCCTTTTTCTGTTTTGTTTTACGAAGAACGTCCAATGTTCAATTGTGATATATGCATTTGACACTAATTGCTAACTCATAAATATTTGCATGCGAAACAAAGGATTAATTACAGGTAACATCAGAAACAGGGGCAATAATGAGTTGTCTAAGCGATCTAATTGCTCTGTCCACCAAGGTACTAAGGTAAGTTCGGCTGAAGAATGTAACCCAGATACCTGCACTCCCCGTCGAGTAAGACAAAACTCAACATTACTCCCCAAGCAGTTGGTCTCCCAATCAGCCCTACAAGGCACAGTATCCCCTAGCAAGTCAGCAATACTCTCCCCAAGCAGAGTTAATCTACTGTTAGCCTTAAGGAAGTTGGATTATCCCCCAGAAGATCTTAAACACTCCCCAGCGGAGCATACAGACATTCCTAACAAGCGTCCCCGGTAGTCTTAATATAAGATTGTTCCCTGGCGGTATACCGAACATCCAGCGGAGCCTCTTCCCCCAGTACAATCTCAAAAGTTTCCCCAGGAGAGTTCAATCAATCTCCCCAGTCGATTCAGGAAGCTTATCCCCAGTAGATCCTGGAAGCTTATCACTTGCAGAATACGAACGCACCTCCCCGGTTTTATTCAAAGGTTATTTCCTCGCCAAAGCTTATAACTGGGTTATCCTCAGCCAATTGCCACGGAAAGATCATCCCCAGTGAAGTCTTCCTATCCCCAGCGGAGTTTATCAAATCCTCCAACAAAGCTTATCAATAGTATCCCCAGCGGAGTTATCATCAACATCTCAACAAAGTACCTCTCTTTCCCCACAGCAGCTCACTCCCCGCAGAGTAATCTATTCGCCAAGTTTATTCACCAACGGAGTCATCTTCTCCTACCGGTTTATTCTTGCGACCATCATCCCCAGCGGAAACAAGGAACGCTACTCTTCAACATCAGCCCAGGATTTGACTTCCCAGCATTCGTCAAGGATTTATTTTCCTAGACCAAAATACATTCATAAACATCATATCTCTATACATTATAGCATGCACATATGCATCATCAACATACAATCTCATTTATTTTGAGAACATCACGCGCGTCATACATCATGACATCACATACAACTAACGTGTTGTCTTTTCAGGACCAAGTCAATACAAAGATGACTACTATCAACTGTCGCAATTCCAGATTCGATACCTGTATCTAGCCAGGGCATATCTGTGAGCGACTATTTCCGGACTCAATTCCTGTATCCAGCCAGGGCACGTCTGAAGAGTTTGAGGATCCGATTCCTATATCCAGCCAGGGTGTATCTGTTGATGACTTTTTCCAGACTCGATTCCTGTATCCAGCCAGGGTACGTCTGAAGAGTTTGAGGATCCGATTCCTGTATCCAGCCAGGGTGTATCTGTTGATGACTATTTCCGGACTCGATTCCTGTATCCAGCCAGGGCACGTCTGAAGAGTTTGAGGATCCGATTCCTATATCCAGCCAGGGTGTATCTGTTGACAACTATTTCTGGACTCGATTCCTGTATCCAGCCAGGGCACGTCTGAAGAGTTTGAAGATCCGATTCCTGTATCCAGCCAGGGTGTATCTGCTGATGACTATTTTCCGGACTCGATTCCTGTATCCAGCCAGGGCACGTCTGAAGAGTTTGAAGATCCGATTCCTATATCCAGCCAGGGTGTATCTGTTGACGACTATTTCCAGATTCGATTCCTGTATCCAGCCAGGGCACGTCTGAAGAGTTTGAAGATTCTATTCCTGTATCCAGCCAGGGCATATCTGTTGACGACTATTTCCATATTCGATTCCTGTATCCAGCCAGGGCACGTCTGAAGAGTTTGAAGATTCGATTCCTGTATCCAGCCAAGGCATATCTGTTGACGACTATTTCCAGATTCGATTCCTGTGTCCAGCCAGGGCACGTCTGAAGAGTTTGAAGATCCGATTCCTGTATCCAGCCAGGGAGTATCTGTTGATGACTATTTCCGGACTCGATTCCTGTAACCAGCCAGGGCACGTCTAAAGAGTTTGAGGATCTGATTCCTGTATCCATCCAGGGTGTATCTGTTGACGAGTATTTCCGGACTCGATTCCTGTATCCATCCAGGGCACATCTGAAGAGTTTGAGGATCCGATTCCTGTATCCAGCCATGGCACGTCTGAAGAGTTTGAAGATCCGATTCCTGTATCCAGCCAGGGTGTATCTGTTGACGACTATTTCCGGACTCGATTCCTGTATCCATCCAGGGCACATTTGATGAGTTTGAAGATCTGATTCCTGTATCCAGCCAGGGTGTATCTGTTGACGACTAATTCCAGATTCGATTCCTGTATCTAGCCAGGGCACATATGTGAGTAACTGAGTGTAGACTCGATTCCTGTATCCAGCCAGGGTGTATCTGTTGATGACTATTTCCGGACTCGATTCCTGTATCCAGCCAGGGCACGTCTGAAGAGTTTGAGGATCCGATTCCTGTATCCAGCCAGGGTGTATCTGTTGACGACTATTTCCGGACTCGATTCCTGTATCCAGCCAGGGCACGTCTGAAGAGTTTGAGGATTCGATTCCTGTATCCAGCCAGGGTGTATCTGTTGACGACTATTTCCGGACTCGATTCCTGTAACCAGCCAGGGCACGTCTGAAGAGTTTGAAGATCTGATTCCTGTATCCAGCCAGGGTGTATCTGTCGATGACTATTTCCGGATTCGATTCCTGTAACCAGCCAGGGCACGTCTGAAGAGTTTGAAGATCTGATTCCTGTATCCAGCCAGGGTGTATCTGTTGACGACTATTTCCGGACTCGATTCCTGTATCCAGCCAGGGCACGTCTGAAGAGTTTGAGGATCCGATTCTTGTATCCAGCCAGGGTGTATCTGTTGACAACTATTTCCGGACTCGATTCCTGTATCCAGCCAGGGCACGTCTGAAGAGTTTGAGGATCCGATTCTTGTATCCAGCCAGGGTGTATCTGTTGATGACTATTTTCGGACTCGATTCCTGTATCCAGCCAGGGCACGTCTGAAGAGTTTGAAGGTACTATTCCTGTATCCAGCCAGGGTGTATCTGTTGACGACTAATTCCAGATTCGACTCCTGTATCTAGCCAGGGCACATCTGTGAGTAACTGATTGTAGACTCGATACCTGTATCTAGCCAGGGCACATCTGCATGAAGGATTTAGAGATTCGATACATGTATCCAGCCAGGGCACATCTACATAAAGAGTTTGAAGATCAACCCCTGTAACAGGCCAGGTAATTATTTTTCTTTCTCAGGTACGCAAGTTCTCGCTAAGGAATCTCTTACGCGGTCGCCAACCTCCCGATGGCATCTATAAGCCCATCTCCACATACCAACAGTCTCCAAATGGCATCTATAAGCCCATTCCCGACAAGATTCTGTCACAGCTCCAGATGGCATCTATAAGCCCATCCTCCTATCCATTATATCTCCAAATGGAATCTGTAAGCCCATTCCCGACATCACACTGCTGATATTCTACTATGTGAGTGCAAATTTCTGGGCACTCTAGTGTTCAATCATCTTCTACCCTCGGATTACGAAAGGCACGCCAGCCAATCTACATCCTCAGGTCTAAGAAGATTGAACAGGGGCAACTGTTGTACCCCAAAATTTGCCCTCCCATATTCTTCAAAGATTTGGCAAGATCATGGTTCAAAACTTCTCAAGGGTTGCACAGTCCAATTGCCTCCTAACACAGTCAAAATCAGGGTTTTGGTTCTGACAAAGAAAATGAGGTTTCCAAGGGTCCAATCAAGTCCCATATGCCTATAGACATTGTAAAGCATCCATGTGTCAAGTTTCAAGACTCACAGCATCAAGTTGCACAATCAAAAACCCTAATTGCTCCACAGTCAACTACAGGGGCAAAATGGTCATTTGACAGTCAAAAGTCAAAAATTTTGGTCAACATCTTATTTTGAAGCCACAATCATCATTTGATCAATTCTTGATCATGATTCCACAAGCATGGCTCAAAAAGTCTCAAGATGCAAAAGTTTCTATTTTTGGATAGTTGAAAAGTCAACTGCAAATTGACCAAGGCATAACTTCTTCATGGTTTATCAGAAAAATCCCATCCAAATCTCATTTTGAAGGGGATGATATTTCCTACAACTCATCTTCACACTCCAGGTCCAATAAATGCTCTCACAAAAAGTTATCAATTTCAACATTATAGGTCATTTTCAAAAGTCAACAAAAAGACACTTTAAGTCAAAGACCATAACTTGAGATTGGTAAATCAAAATGACATGGAACCAAAGACATTGGTTAGAGGACTTCAAGACCTTTCCAAAATGTCCAAGAACATGTTCATAGCTTCAAAATTGAGCAAGATATGCATTGGAGAAGTTGGGAAATTTTTGAGAACTTTCAAAAGTCAACTTTGCCTAAAAAGCTTCAAATTTGCTAATGGGCCTCAAATTCTTCCTTGAATCATTACCCAAAGCCTATGCACGACCCATTGAGCTCAAAATAATTTATTTTCTTATTTTTAATTAATTAATTGGATTTATATTTATATTAATTCATTTAATTGGTTTTAAATATAAGAAAATTCAAAGATATGCTTTTTAAGATCTTTTTGTGCAGCAAAAGTGACTAGGGCAAGTTGGCAAGTCGTTTCTCATTCAAAAAAGGAAGATCTTCCATAATTGGCAAGGGTTTCAATGGAAAAAGATTGGAAATACATAATTGAAAATCAAAGATATGAAACATTATTGCAATGGATTCATGGGCTTTATTTTGACCTAATTTGCATCACATACATATGCAAGACCTAACCTAATTCAAGAACACACGAAAAAGCTGCTCAGAGGCCATAATCACTTTGCAAAAATTCCAAGAAATTGGTGAAATTGATTTCATAGTTGCAGTACAATTCAAGGCCTGAAATTGCTTCTAATACGTTGCTGGACCTTCCAAGAGTCTATTGGTATCAAGAATCAATCCTAACACGTGAAGAATCCAAGAACATAGGCCACACGGTTTGCTTTATTTTCCAGATTTGCACATCACGATTCATGCATTGTTAATACATTTGGTTGATTGTTTTGTGTTCACAGCATTCAGGCAAAGCTTTTGGTATGATTTAATTCCATTAATATGCCTTGAAACGAAATTCACCATGGATGAAACCTAGGGTTTCTGAAGCTCCAAATTAGGGCTTTCTTGTTGGGGAAAAATTGAACCTTGAGACCTATGCAGTTGAATTCAGGAGCTCAATACGATTTGAATGGCAACCTCGCGCTCAATTTATATTAGCTGTGCACGTAATCGCTATTTTCAGGACTTTCAGTTTGTGGGGGTTTAAAACCCCCGCTATCTCATTCATATTGCAGGTGAAAACGAAGAAGAAAGCTGAGGTGTCCAAGCGCTACTGGCAGATTCAAATATTAGCGCGTTTTTTCTTTGTTTCAGCATAATTGTCTTTTTTCATATATTATAATTCTTTGTTATATTGTTTACAAACGTGCTAAGTGGCTCAGTTGGTGGAGGACGTATCCTGCAAGCGTTGGGACCTGGGTTCGATTCCCAGGTCCCCCCATATACTTAATGATTTTTGATTTAACACGTTCACATGCAGCGCTTCTCCAACGTCTCACCATACAGCCTCACGCATAGCTTGCCAAGTGGCCTTGATGAGCAATCTGAAGGCCACAGGATGAGATCCAGGGTGCACTCCAGTCAATGAGCGTGTACACAATTCTGAAAGTCAAACGTGACTTTGCTTCAATGGGCCAGAATTCTGCAATCAAACCTCCCCTTGGGCCTGATACCCCCTTGGTTTGCATCCTTTTTTTAATTTTCTTTTCTTTTCTTTTCTAATTATAATTCTTTTCAATTGTTTTTTTTTTAAATTGTTTTTATTAATTCACCATTAATTAATTTTCATAATAAAAAATCAGAAATCAAAAAAATGTTTTATATTTAATTAATTATTAATTTCACCACTAACCTATTTTTTGTAAATAAACAACTAATAATTAACTTTAGTTTAAATTAGGTTCATATTTTAATCTCTTTTCTTAATAAATAAAAAATACATAGAATTAGGTTTTTTTTGACATTTTATCTTTTTTCTTAATTAATTATTTTCATCATTATTTATTATTATTATTTTTTGTAAATAAACATGTAAGTTAAATAATTTAGTTAATTAGCCTAATTTTGACCTTTTTCTTTAATAACTAAAAGTAATTTAGAATTAGGGTTTCCTTTTAAATTCTTTTCTTTGTTTCCATATTAAATACCAAAAAACATAAAAAAAAACACTTTCTTTAATTAAATATTAATTAGGCTTTAATTTAATTTAATTTCAAGCAAAGGGTCAAAACCCTCGGACATTCAATTTAATTCTTTTCGCGTGTTATTTTCTTATCGATTATTATGTAACTGCTTTCCGGATGTAATAGTAATTAGGTATTTATTTACTTTCCGCATTTTTTATCAAAACGGGTCTTTGTAATTTGGCGATGTATAGACCCGCGCCTTGTAATAGCGTAGCTTTTATATTTCCGTCTTTTAAATTTTCCGCACTCCTAACTGCTAAACTCACATGAAAGAATGTATGTCAATTAAAAACAATGCGTAGCTCACGATACCATGATCAAAGATAACTATTAACATGAAAACAACACACAAATACACACACCACCTCTAGGGTACGCCTCACTCGTTGCCTTACCTTCGAAACGTGGTCGTCGAGTATAGGACGTTTTAGCGGTCGCTCTTATGTCTAAGATCCAGTCGCCTCGAAACGGTCGCCTCGGATTAAAAAGGATCTAGGACATAAGGGTAGCTTCTAAGGTGTCCTACTATTGCTTTGGTGACCATACTGTCCCTACAACCGAATTGACCCGAACACCTCCAACGGTGGTGCTACCTACCTCTCAATGGTGGGATGACACTACCTTAAGGACTTTTACACAGCCTAATTCCTTAGGGTAGGTAGATGACTCATGGATACTTGCTCTCTAAAAAACAAATCAAAACTCTCTTCACATTACACTTTCAAAAAAAAAAGCTTTCGAAAACAAATTTTTCAAACACTCTTGAGGACAGATACAAGAGTTATTCAGAAATCTTTCAAAGAAACTTTTGCAAAACCCACTCACATTTTGAAAAGCAAACATTTTGAAAACATAAGAGCAAGTATCTAAGAGCCCATGGATAACCATGGATAGAAAGGGTGCTAACACCTTCCCTTTCTATAAATCTACCTCCCGAACCGAGAACTATTCTCATAAGGAATTTTGCTGTGCTTTTGTCCTGTCCATGTTGGAGAAAATAAAAGACGGTGGCGACTCTTGCTTCCGCGACATTTTGCGAACCAGCTTTAAACAGTCAGTTCTATTTCCACCGATCACACATGTCATTCAACATTCCTCTAAAAACTATGTCATCCACATAGATCTGAGCTATCAACAACTTTCCAGCTTCATCTTTGACAAAGAGTGTCTTGTCAATTCTACCCTTTCTATATTCATGACTGACTAGAAATTTAGTCAATCTTTCATACCAAGCTCTTGTAGCTTGTTTCATTCAGTACATGGCCTTCTTCAGTCTGAACACATGATCCAGAAAGGAAGGATCAACAACCCTTTCAGTTGTTCAACATAAACCTCTTTATTCAAGTACCCATTTAGAAAGGCACTCTTGACATCCATCTGATTTAGAAAGGCACCATTTTGTTGAGGAGTGATGGGTGAAGGAAAATCACGACTAATTCCTTCAGAAGCACAAAATTCCTCAAACTTACTGTTTGTAAGTACGAAGTGCGCCTAAGAGGGGGGTGAATTAGGTACTTAAAAAAATTTCGGTTTTAGTGATGAGGGATATTATTTTTCTGGATTATGGTGAGTTTATGAAAAAGTAAAGTGCAGAAAAATAAAGAGACACAAGCGATATATCCTGGTTCCCCTCATAGTCTGAGAGTACTCCAGTCCCCTTTCAACATGAAAGAGATTTCCTTATTGTGGCAAACTTAAACAAGAACTACCCAAAACCAAGAACAATCCTCTTGGACCAAGAACAATCCTCTTGGACCAAGAACAATACTCTTGGATTTTCACTATGTCAACACTAAGAACAATCCTCTCAAAGTGACTTCACTTATATCCAACAATCCTGGAAAGACAAGATTTATAAAACCACTTAAACTTATTTCCAACAATCCTAAAAAAATAAGTAAGTATTTATCAATATTTGATTTGAGTGAGTTTGAGTAGTAATTATCATTGTAAGTGATTTAATCAATGAACTGGCCTTCTATTCTAATGATAATAGTATACAATGACTAAAGATATATAATGCTCAAAGTTTTCGGGTTAATAATATGTGAAAGTGTGCAGAAAACTTGTGTATGAAAATGTATAGCAGCTTTAGTTTGATTTTTGAGAATTTAGAAAATATAATTGGAAGAGCTGTAGAAAATGATTTTGAAAATGAGTATTTATATCTTCATAGCACCTTTTTGAAACAACATAAAGTTCTGTAAATTAATCATGAACAATTGCCAAAATTGAGTGAAAGGTTTCCATGAAATGGTGTTATGAACAGGCATGTGCAAAGCTGCTATTTTTCAAAATCGTGCAGCATGCAATCGATTGCACCCTTTGTGTAAATCGATTGCATGGGGTTTCAACGACTAGAATTTCAAAAGTTTTGAGTGTCCAATCTATTTGCACAAGAGTGTAAATCGATTACATGTGAAGTCAATATCAAAAATTGATTGAGTGCAATCGATTGCACAAACATGCAAATCGATTGCACTGAGAAACAGTAGCAAAAGATTTGAAAAAAATTGAAGCATGCAATCGATTGCACTAATATGCAAATCGATTACACTGAGAAACAATAGCAAAAGATTTGAAAAAATTGAAGCATGCAATCGATTGCACTAATATGCAAATCGATTGCACTCAAGTGAAAAATGATTTTTAGCTTAGAAAAACTTGAGTAAAGGTTTGGAAAATATAAAATATTTCTTTTCACCATTGAGCATCTATGCCTTAAGTTCAAAGTAAGTATTATCATTATACCTTGAAATTTTCTAAGTGCTTGAACTAAAGACTGTATTCATAGATGCTTTTAGCTTGATCAATAATCTTTGCCTTCTTTGTCCCTCATGGTTTGTTTTTATCAAAACAAAAGTGCATTTGAGAAGCTTGATTTTACATTCTCCCCCTTTAGGATGATGACAAACGATCTTGCTTGATGCATTGTAATTTCCGAAAAGAGCTTCTCCCTTTAAGATGCATAACTCCCCCTTTGTATGAGAAGGTTGGAATCCTTGGAATTTGTTCATCTTGGTTGAAGAGTACCTTAAAAAAATTGACAAGGAAATATACAAGCATAAAGTACCACATCCTTCTCCCCCTTTGACATTATCAAAAAGAAGGGAAAGATGCAAAAAAAAGCAGTAATAAAGTAATATTGAGAGGAAAACATCATGCATCACAAATAGTATAACGATTACAAAGAAATTTAACAACAAACAAAATGTAGAATAACAGAACAAGGACATAACAGAAAATAGTAGACATAATAAAGTTGGACAGAACTTTATGGTTGATTCATGTCCCGGTTGTTATAGAACCAAGATCCTTGATTTGGAAATTGTTGTTGTAGAGGAGGTTCTATGTAATGTTGTGGAGGTGCAGCTGGATTATTTGGGTCATATGGTGGAATGTGAAGATGAGAGTAAAGGTAAGAAAATTGTTGAATCACATCTGTGCGGAATTCATTAATTCGGGTTGTTGTAGAATCGTTGATAGCATTCCATTTGTTGTTGATGTTGGTGTGCATGGAAGCAAATTGTTGAGACATGAAATCCATAAGATCTTGATTGCTTGGACCAAAGGGAGCAGTAGGTGGAGGAGGTACAGCTTCACCACCTTCGACTTCTTGATCGTTCCCTTCATCACCAACCACATCTTCACCAATGTAAGTGATAGTTTTTGTTTCCGGATTATAATGAACACCCATTCTTGAGTCAACATTCTTGATTGAAATCTTATGCAGATTTGGATCCATATTGACTTTCTCAAACCCAGTAAAATCAACTCCAAATTCTTCCATAATTAATGTAACAAAATAAGCATATGGTAGAAATTTCGATTTTGCATCGACTCTCAGCATATGAACCATTATGAGCCTTGCCCAATGTGATACGGTGGCAGAACCGACTGTTTAATAATGGTTTGCGTTTTGCATTTTTTGTTCACAAAATGTCGCGGTAAGCAAGAGTCGCCTGGCTAAGGTTACTTGGGGATGAGTTCGTGTAAAACTTCAGGAGGAACCAGGGTAAGGTTACTTTGGGATGAGTTCGTGTAAAACTTCAGGAGGAACCTGGGTAAGGTTACTTTGTGATAAGTTCGTGTAAAACTTCAGGAGGAACCTGGGTAAGGTTACTTTGTGATAAGTTCGTGTGAAACTTCAGAAGGAAATGTATGAGAAAGGACGCGTGCAAGATTTTTCAGGATAAACCCGTGTGAAGCTGAATTTAGGAGAAACCTGTGTAAGATTGCTTCGTGACGAACCTGTGTAAAGCTGCATTTGATCGTGCAGATAATTACTCTGTTTAGTTTCAGGAGCTAATCTTGAACTTGCTGGAAGTTGTTGATGATAACCATATTTCCTGAAAAGGTACATGATTAATCGTATATGATGCATGAAATGCAATGTATGATGAAGTTCTCAAAATAAATGAGACTATGATGTATGCAATGTGTATGCGCACGTCATGATATATGAACATGAAATGTTATTTTGACATATCCGAGTGGGAAAATAAATCCCTGACCGCTGCTGGAGAGTAACGGAAATTGAGTTCCTGACCGTCATAGAAAAAGTGGTTCTTCTACTTCTGCTGGGGATGGTGAACCAGAGATGACTATGTTGGGGATTTGCCCCTTGTTTACAGCTACTCTACCGGGGGAGAGACTCTGTTTGAGAATAACTCTGCGGGAGAATAACTCCGTTGGGAATAAGCTTCTGTATTCAGAGAAGTAAACTCTGCTCGAGAGAAAACTATATGAACCGCTTGCGATTACAAGATTCGGCTGGGGAATATAGACGTCGACTCTCCGAAAGAGCTTGGCTGGGGAAAGTAACTCATGTTTGGGGAAGAAGAGATCAAAACTTTGGTTGCCTCTACTCTGTGGGGAGTGCAGATGTTACTGGGACACATGTTGAGGATATGACAATGACTTTGCATCAAGACTTTTTTGCCCTTGTACCTGCTGGAGAAATTGCCTGCGGAGGCCTTGTGGATTGAGTGTTATCCCAACTTATGAGGTGCTTGGTAACTTCCGATCGGAATGATAAGTCTTCTACTGATAGGCAAGTGACAAGATAACAGGACATAGTCGTACGCTTTAATCCCTAACTTTTGCCTGGACTGTCTTTTCAGATTTTCAGTCCACCGAGATACCCTTTTCTGCCCAAGTCGCCTTTTCAAGTTTTCGGCTTGTCGGGTGTACATATCTTTTTTGTTTTTATCCCTAATTTTTGCCCGAACCCTTTTGGTTCGCCGGGATTCCCTTATTTTTGCCTAGGCCAGTCAACCTAGCGGGTCTTTGTTCATGCGTAGTATTTTCTGACTATGTCCGTGTTCACCGGGTACGGAGAATTGTCATTGTCCATAGTAGTAAGTGTCGCCACACTACCAGAAGATGTTTGTTTGACCATACAATATTCATTGCTGGAATTCATGCGCAATTCCCCCAAGTGATTCAGACGGATATCTGCCCCTGGCTATTTGGCATCTTTGAGGAATTCCTTGAATCTTGACTTGACTGCCCCAAATGATGGACAATGATCATGTCGTGCCCCTTGGTTGGAAGTGTTTTTCCACTTGATGTGATCCTTTTTATTGAGAAGGTTTTTGTTCACTAGATATTCGTCATGCAAATTTCTCTTTTGTTGAACAAATAGTCATATGCAAACAATGTTATTTTAAGAATGCAAAGCTTACGTCACTCTTGAAGTTTTGAAAATGCAGTTTTTTTAGAAAAAAATAGAATTTTGCAAAGATGTGATATCAACTCAGGATTTGTAACGGAACTTTAGGAGTCAGGATACCTTTTGTAACAGTATGCTTTCAAACTAACTCATGCTTCAGCTAGGAATTTTAAGGGTTATAACGTGACCTGGTTCACGGTTTAAGAAACAAAGGATAAAGGATCAAATTTTATTTGTACCCACCCGTTTTTCATGATGTTCTTCAATCCTAAACTCAGCTAATTGTGCATTTAGATCCCGTTTGAGTCTTTGCTCTGATATTCCAGTGATGGTTCGGATAATGACGGTTTATTTCGAATAGGCAATCATTTTTTTGTTGAGGGTTTGTAGGACCTCTTTCTTTTTTATTTTATTATCCCTGTCTTTGGCCTGAACTGTTTCTTTTTGTGATTACAGTCGACGAGATACCCCTTTGTTTTTTCTTAAGTCTCCTTCATAGGTTTTGACTTAATGGGCTTTTATTTCGAGAGATAATGACTGTCTGTCTTGATGATTATAGGGAACCATCACCGTCTTTTGTTTTGGGAGGACGTCTTTGATGCCATTCATTGTATATGAAGTGGTAGATTATGACTGAATGCGCCTATGAATTAACTGAGAAAACTACCCTGCCCCAGGTTATGATTAAGGGTTTTAATATGCGTGAAAAGAAAAACTCCTACTTTTTTGGCTCAAAGGGGTTGACTAGGGATTATCTTCCTTATAACTCCACTGTTTAGGATTTAAAACAACGCCTGTACATCATCAGCAGGGTCTGTTCAAAAGCATATTGTAGAGATTGTGGTATCATTTTCGTCATCCTCTCTCTAAAGGCTTACAGTTTTTTAGTCGAGAGTTGAATATCACGAAAAGGAAATATAAAGCAATTTAAGCATAATGAAAACAAATTAATTCAAGACAGACATGTGTAATGCATTGATGAAATAATAAAGTTTTTCATGACAATAATTGTTCGAATAAGCAAAGAAAATATAACTTCAGAATTTAAATGAACAAAAATGCTTTCAATCCTAGCCATGTTTTGGCAAGGGAGCAGTAATCACGTTGGGGGTCTCAGGAGGGTCGAATTAGATCTCCTTGGCATCAATCATATTTTGAATCTTGTATTTCAGTGCCCAACAATCGTTAGTATCGTGCCCCGGCCTGTCAGAATGATAAGCACACCTGCCTCTGGATTGTAGTTAGGAGAGGAAGTCTTCGGGCTCGGATGAGGGTTTATCACCGTAATCAACTTCATCTTCGACATGTGTTGCAATGCTTGTGATAGTGGCATGTTGATTTGGGTGAACTGCCTTTGAGATCTTTCCACCCTTGGCTGATTGTTTCGTTATTGTGGTCGTTGTGCGCTTGTCGAATTAGAGATTAGCACTGCCCTCACAGATTGGTGGTAGTCTGCCTTGCTACGCCCCTTCTGGCCGTGCACAGCATTGGCTTCCCTCTTGCCACCAAATGACTTCTTCTCTGTACTCGGAGAGGTATTTTCTGGATCTTGCCACTCCGGATCCCAGCTTCTACTCTTTCTCCAGTCAATATCAGCTCGGTGAAACCATTCGAGGAGCTACCAATCAAGTGATTGAAGAAAGGACCAGACAACGTACCAAGGAACATATCCACCAACTCTCTATCAGATAACGGGGGTTGAACTCTCCCAGCTAAGTCTCTCCATTTTTGTGCATAATCTTTAAAACCTTCACTTGCACTCATGGACATACTCTAGAGTTGAGTACGAGTGGGAGCAAGGTCGACATTGTACTTATACTGCTTGTAGAAAGCAGCAGCCAGATCTTCCCAGTTTCGGATATTTGTTCCCTCTAGCTGGTAGAATTATTCAAGTTGAGTCCCTGACAGACTATCTTGAAAGAAGTGAACCCACATATTTCTATCAGTTGTGCGGGGCTGGATCTTTCTGACATAAGAATGGAGATGGAGTTTTGGGAAGGACACCCCATCATACTTAGTAAAAACTGGAGCTTTAAACTTCTGCGGGATGACCACTCCCGACACAAATCCCAATTCTTTGAAATCTAGTCCAGGTATCCTCTAAACTTCCATGGCACTCAGACGGTCTTCTAGATGTTTGTATCTATCCTCAACCAGAGGATATTGTTCGTCATTATAATCAGTATCATTGTCAGAGACTGCAGGACTAGGGTCTTTCTCCTCTTCCTGATTCTCCCATTCCCTGGATGAAGAGGTCAGATCAGTTTTTCGCTTCAACCGCTCTCCAAACCTTTTGCCCATATTCAGAATACCGACAACCTTCTTCTTTTTCTTCTCCTCTTTCTGAATGAGGGCTTTCAGATCCTCCTGCCCTTTTGCCAGATTTATGAACATTTGTTGGAATTGGGCGTTCTGTGCCTGAAGGTCCTTGATGCTTTGTTCGGAAGACATTTCTGCTGAAATAAACAGCGAAGAAGATGAGAAACCTGTAATGGTACCTGTTTATACAATGCTATAGATGGGATGTGTATGTGATGATTTCAAGGATTCTTAAAGGCTCGGATTTGTTTAACCAAAAGAAACACACATTAATTGCATTAATAAGTTCAAATTGTTACAAAGAACGCCTTTTAGGCTTACAATTAGACAAAAGAAAACTTGAAGAAAGAAACTAGGTCTCCTAGGAGCGCATCCTCTTTGGCGTGATATAGGAATTTATGTTCCTTTCTTCATGAAGTAGCCTAGTGAGCTCCAGGACCCTCTTCTCACTAGCATAGAATTGAGCTTCAAATGTGTCCTGCTCCTCTTTGAGTTGAACCCAGGACTTATGTAACTCTTCATGATAGGTTGGCATGTCGGGATGATGACCAAGTGAAGTAGTGTCTCCTTCAGTAGCTGGCTCCACGGTTATTGGTAGGACAGCTGGGTAAGGCATCCTAAGGCTTTGGGCGCGAGCTCGTACCCACCGGAGATAAGGCTCAAAAGGAATGGAACTCTTGTGTCCTAGCGTCTTGCTATCAATTTTATGTACCATGCCCCAAGCCTTTATGAACCTTCTACGATATTCTTGAACGTCGTTCTCATGATTGAAGGCGATTCCTTGGATAAGCATATCATGAGGACCATCTCTTCTCGCATAACAAAACTGACGCAGTGCCAAACAAGGGTTGTAAGTGATTCCTCCCCTAATGCCTAAGAGGGGGACATTGGGGAATTCACCACGGCGATCGATGATGGTAACATCTTCCGAGAATCGTGAGCACCAATGAATGTCTGAATGTTTAAGGGACATCAGCCAGCGAGACCATTTCAAACCTTGCTCATTCTTCAAAATAGACCTGGGTAGGTGCGAAATAAACCACCTAGCCAATAGAGGAGTGCAACACAGGATGGTTTCCCTTCTGTTTAGAGTGCGAGCATGCAGAGAGTGTAGAATATCCCTGAGTAATGTAGGTACTAGATTATGAGACAGGAAAACCTTGATAGTGCTCATATCTACGAGTTGATCAGCATTAGGGAAAAGTATCGTCCCGTATACTAAAAGTGTTAGCACCTCTTCGAAAGATTGTAAATATAAGGTATCCCAAAAATGATAAGCCTTCTCAAATAGAAACTTAACCGGAATTCCTTGGACACTCCCTCTAGTCTCCCAATTTGCCATTATGTCAGACCGTTGTAAAGACAGAGCTCTAGCAATTTCTTCAGGCTTTGGATGTTCTTCCTTACCATTGAAAGGCAACTGGTCAAGAATAGGTACTCCCAATAACTGATAAAATTCCTCCATAGTAGGTACTAACTGATAATCCGGGAAGGTGAAACAATGGTGCACCGGGTCGAAGAACTGAAACAACACTTTTAACAACTCTTCATCAGGTTTTACAGTGGCCAAATTGAGCAACTAGCCATGCTTTCTAGTGAAATGAGAACCTTCGAGAACCCTTAATTCCAGATCCTTTAGTTGGAGAGACACTTTCATAAGGTTGATCTGTATAGTGTTCCTATGGGCAGATGCCATATCCTACAAAATAGAGCAAAAATAAGCCCTAGGGAATCCTTGAAATGGTTAGTCATGATATGCCATGCTTATGATGTCATGATTAGGTTAGAAAATCACAGGTATAGCAAACAACAAACAAGTCACATCAAGTCCTTAGGTTTAAGGCTTGCATGATTTTTAAGGTCATACCCTGTTAAAGTTGGATTGGTTCAACCTGCTATATAAATAGTAACCGGGTTCTAAAAGGGATCTCAATATCACTGATCTTTCCCCCAGCTTTATTCAATAGGCGATGGACTCACAACCAAACAAAACTCAAGAGTAAAACCTCAATGAGTGTAGCATCGAGTATCTGTTGACCTTGGGCATACACCAAAGCCTGCCATCTCGCTATGTCCTACTAGCCAAGTTGTGGAATTAAAGGTTCTAAGGCCAGTTGACGCTTCATGACACCACGCGGCGGCCCCGTACTCTCCCTGATTGACTCAAGGGTTACCGGTACCAACCAAAGTTCCACATCAACGTAGCTACTGCTTCAACCATGCCGGTATACCCCAGCATAGTTCCCTCACAGTTTATTGCTACTTACCTAAAAGGTGTTCCCCAGACCCGGGTGTAGGATCTATAGTAACCCCGAACAAACCCTCAAAAGTAAATCAATCAAGACAATCAAGAGAAGCAATTTTAAAATGATCTAAATCCTAAGGTATACCCCACTTCAAACACTCCCCAGCAGAGTCGCCAGTTCTGTCATACGGTGGCAAAACCGACTGTTTAATACTGGTTTGCGTTTTTCATTTTTTGTTCGCAAAATGTCGCGGTAAGCAAGAGTCTCCACCGACTTTTATTTCATCCAATCATGGAAAAGGGAAAAGAACAGAAAAAAAACCTTTTTTCGAGATCTTCTGAGTACGAGGGGTATATTATAGAAAGGGAAGGTGTTAGCACCCTTTCTATCCGTAGTTATCTATGGGCTCTTAGGTACTTGCTCATTTTTCAAATTGCTTGTGTGTGTTTGTCTTGAAAATGTTTTACTTCGTGATAACCCTTGTATCAGTCCTCAAGGATGTGACGAAGTTTGTTTTGAAAATTTGTTTTGAAAAGTGTTTGTGTGAAAAGTTTTTATTGAGCAAGTACTTAAGATTCCACCTACTCAAAAAAATGATTGCTCATTCTATTTCCTTTAGACAGCGCTATCCTACTATTAAGGAGTAGGTAGCATCGTCGTTAGAGTTATAAGGGACATTCGAAAGAGACAAGTACAATCACTAAAGCAATAGTTAGAAAACTTTAGTAGCAACCCTAGAGTCTTAAGATCTTTCCGAGGCAGCATTTCTGAGGCAACATTTCTGAGGCAACATTCAAATGGGACACTTTGATCTCTTTAGACTGGAGGGAAACCACTAAAATCTCCTATGCTTAATGATTGTTTATCGAAGGCAACCGAAGTGAGGTAAACCCTATGAGTGAATATGTGCATATGATTTGTTTCAGTTATTTAATCTTTGCACATTAGGTGATCTACCGTTTTAATTTTCCAGACATTCTTGCCATACAATCCTATTAGCCATACATCTAGACAGTTAAAGATTGCAGAAATTAAAAGCGGAAAAGTAAATTTAATTATTACAAGGCTTCGGGGAATGGGGATTACGTAACCAAAACTTGGGGGAAAATTAAACAGTAAATAAAACCCTAGTTTAAAAGACTATTACAACCTCGGAGCAATTACAAAAATATAATGAAAACTACGTATGACAAACGTAAATGCGAAAAATTAGGATTTTGACCCTTGAAAACCAAATTGAATTTAATTAAAGAAAAAAAATCATTTTTTGTCATTTTTATTTAAGGAAATAAAGAATAAATTGCAAAATATCCTAATCACTAATTAAGTTTTAATTATGAAAAATCATTAAATTAATGGAAAAAAACAATTAACCTATTTTTGTGTTTTTATTTTGAGAAGGAATTAAAATTAAGAATTAACCTAATTTCTATTTGATTTTAATTATGAAAAAAAGATTTAAGTTAACCTAATTGAACTAATTAATGCAATTAAATATTTTATGAAAAAAAATACTAAACCTAATATTGTTTGTGATTTTCTGATTTTTATGTTTTGATTAAAAATGATTTTTTGAAAATAAATAAAATAAATAAATTAAAACAATAAAAAGAATTGAAATAAAATAAAAAAGAAAAGATTGGGCCTGTGTGGTAGAATGCAGACTGGGGGGTGCATTGCCAAATTGTTACGCCCAAATTGGTTGGCCCATGTTCCTTGCGTGTGATCCCATGTGGATTAGCTTCAGAGAGTGCACCATGGGCTGCTTTGGTTGGACGTTGGATCTGGACCAAGGGATTATCCAAAGGGTAGGATTTGTGAGCGTATGATGGAGCATGGAATGGTGATGTACTGAATCCTTAGATACCTCAGGAATGATTTGTAATTGATGGCTTGGACTGAAAGTGACTGGATCTTCGGTTTTGACTTTGCACTAGTTTTGATAGAATTTGAGATTTTTAGAGAGCGTTCTTGGGCAGCCAATTTTGTGCTCCCTAGTGTATGAGGGTGATGTGTTTATATAGAGGAGGAATTTAGGTCAAAAATAATGGAAGAAATCTCATGGTATCTTGAGGAATTATGAAGATTTGATTTGATTTTGGCCTTGTATGATTTCTTTTCAAAATAGCTTCAATCATGACTTTTTCAATCTAAATCATCCTTGCACGAATTACATGCCATGCTAGCTGTATATGGACTCATAATGTGCACAAAAATCCCAAGATTTGATTTGCTTTTATTATTTTACCATTTAATTTGATTTATTTTGGTTTAAATGAATAAAAAAATCAAAATAAATGATAAAAATAATAAAATAATAGGTGGAAAAGCTCAGGGGTTGTGGGTCCTATTAGAAACATGTTTCAAACAAGAAAACATGGGCCCCTTTGGAAAAAATGCAAATTTGATCAATGTTGACTTTTGACAATTTTCCAAAAATTGCCAACTTTGACAATGCACAACTCTCTCAATTTTGACCCTATGAGGGTGTTCTTGGACTTTTTATAAATCTTAGGATGTCCTCTAAACAAACCTTTTAGTTTCATCTCAATTGGATCTTCCATGTTCATGTATGAAGCTTTGACCCAAAAGGTGTTTTTGTTGACTTTTCAAAAGGACCTATAATGTCAAAATTCATATCTTTTTATGAGTGCATATTTTGAACTTGAGCGTTGAAGATGAATTGTAGGTAATTGCATCCTCTTCAAAATTAGCCTTGGATGGAAAATTTCTGATAAAGTGTGAAGAAGTTATGCTTGGTCAAAGTTGGGTTGACTTTTCCTACAAAGCCCTAATTTAGCAACTTTTGGGTTTTGATGAATTTGGAGCATTCCTTGAGGAATCGTGATCAACCATTGATCAAATGATGTATATCACTTCAAAATGATAATGTTGACCAAAAATATTGAAGTTTGACTGTATGTGGGCCACAATTGAATTTTGACCTAGTATAGTCGATTCTCAAGCATTTGAGCAGTTGATTGAGCAAACTTCTTGTGCAAGGCATGAAACTTGGCATGGGTGATCTTGGGAACATATTAGGGCCTTGGAGAGAATTTGGGGCCTTTGTGATCCATACATCTTGATGAAAGTGGAAACCCTAATTTGAGACAAACTACCTTAGGAGAGAGTTTGTTTGGTCAACTCTTGGGCAAACTTGAGCAAATTGAGGATCTCTAGGAGTATGTTTTGAGTAAAATGAGAGGGAAAATTTTGGGGTACAACACCCAATTAACACTTATTCCTTTCTTTCTTGCATAAATCAGCTACATTTCCAGGTCAGTCACAGTGCAGTGGTTTCCAGCCCGTGGAAACATAATATAAACCATAAAGTAATGAAATAGTCGATCGTCTATATAAAAGTTACCTGCACTCCATGAGTCTCTAGATGGAATCACTCCGCCTATACCACGAATCCTTTTGGCATGGAATTCAGCTTCACTTAATCTCCCAATGCTGTAATAAAATTCCTTTTTCTTGTAGTCATCCCATGCCTTGTTTTCAGGGTCGTACAAAGAGCTTCCAGTGTAGGGAATATGAAGAATCTCACCAACAATCTCAGGGGTTAGATAGATTTGAGTACCCAACACATATGTAACCATCTTTCCTTTGTGGGGAGTTAAATTGATGAAAAATACTCTTACCAGATCCGGATAATATGGACCAAATGATGAAATTAATGGTTCTAGTCCATAAGCAGTTAAATCATTTTGAAAAGAGAAACATTCCTGGGGAAAGGATGATAGCATACCATATTTAGGATTGGACACTATTTTTCTTTGAAAGTCCTTTGTGAATCTTGCTTCTTGTTCTTCGGTGAGAGATTAAAGTAATGGATTCTCAGAGGATGAATCAACCTTTTTCTTCCCTTTGTCTGAAGCTGACACCTTTCGTTTTTGCCTTGAAGCCATGGGTAAGGTATTTTTAGGGTTTTGAAGGTTTTAGGTTTTTTGAGAGAAGGGTGTTTGATGAGCTGAAGTTTGGATATGATTTGTGAGTAGATAGAAATGAGTGGGTTGTATTATATGTAATGAAGTTTAATTGGCTTGGGAATATGAGAGAGAGAGGAATTCTGACCAACAAATATTTCTGTCATAAAAGCATGTTACAGTGGGTGCAATCAATTTGCATACAGATGCAATCGATCTGCACATAAAACAGAAGCAAAATAAAACTGAAACGCATAGAGTGTAATCAATTTTCACTTATGGTGCAATCGATTTGTACTAAAACAGAAGGGTCAAAATTAAAAACACTTAGTGAGCAATTGACTTACACTATTATGCAATCGATTTGCATCAACCAAAAAAGACCAAAAACAGATTTTTCTTAAACTTAAAGACCACTTAACATATATATTCACATATAGCATTGTTAAAAACATATATATAAAATCATAACAAGGATAAAAAGCACCTTATATGTCGTGTTCATCAAGAATGCCAAGCTCTCGTCGAATCTTGTAAAACGGTTCTCTTGCCAAAGGTTTAGTGAAGATATCGACAAGTTGATTATGAGTATCTACAAATGTTACCTCGGCATCTCCTTGAAGTACATGATCACGATAGAAATTATGTCGTATATCTACGTGTTTGGTTCTTGAATGCATGACCGAGTTCTTCGTAATGTTTATTACACTTGTATTGTCGCACCGTAGAGGAATGCATCCTAGATCGAGTCCGTAGTCACGAAGTTGTTGTTTGAGCCACAAAATTTGAGCACAACTACTACCCGCTGCAATATATTTTACTTCGGCCATTCTAAGAGCAACACATGCTTGTTTCTTGCAGGCCCACGATACTAATGCATTTCCAAGGATGTGACAAGTACCACTTGTGCTTGCTTTTTCTATCAGTTTTACAACCTACATAATCTGCGTCAGAATAACCAACTAAGTCGCAAACACTACCTTTGGGATACCATAATCCGACATTTGTTGTCCCTTTGAGATACTTCATGATCCTTTTCACCGCCGTGAGATGAGATTCCTTCATCGGATTTTTCATCAAACTTACCAAGGTTATCTTTGTTTTTGTTTAAGACAAAGCATTTGCATCCAAAAATGTGAAAGAAATCAATGTTTGGTTTCCTCCCTTTGAAGAGTTCATATGGAGTTTTCTTTAACATCAGTCTTATGTTAACTCTATTGCTAACAAAACATGTTGTGCTCACCGCATCCGCCCAAAAATATTTTGGAAGATTTTAATCGCTAAGCATCGTTCTAGCAAGTTCCACAAGAGACCTATTATTTATTTCTACCACTCCATTTTGTTGAGGAGTCCTTGGTGCCGAGAAGTTGTGAGATATTCCATGTTCTCCACAAAATTCTTCAAATAGAGCATTTTGAAATT
The DNA here is from genome assembly GCA_948472305.1 of Vicia faba. Taxonomy (NCBI): domain Eukaryota; kingdom Viridiplantae; phylum Streptophyta; class Magnoliopsida; order Fabales; family Fabaceae; genus Vicia; species Vicia faba. Next base: position 103,750,585 of record OX451736.1, read on the forward strand.
CTCCGCCATGATCACTTCTTATGGAGGAAATTGTTAGAGACTTCTCATTTTGAATTTGTTTAGCATACTTCTTGAATGTCTTGAATGCATCACTTTTCTACACTAAAAAGAATGTCCAAGTATATCTAGAGAAATCATCAACAATAACCAAAGCATATACATTACCTCCGAAACTTCTTGTTCTTGATGGACCAAATAAGTCCATATGCAACAATTGTAGTGGCCTGGCAGTAGACACCACATTCTTATATTTGAAATTTGATTTTGTTTGTTTCCCTTTTTGACAAGCATCACAAAGTCTATCTTTGATGAAATTTCTCTTAGGCAACCCAATGACAAGATCATGCTTGATTAGTTTATTCAAGTGTTCCATGTGAATATGAGCATTTCTTTTGTGCCACAACCATGAATCATTGTTGTTCACCATGAGACATTTTACCTTCAAAGATGGATCATCAATGGAAATTATGAATATATTATTGATTCTTTTACCTTTAAGTATAACCTCATGTGTGACTTCATCTTCTATCAAGCATTCATCCTTGGTGAAATTGATATTGAAGCCTTTGTCACAAAGTTGGCTAATACTAAGAATATTGTGCTTTAGTCCTTCAACATAAAGAACATCTTCAATGGATGTGAAAGGTGGAGCACCAACTTTGCCTTTACCAAGAATTCTTCCCTTATTATTGTCTCCATAAGTGACAAAACCCTTGGCCTTTAGAACTAGATTTGAAAATTGGTTTATGTCTCCCGTCATATGCTTTGAACAACCACTATCAAGATACCAAATATTGCATGTGGTCTTCAAGCCTACCTCATTGTCTTCATCATCGAAATGGTGTGAGGCCATCAATGCTAGATTTTCACTTTCATCACTATCGGAATCGGATGAGGAACTTATTTCATTATCCTCCCATGCAACATAGGCTTTTTTGTTCTTGAATCCCTTTTTGCTTTTGTAGCCACCTTTCTTGGAGAGTTTCGGACAATCCGGCTTGATATTACCTTTCATACCACATTCATAACATGTGACTTCTTGTGTTGATGTGGAAGCTTCCTTTTTCTTAAATTTTTTATTTCCTTTTGAATGAGAAAAGAATTTGTCATTTCTACCAAAGAACTTACCAAGCCTTTTAACAAGAAGCATGAAATTTTCATCTTCTTCCGGATTGTCTTCCTTTTCAACTTCCTTGGAATCTATCTTCAAAGCAATATTATTGGATTTCTTCTCTTGATTTTCATGTTTTTCAAGTTGTCGTTACCTTTGGTTGCCATTCCCTAGTTAAGGACCTAAGTACTTTCAGATTTAGTTCATCATTCGTCAAAGTCTTACCAAGAGCACTTAGATGATTTGTCAAGTGCACAAATCTCTTCTATAGGTCAAGAATGGTTTCTTCGGGCTGCATTCGAAATAATTCATATTCTTAACTCAGGGTATTTAGTCTTGATCTTTTAACTTCAACAGTTCCTTCATGAGTTTGTACCAAGGTATCCCATATTTCTTTTGTTGTTTTGCATGCCGAGACACGGAAGAATTCATCCATGCTAAGTGCACCTTGAATAAGGTTTATTGCCTTTTTATCATAGAGAACCTTCTTCTTATCATCTTCGTCCCATGCAGTTTTAGGCTTTGATGAGCCAGCACCATTGATTACCGTTATAGGGATAAATGGACCATTCTCAACGGCATCCCATATTTCTTCTCCTTGTGCTTCTAGATGTGCCTCCATGCGTATTTTCCAGAAGTCAAAATATTCACCACAAAATAGAGGAGGCTTGTTGTTACTACCACCATCTCTGAAAACGGGATTTTGAATTGCGGAAGCCATTCTGGATCTTTTAGGAACAAGTTACCTATAACCTGCTCTGATGCCAATTGTAAGTACGAAGTGCGCCTAAGAGGGGGGGTGAATTAGGTACTTTAAAAAATTCTGGTTTTAGTGATGATGGATATTATTTTTCTGGATAATGGTGAGTTTATGAAAGAGTAAAGTGCATAAAAATAAAGAGACACAAGCGATATATCCTGGTTCCCCTCATAGTCTGAGAGTACTCCATTCCCCTTTCAACATGAAAGAGATTTCCTTATTGTGGCAAACTTAAACAAGAACTATCCAAAACTAAGAACAATCCTCTTGGACCAAGAACAATCCTCTTGGATTTTCACTATGTCGACAATGAGAGCAATCCTCTCAAAGTGACTTCACTTGTATCCAACAATCCTGGAAAGACAAGATTTATAAAACCACTTAAACTTATTTCCAACAATCCTGAAAAAAAAGGTAAGTATTTATCAATATTTAATTTGAGTGAGTTTGAGTAGTAATGATCACTTTGAGTGATTTAATCAATTAATTTATCTTCTCTTCCAATGATAATAGTATACAATGACTCAAGATATATAATGCTCAAAGTTTTCGGGTTAATAATATGTGAAAGTGTGCAGAAAACTTGTGTATGAAAATGTATAGCATCTTGAGTTTGATTTTTGAGAATTTAGAAAATATAATTGGAATAGGTGTAGAAAATGATTTTTAAAATGAGTATTTATATCTTCATAGCACCTTTTTGAAACAACATAAAGTTATGTAAATGAATCATGAATAATTGCCAAGATTGAGTGAAAGGTTTCCATGAAATGGTGTTATGAACAGGCATGTGCAAAGCTGTTGTTTTTCAAAATTGTGTAGCATGCAATCGATTGCACCCTTTGTGTAAATCAATTGCATGGAGTTTCAACAACTAGAATTTCAAAAGTTTTGAGTGTCCAATCAATTTGCACAAAAGTGTAAATCGATTGCATGTGAAGTCAGTAGCAAAAATTGATTGAGTGCAATCGATTTCACAAACATGCAAATCGATTGCACTGAGAAACAGTAGCAAAAGATTTGGAAAAAATTTGAAGCATGTAATCGATTGCACTAATATGCAAATCGATTGCACTAAGAAACAATAGCAAAATATTTGAAAAAATTGAAGCATGCAATCGATTGCACTAATATGAAAATCGATTGCACTCAAGTGAAAAATGATTTTTAGCTTAGAAAAACTTGAGTAAAGGTTTGGAGAATATAAAATATTTATTTTCACCATTGAGCATCTATGTCTTAAGTTCAAAGTAAGTATTATCATTATACCTTGAAATTTTCTAAGTGCTTGAACTGAAGACTTTATCCATAGATTCTTTTAGCTTGATCAATAATATTTGCCTTCTTTGTCCCTCATGGTTTGTCTTCATCAAAACAAAAGTGCATTTGAGAAGCTTGATTTTACACTGTACTCAAATTCTTTCCCATGGTCACTTCTGATTCTGACTACATCACATTCTTTTCTCTTTGAATTTTGTGACATAACTCTTTGAAGACTTCAAACACTTCAGGTTTCTCTTTGATGAACTTCACCCAAGTGTATCTTGAGTAATCATTAACAATAACATATGCATATCTTTTTCCTCCAAGACTTTCAACTTGCATAGGTCACATCAAGTCCGTGTGAAGTAGCTCTAGAACTCTTGGGGTGGCAAGATATTGGATCTTCTTATGGGACATCTTTGTCTGCTCCCCAATTTGACATCCCCCACAAATTATTCCTTCATCAATCTTTAACTTGGGAATATCTCTAATAGCTTCCTTTGAGAGGATCTTCTTCATACTCTTTATATGTAGATGTCTAAGCTTTTGATGCCATATGTTTACTTCATCATCCTTTGACACAAGGCATGTTAAGAGACATTCTAGAGAACTTCATAGGTAGTAATTGTCTTTTGACCCGGTTCCCTTCATAATCACTTTATTCTTATCATTTGTAATCATGCATTCAGATTGAGTAAAGTTAACTTTGAGACATTAATCACAAAGTTGACTGATACTTATCTGATTTGCTTCTAGACCTTTCACAAACAACAAATTATTGAGACTTGGTTGTCCAACATAATCTACCTTTCCAACACCTTTGATTTAACTCTTTGACTCATCTCTAAAAGTGACATAGCTAGTGGCATATGGTTTAATGTCCACAAGGAATGTCTTAACACCAGTCATGTGTCTGTAACAACCACTATCAAAATATCAATCTTCTTTAGTTGAGGATTTGAACGAAGTGTGAGCTATGAGTCCATATGAATAATGATGAGGAGCTCTTCTTGACTTGAATTCAATATTAGCATCTTTCCTTCTGTAAGGAGTCCTATAGCCATCTAGTTTGTAGCAGGAGGAATTCAAGTGACCAAAGAATCCACAATGGTTACATCTCCATGGATGATATATAGGATAAAGACATCTTCCCTGATGTCTTGGCTAATGTTGGAACATATGCCTTGACATCCTCTATTCTTTTTTCATTCTTTAAGGAACAAACTCCATAACTTTCTTGTGGTTCTTCTTAGCCCAGTTCTTAGTCTGAAGGATCTCATTCAACATAGCAGTGCCATTGTTTAGCATTCTCACAGATTTGGTCATATTGTCAAACTTTGATTTTTGCAATATTACCTCCTCTCTAAGAGTAATAATGATGGATATGTGCTATTCTTTCTCAGCTTCTAGTTGAGCAATCAATATCTTTTGCTCCAATATTCTTCGTCTCATTATCTCATTTTTTAGGCACATCTATGTGAATCCAGTAGCCAGTTCATTAACCATGAGTTTCCTAATATATGATTCTTTATCAAATTCACAGGATCTTGTATCAGACCCATAAATTCCAGTCAAGGAAGTCACCTGCTTGTTTGAATCTTCTTCATGATCACTTTCTGATTCTCCATTTGACCATGACACAAACAAGTTCTTCCCTTAACTCTTGAGATAGGTAGCACATTCAGTTCTTATGTGTCCATATCCCTCACATTCATGACATTGGAAATTTCCCTTGATTTGGCTTCTCTTCAAATCTAAACTCCCTTCCTAGGTCCTGGTTTTTATTGATGTCGGATGACATGTTCTTAGCATTTAGCCTGGACTTCCTTAACACTCTGTTAAATTGTCTCCCCAGCAGCACAAGGTCACCAGACACCCCTTCTGAGTTTATATTTCCTATATTCTGAGTCATCACTACTGGACACATAAGTTATACTCTTCTTATTTTAATACCTCTCATTTATGGCAGATTTAAAGGTCTTAAGAGAGCTTAACAATTCATCAACACTCATTGTGCTCATATCTTGGTATTCTTAAATGGATATCACCTTCATGTCAAACCTCTTTAGAAGATATCTGAGCATCTTCCTGATCAGATTATTATCTGCAATCTTCTCTCCCAGATCTTCTAAGTCATTAGCAATGTCTAGCACAATCATGTGAAAGTCCTGAATACTTTCATCCTCCTTCATCCTCAAGTTTTCTAATTTTGTAGAGAGAAGTTGAAGTTTTGCAATCTTCACTTTAGGATTTCCTTCATGCACTTTCTTTAGGGTTTCCCAAGCAACCTTAGCATGCTTGCAATTCTTGATCAGTTTGAACACATTTTTATCAACCCCATTGAATATTGCATTCATTGGTTTAGAGTTTCCTTGAGATGAAGCCTCATCATCATCATTCCAATCTTCTTCAGGCTTCAACACATTAGTATCTTTACCATCTTCTCCCTTACCTTTAGGAGGATCCCATCCTTTGACAACATTTTTCCAATCCTAGTTACCCAGAGACTTTATGTATGTTTCCATACAAGGTTTCCAACTGTCATGGTTGGTACCATCCAAAATTAGTATTTTCACCATGATTCCACCATCCTTGTCCATTGCACCAGAAAGCAACTTCTATGAATCTCACCCAGATTCAGAGCGGGTTGCCTGCTATGATACCAATTGAAATTCTGGATGTCAGATCCCAAATATCCTAAAAGATATCGAGACACCAGATCTGACTTCACACACAACAGCAAGATGTATAGACAATAAAATAATGCTAAAACTAAATAACACAGGATGTGTTTACCCAGTTCGGAACAACTTCCTACTTTGGGGGTTACCAAGCCAGGAACGAAATTAACTAGATAGTATCAATTTGTAGACCTCACAACAAACATCCCAGTTTACAGCCTACGCAATTAATCACTACCATTTGCTTATATTCTACCTAAGACACACCTAGGTATAAGGCCCTTCTCAAATCCCTCTTCAATCACACTCGGCGATTGTACCAACTCTAACACAATAGAGAATAAAGTCGGAAATCACTCTTCTAAAACACATAAAACTCAATGCTTAAAAGCTTATGAGAATTGACACACAAATACTCAACGTTTCACAACTTGTGAGTATCTGACACACAAATGTTATATTCTTAAAAGCTTAAGAACATCTGACACAGAACTTACAACCCAACAAAAAGGGTTCTAAAACCCAAACAAAATACACATGTAAGTTCCATATAATACTATATATACACCGGTCTATTTATAACATTATACTAGACTGGGTTGGGCTTTAAAACCACAACAATGAGGCTGCACAAAGTCTGAACATTCTTCTCCAAGATAATAGGTCTTCAATCATTAATTTCATAAAATGTCTCTATAATTAGAAACTAGAATTTTTTTTGTAATAACCAGGTATTAAATTTTTTCGCAAATAACCATGTTTTAGAGAAAATTATGCAAATAACCATGTTTCAGAAAACCCCACAAGGGAGGAGTCAACCCAGTTGGCGCATGCACCCTATTTTAAAGGGGAGGCGCCATCTCACTTGGCTCCTATGTGTGAAAGGCTTGCCCTAAGTCAAGTGAGATGACGCCTTAGTGCAAATGGCGGGCAATTTTTCACGTTTTTTATTTACGTTACGCAAACGATATAGGATCACGAAAATTGACTTTTTATTTACACAATATGATTACAAAAAATGATTACATAAAAAAAATACAAATTAATCAGTGGTCCCCTAGAACCAGGTAATGACCCTCGGTTCCGCATCACTGTCCTCACCTTTATCGTGCTAGGTTTCGTCGTGTTTCCTGTTGTGGCAGGGTCGATGGTCCAGCGAATTCAATGCGTTCCGGATCCATGAAATCAATCAGATCTCCATATCTATAAGATCCTCTTTGGTACATTCGGTTACCCATACCCTCAAAGTTTGGTCATGTTGGTGGTGGGTGGGGTTCCATGGTTGGTCTATAGCACTGGTCGTTTGAGTACGGGGGGTAGAAAGGAAATGGATCTTGGGGTGTTTGGTATTGGGAATGTTGAGTGCTTTGGTGATGTGGTGGTTGATGGTAAGTTGGGTCGGTTGGTTCATAATCTTCGAAAAATCCCAGATCAGGGCTAAGGTTAGATGTTGAGGGGCCCATATTGGGAAATGTAGAAGACTGGAATTGTGTGTGGGGCATGCAGGTGTATTAGTATTGTGATTGAAATTGTGGTTGGTGTGAGGAATATGGGCGTATTGGTATTGAGGTGGTGATTTTGGTTGGTTGTGGGGCATGTAGGTATAATTGTATTATGGTGGTGATTGTGGTTCTGTTTCGTCAGGGAGTTTGGTGGGAGGTTGATGTGTGTTGGGTTTATTGTTGGGGAAATGAGGGTTGTGCCCATTGTGTTCATGGGTCAACCAAATACCTTAGATGAGACACGTGCATTTATGGGGTACTAACCGATCTGTACCAAGCTAAATATTGATCAGTGTGTCGCATATTACCATGGTTGAGGAAAACTGGGAATTGTAAGACATGTCGGTGACGCCTCTGCCACATATTACACCATTCTGGAGAAAATATTTCCAGTTGGTAAGACCTCATTGGGCGTCGACCCTTTTGAGATGCCACGGGGACAAACAAGTTGGATCGCAGGGTATCTCTTGATGTATTCCAAACTGTATCTTGACACGGTCGATGTGGTGCATCTCCATGACATTGAACCGTATGATTGCAGTCTTTACGCTCCAAATTGTTGCATCCTCGGAGTTTGGTTCATGGTCCAAACCCAAATATGGTCTCCAGACAAACTGCGGATAAAATTAAATCAGCTTAATGAAAACGTAATAAATAAATAATTTAAAAGTAGAAAAGTTGAAAGGCATGACGTACATCATCCAGGCCAAGGTGATCCAATAGATTATGATATAGAGCGAAATTGAATCTTGGATTCTTGCCGTAATCCATAACCCTCACGCAGTACCTAAAGGAATTGAAAAATATTTTATTTTTATCATATATTTGGTGAAGAGATGAATAATAATAAATGATATAAGTTAATGAATTACTTTGTTGCGTATGGTAAAACGAATGTGTTGTTGTTGACGGGGTTTAGAGACTCCATTCTCCACCAACCCCAGGCTTGAAGTAAAAAAGAACAGCCATAAAATGTACATTTTCCTTGATTGCATTTTTACACAAGGAATTGTATAGATGGGCTAAAACAGCAGAACCCCGACTATACTTTCTAGTTTTTTCAAAGTCTCTAAGTAAATTTAAATACATAAAATTTACACTATTTCCCGTACTTTCGAGAAATAAAAGGTTCCAAATAGTATCATTATATAATTTCTAGATTTTATTACCTTAGCTAGATCGGAGGAATTTTCGTTCAATTCCAGAGTCGCATAATGATTTTTGAGCGTAGTAAGTAGTATACCCTAACCTCTCGCACCACCACCTTCAACCATATCCCTACCCAATAATTCTTCACACAAAGAATGGGTTGTTGAACTGACCCGTTAAGCGCCTTACCGTTAACAAGGAGACCTAATAACATGTACACGTCCTCTAGTATGACAGTACATTCACCTATTGGTAGATGAAATTTATGGGTCTCTGGTCTCCACCTTTCCAACATTGCAAGTATGAACTTTTAATCAATCATGCAGTTGGAGATCTTTATAAAGTTTTTGAAACCTGTGTATTCGAGATAGGGTATGATCAACGTGTCGGGAGCAAGGTAGTTGTGTGACCGAATTCTGAATCTTTTAGTATCCTAAGTTAAGAATGTAAAAAGTGTAAGAGTCCATAAGATGAATAAAGCATTAATAGAAGTATGAAAAATGTATAAGTATACAAGAAACTTACAAATGCTGCAATGTTGTCCCTTGTGCCTCTGTGAGAATCGCCCATTGTGATAAGAGTCATTGTTGAAATTGTTTGAGATTATGAAAGAGTTTGAAATTGTCTGAGATTATGAAAGAGTTTGTAGCAGAGAGTGAGACGATTGTGGATGCAATAGAAGTATGTGAGGCTCTGTATTTATAGGCAACATTTCATCAGAGTAAGTGAGGTGGCTGGTGGGTGCATGCATGCATGATAAGTGTCACTCTTACAGTGTAGGTGCAGGCTAGGTGGCAGCCTTGGGGAAGGCATCTCTGCATGCATGTAATATGATTGGACGTGTAGGGAGGCGCCATTGGACTTGGAGAATGAGTACAAAAATGAAAGGTGTCGCTATCCCTGTTGGCGAATTAGAGGTGGCATGGGTTGCAATATAGGTGCAGGCTAGGTGGCAGCCTTGGGGAAGGCATCTTTGCATGCATGTAATATGATTGGACATGTATGGAGGCACCATTGGACTTGGCGAATGAGTACAAAAATGAAAGGTGTTGCCATCCCTGTTGGCGAATTAGAGGTGGCATGGGTTGCAGTGTAGGTGAAGGCTAGGTGGAAGCCTTGGGGAAGTCATCTCTGCATGCATGTAATACGATTGTACATGTAGGGAGGCGCCATTGGACTTGTCGAATGAGTACAAAAATGAAAGGTGTCACCATCCCTATTGGCGAATAAGAGGTGGCATGGGTTGCAGTGTAGGTGCAGGCTAGTTGACAGCTGTTGTACCCCAAAATTTGCCCTCCCATTTCCTCAACATTTTCTCATCACAAAACCCTGGGAGCTCAAGATCCAATTAGGGTTTCCTCTGCTCAAGACCTCTCCTTGCACTGTTGACCCAAATTAGGGTTTGTGTTTGAACAAAGATATTTTGACCTAAAATTCCTAGGATGACTTTCATACTTCATTTTGGACTCCCAAGTTTATCCATACCAAGTTTCAAGTCTTGATTCCAAATTTTGCCCAGTCAATTGGACAGTTGACCTAGAAATTAACTGTATTGGGGAAAAAGTCAACTGTGGCCAATTGACAGTCAAATCTCATGAAAATTGACCCACATCAACATTATGAACTCACATGGACCATTTGATCAAGTTTGGATCACAATTCCACAAGAAATTTGATCAGATCACCAAAAGGGCAAAATTGTCATTTTTAGGGTTTTGACAGCACAAAGGAAATTTTTGACTGTTTGACCTAGCCAATGGCAAACCAAGCTCACATATGGACTCAAGGACACCATGGAATTATCTTGACATGCTCAACAAGTTCAAAGGATCCCAAATACACAAGATTGACAGTGGAATTTCCCAGTCAATTGATCAATTTTGACTGTATACTGAAAAGTCAAACTTTAACTTTTTGGTCAAAATCAAGTGTCAAGATTCATTTTTCATCAAAACATGCCAAATCATGAAAATTGTTCATCAATAAATCAAGAATTACAAATTAGGGTTTAAAATGAAGATTTTTCATAACTTAGAATTTTTCTAAGTTATGAAAAACCCTAATTTTTTCCTAACTTTGTCCCACTTTCTCACCAAGATTAATTTGGATTCAAGCAAAAGTCAAAACATGAAAGTTGTAGCCTATTGCATAATCTACAACTTTGATTCACAAAGTTTTCCCAAAAGAAGCTTGTAGCTCAAGTTACAATTTTTGGAACAAGGGTACCAAACCATTCTTAACTTAGTGAAAATTTGACCTATTTTAGGCAAGGTTTTTACCTAACTTCAAGACCATTTTTCACATACTTCCACTTGGAATTTAAAATTGCATTTCAAAGATGGATTGTAGTACACATTCCAAGATTTCCAAAATGTCCAAGAACTCATCAAACAACCTCATGGTTAGGGAGAATCGAATTTGGCAAGTTGGGCAAAAGTCACTTTTGTTCTTGACCAAGACATGTTCATACACATTGCCATTTTCAAGTCAGCTTGGTTTATGCTACATTACAGGCCTCTAATCCCATTTGCACTCAATAATTTAATGCATACTCATTGTACCAAAGCCTTATTTTGTGTGTCCAAACATTATTTGCAAGATTAAGCCATTTTTAGATAAAGCATAATATCCATTTTTGAAAAGTTAAACTTTATGTCAAAATTGCAAATCAGCAAGTACAGATCAAATCTCTTTGGCACAAGTTTATGAACAAAACACACTGATCAAGGGGAAGGTTAGCAGCATATTAGGGGGGGCCTCTAGCTGTCTAAAACAAAAAGTGGACATTTGATTGCTTAAGTGTGAAGAAAGAGAGCATAACACAACATAACTTTCATCTCAGCACAAAGAAGCTTAAGCAAGAACTTTGTACACTTTCTAAACATCCTAACCAAGCTAGAACACGAGTCAATCACTTCCATTGCCTTCCAAAACTCAGAATCACCCTCAAACTGCAAAAACAGGGTATCTTCTGCATATTGACTTCCACAGTTCCTTTCCCTCGTGCGTTTTCATCCAAACTACCTCAAACACATTCATTAACATCCATACAAGCTATCCCCAACCTTAGATACAGACTGTAACAGCCATAGCACAGTTGGCCATTTTCATTTTTCTCTCTTGCAGGTTGACTTCCATGGAGTGATTCAGCACGATTCAAAACACTCCAAGCATTGGAATAGCATCACTACACTTCAGGAAAGCTGTACAGATCATCATCTTGCCCTGAAAGCTCCCCCATTGCCAGACACGATTCCAACTGAACAGGTATATTCTTGAACTTTTATCTCACAATGTAGACATCATTAGCTCTAAGTTTGTGAATAAGAAGTGTTCTACTCGTGCCCCTGAAACTGTACATACCTTTACTTTTCATTTATTTTGCCTGTGCTATGAGAATTTGATGTCTGAACATTGATAAAAAGTTAGGTCAAGATTTGGGATTGATGAAATTCTCTCTCATTTCTGAGAGTTAGGATGAGTTCTTTACATATTTAGAACCGTGATTCAATGCTTAACATTTTTGGTGTTGTAAGTTTTTGTTAAAACTCAAGGAATCAGGATGTTTGAATTCATGGTACAAGCGCGCGTTTTTGTCACAATTCTGGCCAGAGGTTGAAGAAGGATCTATTGGGCTGGGCTTGTTCTATTATTTCTCTTCACACCTGTTATTACTTCTGCACCCCCTGAGCCCATTTGGCTTATTTTTATATTTTTTTGACTTTTCTTTTTTATTCCTGACTTGTTTATATTTCCTCATAATGTTAAAAACATATAAAACCTTTTTTACACCATTTTTATATTTTTTAGGCATTTATTTGTTTATATTGATATTTGTATGTAAATAAGTACATAATATTATTATTTAGAACAAATAGAAAAAATAATGTAAACACATTCATTTTTTTGATTTTATTTTATTTTATCTTCTGAAAATATTTGATATAAAATATACTTTTTTTTCATAAATATTAAATATTATTATTTTTGTATATAATACATATTTAGAAATTAATACAAAGATATATGTATTTATTAGAATATTTAGTAAATAACACAAAATATTACATTTTTATTTTTATTAATATTTAACATTAAAAAATACCTTTTTGATAAATATACTTCATTTTATTTTATTTTTGTATATAATCAATAAACTATTGTATATATTAAATAATATATACTTTTATTTAATAAAATTAGGGTTTTGCCCTAAACATAAAAATTCCAAAATTAATACCTTTTAATTTTGTTTATTTAACATATAAAAATACTTCTTTTTCATACATATAAAAAGCCTTTTTGCATCTTGCATATTTATTTTATTTCCATTTAATTTGTGTAATTAAATACCTTGTAAATAATTCAATATTGATGTAATAGCCTAGGTTTAAATTCCTTGTCAAAATCCCCATTTGAACATTTGTACCCCCCCTTCCCATATATTGTGTTGTAATAGCTTAGTAATTTTATTTTTTCGCACTTTATTGTTTTCTAAATATACCATGTTAGAATTAGGGTTTGTATGCGAATCAAAAATGACAAAAATAGTTCGACCTAATACAAGACAAATGCATGAAATCAATATACAATCACACTTGCACCCCTAGGGTATTCCACTTGTTGCCTTCCATAATTGGGCCATATTGCATGTTAGGTCTCTTTGGGCAAAACAAAACAATTCAAAATGATCATAGTCCCTCGATGACGCTTTCGAAAGTTGTCTAAAAAATGATCAAGTCCCTTAAAGAAAACATTGCCCAAAGATACTTGGCACCATTGCAATTATGGTCTAAACGATGACCTGCGCCCGTCCCTTTCACATCCTAACATAAGATTGTCCACCAAATGCAATGGTGGAACAAACTTGTTAAAAGGGTTAAAACATAGCAATAATCTTTGAGAAATTTAGGAGTAGACAACCTCTTAGTTACTTGAATCAAACTTGCAAAACAAAACACTTGTCTATTTTTCTAAACCACACATCACTACACTTTCAAAAACAACTTTCAAAAACAAATGAAAACCTTTTAAAAAGACATACACCTTTGTATACATCCCAACATGGATCATTACAAAGGTTGCCACCACATTGGCCTCTTTTCAAAACAATTTTCAAACCCACACACACAAATCACCATTTCAAACAATTGAAAATTAAGGCAAGTTGATCTAAGCAAGTAACTAAGAGCCCATGGATAACCATGGATAGAAAGGGTGCTAATACCTTCCCTTTCTATAATCTACTCCCCGAACCCAAGAAAACATCTCAAAGGTTTTTGCTGTGCTTTTTAACCTTTCCTTAGGATAAAATAAAAAGTCGGTGGCGACTCTTGCTCAACCGAAACATTTGCGAAAACAAACGCAAAACCATAGTCAGTTCTCCCACCGTATCACAGAACTGGCGACTCTGCTGGGGATAAATTAAAAGTGGAGTAACCTTAGGGCTTAGATCACCTTTGTTTTCAATTGTTTGCCTTGTTTGCTTTTATATTTGTGGGCTTTGCATTGGAGTTTCATAGATCCTAACCCGGATCTGGGGAATACCCTTTTTAGGTAGCATAATCTGTGAGGGACCTGTCCGGCGTAGACCGACATGAGTGAAGCAGTGGCTATGTTGGTGTGGCATCTTGGTCTGTACCTATATCACTTGTGTTGCAACGAGGAGAATATGGGTCTTCTAAGGAGTCATTAAACACCAACCAACCTTAGAACCCTAAATTGACCAAACTTGACCATTAGAACAGTAGCAGTATGCTACACTCATTGAGGCTAAACTCTCGCGATGGTTCTGGCCGCAAGAAAAGATTGCGATGCTGGAGTTATGACCGATTGAGGGTAGTCAATGATTTGAGATCCTCTAGAACCCGGTTACTTTTTGATAGGACAGGTTTTAACCAACAAAACTAAAAGAGGGTAATACCTAAACTTCATGCTGGCCTGAAACCTAAGGGTTGTCCTGTGTGACTTGTGTGCCTTATCATACTTGTGGTGTGCTTCATCATAGCATCATGCCATCATACCATTGCATGCATCCTGTATAAGGACTAACCCATTTCAAAGACAAAAAAGTTTCATCTTTGCTCTGTTTTGTAGGACATCATGATGCCCGTGCGTAGGAATATTATCCGGCTCAACTTTGTTCAACCACCAACTTTGCTCAAGGATTTGGTTGGTAGGATTCCAAACACTACTTCCTTCATCAACAGGCATGGTTCTCTCCTTGGCTTGATCACTGCAAAATGGGACCAACAACTGATAAGTGTCCTAACCCAGTTTTATGATCCCCTGTATCATTGCTTTACCTTTCAAGACTTCCAGCTGGTCCCTACCCTGGAAGAGTTCTCTGATTTGCTCGGTATCCCTGTTTTGGAGCAAACTCCATTCACTGGTTGGGAAAAGACTCCTAGGCCTGAAGAGATTGCTGAAATTCTCCCCTTGACCAAAGAAGAGGTATTGGCTAACTGGGAAACTAGAAGTGGAGTTAAGGGCTTTTTGGTTAAATTTCTGGTTGGCAAAGCTAATGATTTCTGGAATGACTTAGACTTTAAGGCGTACGAAGACATTCTAGCTCTTTTAATCTATGGTCTGGTTTTGTTTCCCAATCCTGATACCTTTATCAGTATCCATGCCATAAGGATCTTCATGTCTCGGAATCCTATACCCACTCTTTTGGGTGATATCCTGCAACAACTCTATGCTCGTACTGCTCGAAAACGGGGAACTCCGTGGTGTTGTGCTCCTTTACTAGTGAGGTGGTTTATTTCGCACCTTCCTAAGTTCGTGCTGAAGAATGAAGAAGGAAAGGGTTGGGCTCATAGGCTAATGTCTCTCACTGATAAAGACATCACTTGGACTCTCCGAGGTTTGGATGAGGTAGCTGTTATTGATCGTTGCGGAGAATACCCTAATGTTCCGTTGATTGGTATCCAAGGAGGAATCTCTTATAATCCATGCTTAGCTCTCCGCCAGTTTGGAAGAGCCAGAAGAGCAGGGCCTCATGAAATGTTGGTTCCTCACTTCCATTTTGAATTTCAGGTAGACAGTGACAAACTACGCCATGGATTCATTAAGGCTTGGGATAGAATTCATAAAGCTGACCCGCATGAGTTGGGACCCAAGACTTCTCTACCAATGGAACCCTATTGTAGATGGGTCCGCATCCGTGCTCAGAAGTTAGGTATGCCGTACGAAGCTGTCAGACCTATCATTCTTGAATCTCCTGATGAAGATGGGGTTCCTCCAACTGTCCTCCCTCCTCAGATACCCACTGATTTTGACACAATGAAGAGATCTTGGGCGCAGCTAAAGGAAGAATGGGATTTTTATCGGGAAAAGTTCAACGAACATGAACGGAAGATCCAAAGGCTGACTAAGCAATTGGAGGAAGAGCGGGTCCTGAATAACTACATCCACACTGAGAAGAGGAGGCCATGGGAGCATTGATGAGCTTTGGATATTTCCTTTTATAGCTTTTATTTCCTTTCCAGTATTTTTTCATTCCTGTAATGCCTAAGGGCAAGTTGTTGAACAATTTAAAATTTGAATCTAATGAAGTGTGTTTCCTTTTTGTCTACAAAGTTGAATCTTGTTTGTCTTTGAAAACATAAAACATACGCATCTCATTGCACCATATGCATAGCAGGTACCCTTTCCACAGGTTGCTTAATCTTCTTCGCTGTTTATTTGAACAGTCATCATGGATCCAGATTCATCCAGTGAGCAAGCAATCAAGGCCCTTCAGGCCCAAAGTGCCCAGCTTCAAGAAATGGTCCTGAGCCTGGCCTAAGGTCAGCAAGAGTTGAAGGCTCTACTCCTGAAGAAGAAGAAGAAAAAGAGGACTGCGTTATTCAACACCGGACGCAGGTTTGGGAACACACTCCATAATGAAGCTGATCCAACTACTTCCTCTGCTGAGAAAGACAGTCCCCAAGGGGGAGGAGCTCCTAGTCCTGCAGTCTCTGACAACGAGACGGACTACAATGACGAACAATACCCACCTGCTACTGACAAATACAAGCAATTAGAGGACCGCTTGAGCGCCATGGAGATTCAGAATGTGCCGGGGCTGGATTTCGGAGATTTGGGGTTATCTTCTGGGGTAGTAATCCCACACAAGTTTAAGGCGCCTGCCTTTGCCAAATATGACGGGGCTTCATGTCCAAAGCTGCATCTAAGGTCGTACGTAAGGAAGATCCAACCTTACACGGCAGATAAGAACCTTTGGATTCACTTCTTCCAAGATAGCCTTTCGGGGTCACAGCTTGAGTGGTTCTACCAACTAGATGGAACCAGTATCCGACATTGGGAAGATTTGGCAACCGCATTCTACAGACAATATCAATACAATTCTGACCTCGCTCCTACGCGTACCCAACTGCAGGGTATGTCTCTAGGAACGGGCGAAGGGTTCAAAGAATACGCACAAAAATGGAGAGATTTGGCTGGCAGGGTGCAGCCTCCATTGACTGATCATGAGCTGGTTGATATGTTTCTAGGGACCTTGTCTGGTCCATTCTTCAATCATTTGGTTGGCAATTCCTCCACTGGGTTTACGGATTTGATTCTGACGGGAGAAAGGATAGAAGCTGGCATCAGGTCAGGAAAGATACAAAAAGCTGCCTCCACAAGTACTGAGAAGAGGCCTTTCAAGAAAGAAGCAAGTGCAGTCTATGGTCCTAGAAGACAGGTCAAGCCAGAAAGTCGCCAAGCCGTCAATGCCTTGGTCATTTCAAAGCATGTTGCTGCTCCTCAGCAGTACAATCAACAAAGAGGTGAAAGGCCCAAGAGGCAGTATACTCGGCTGAGTATGACCTTGTCACAAATCTTACCGCAACTGTTATCAACCAACTTGGTAACCATCAAAGAGGCTCCAAAGGTCGTGAATACTGCATCTCCTAAATATAACCCAAATGCCCGTTGTGTTTATCATTCCGATAGCCCCGGGCATACTACTGATGATTGCTGGGCCCTGAGAAATAAGGTGCAATACCTTATCGACGCGAAGGAAATTCAATTTGAGGCGCCTGAGAGGCCAAATGTTGTAACTGCTCATATGCCCCAGCATAGAGTAAATGCCATCGAGGAAGATTTGTATGTTGTTTCGGTGAATGATGTTGCTACCCCTCTTTTGACTGTTAAGAGGAACTTACTACTAGCCGGTTTATTTCCGGGTTGTAGCAAAGGTTGCCTCCTGTGTGCTGTTATCCCTACCGGTTGTCCGCTGCTGAAATCAGGCATCCAAAGCCTGATGGATAGCAAAGAAATTTTGTTCAAGAAAACTGCTGTTCCATTTGTTTCCGCTGAAGAAGTATCTGTTGTCACAATTTACAATCCTACCAAAGCTCCCCCGAGGAAGCCAGTCCAAATTTTGTCTGTTGCACCCATTACTATTACTATTCCGGGGCCTCTCCCCTATGAATCTAACAAGGCTGTCCCATGGCATTATGGGGCCGACGTGTATGTGCTTGGAGTGAAGCAGGAGTTCAACACCAGTACCAATACCAGTATCAGTAACATCACTGGTCCCGCCAAGATTACTCGCAATGGCAGGCTCTTCTCGCCTGACATTGCACCACCAGTTATCTGAAAACCTCTCATCATCACACCCGCAAGTGTGCATGTTCCAAATCAAGTTCCTGTGTCTATTACTGCCGCCGAGTCCTCTGATGCTCGGGGCAAAGAAGTTGCTACCGATTTGCCTGCCAGGACGGAGGCACCAAAGAAGACTGCTGTTGAAGCCTCTCAACAAGAGATGGAGGAAATCCTTAAAATCATCAAAAAGAGTGACTTCAATGTTGTTGAACAGCTGGGGCATACCCCCTCCAAAATCTCTATGCTATCATTGCTGCTATGCTCAGAGGCCCATGCAAAGGCCCGGATTTCATTTCTGAAAACGGCCCATGTGCCGCAAGAGACCTCTGCAGATCAATTCACTGACTGTGTGGCTAATTTGACAGCTGACAACGGCTTGGGTTTCTCGGATGCTGACCTTACCGCCAAAGGGAAAAATCACAATGATGCCCTGCACGTCTCTATAGAGTGCAGGGGCACTACTCTCGCAGACGTGTTGGTGGATACCGGTTCTTCCCTGAATGTTTTGCCCAAGAAGGAACTAGATCGCTTGGATTGTGAGGGCCTGGAATTGAAACCTAGTAACATCATTGTTAGAGCCTTCGACGGTTCTAAGAGGATGGTGCATGGCGAAGTAGACATTCCTATTCGTGTGGGTTCCCAAGTCTTCGACTCAACGTTTTATGTAATGGATATTCGTCCATCTTATTCCTGCTTGTTGGGTCGACCCTGGATTCACAAGGCTGGGGCAGTAACATCCACTCTACACCAAAAGCTCAAATACCCTGTCAAAGGGAAGATTGTTACTGTGCAGGGTGAGGAGGAATACATGGTTAGTCACTTGAATTCATTCCGGTATATCGAGATGGACGGGGAGTTTATTGAAACCCCCTTTCAGCATTTTGAGGAAGTACCTCCAACGTTGGCATCGGCTGAAACAGTGGTTGAAGAGGACTTTCCGTTGAAGATGGCGTCCTTGAAGGATGCCCGGGCTGTAATCGAGAAAGGCAATTGTGCAAACTGGGGTCAGCTTCCTGACTTCACTCAAAAGAACGACAAGTTTGGGTTGGGCTTCACTGCAGAGGCTCAGAGGGTTGTGCGCAAGGAACGGATCAGAAAGGCTCTGGTGTTTATCACCAACTCAAGGGTGAATGCTATCGAGGAGGACGTAGAGGAAGCAGAGTTTGACAGTTGGATCTATCCAACCACCAGCAACGGACCAAGCAACTGGACGACAAAGGATTTTACACCTATCACATTTGTCACGCAGTAATTAACTCTTTTGATTTCCAATTTGTAACAAACAATATGTTAAAACTTTATTGGCTCGGTGTCCTACCCGGGGCATCGTAGCTCCATTTGTGAGGGCTTTTTGTATGACATTTCCATATATCATTAATCAAAACATTGGACGTTTGTTGCATTTCAAATCTTGCGCTCTTTTTCTTTCTGTGTTATATATTGCAAAACAGCTATATTTACACACACTCACTTATACAGGTTTCAGTCCACTCTGGATCTCACTGGTAACAGCTCTGCTACCACCAGTTATGACTTCGAGAATCCGATCAACTTGGCCGAAGACGAAGGTGAAGATGATTGCGAAGTGCCTGGTGAACTCGCAAGACTGCTACTCCAGGAAGAGAGGGCTATTCAACCACATGAAGAGCCGGTTGAAACAGTTAACCTGGGTACTGAGACAGATAGGAAAGAAGTCAAGATTGGTGCCAATCTAGAGCTCAGCGTGAAGCAACGATTGATCCAGATGCTACATGATTACATGGAGATCTTTGCTTGGTCCTACGAAGACATGCCTGGTTTGGATGCCGACATTGTAGTTCATCACCTGCCTACCAAGGAAGACTGCCCTCCGGTAAAGCAAAAGGTCCGCCGTATGCGTCCAAAGATGTCCGAAAAGATCAAGGCTGAGGTTATGAAGCAATTCGATGTCGGGTTTCTAGCAGTGACTTCTTATCCTCAATGGGTTGCCAACGTAGTGCCAGTGCCGAAGAAGGACGGTAAAGTCAGAATGTGTGTCGACTACAGGGATTTGAACAGGGCCAGCCCCAAAGATGACTTCCCTCTACCTCACATCGACGTTCTTGTTGACAATACTGCTCAACACAAGGTGTTCTCCTTCATGGATGGTTTTTCAGGGTACAATCAGATCAAGATGGCTCCGGAAGATATGGAAAAGACTACCTTTGTGACTCAGTGGGGCACCTTCTGCTACAAGGTCATGCCATTCGGTTTAAAAAATGCTGGGGCAACCTACCAACGTGCCATGGTTGCTTTATTTCATGATATGATCCATCATGAGATTGAGGTATATGTTGATGACATGATTGCAAGGTCCCAAACTGAGGAGGAGCACCTTGATCATCTGCGGAAGCTGTTTGATCGATTGAAGTTATACAAGCTGAGGTTGAATCTCAACAAATGCACCTTTGGGGTGAGGTCCAGAAAATTGTTAGGTTTCATTGTAAGCGATAAAGGTATCCAGGTGGACCCTGCCAAGGTAAAAGCCATACAAGAGATGCCGACTCCCAAGACAGAGAAAGAGGTCAGAGGCTTTCTAGGACGATCTAATTACATTGCCCGATTCATCTCACATCTAACTGCTACCTGTGAGCCAATCTTCAAATTACTGAAGAAAGATCAAGTAGTACGTTGGAACGATGAATGTTAGGCCGCTTTTGAAAAGATAAAGGAGTATCTCCAAAAGCCACCCATTCTTATGCCGCCAGTGGAAGGGAGACCTCTGATATTATACTTGACAGTACTTGACAACTCGATAGGGTGTGTGCTGGGGCAGCATGACGAGTCTGGCCGAAAAGAGCACGCTATTTATTACCTGAGCAAAAAGTTTACCGACTGTGAGTCTCGTTACTCACTGCTTGAGAAAACTTGCTGCGCTCTGGTATGGGCTGCTCGCCGGCTGAGACAGTATATGTTGACTCACACCACTCTGTTAATTTCAAAGATGGATCCCATCAAGTACATATTCAAAAAGCCTGCTCTGTCTGGAAGAATAGCGAGATGGCAAATGATCTTGACAGAATATGATATCCAGTATACAACTCAGAAAGCAATCAAGGGAAGTGTATTGGCAGATCATTTGGCGCACCAACCTGTGGACGATTACCAATCATTGAACTTTGAATTTCCGGACGAAGACATCATGGTGGTAACTGATTGTGAAGTGCCTGGACCGGATGAAGGACCTGAGGAAGGATCCCGATGGTCTATGCATTTCGACGGAGCCTCCAACGCTTTGGGTAACGGCGTCGGCGCTGTAATCATCTCTCCTAAAGGAACTCATACTCCACTCACCGCCCGATTGTGTTTCAACTGCACCAACAACATGGCAGAATATGAGGCATGTATCATGGGTCTACAAGATGCAATCGATTTAAGGATCAAGTTTCTGAGTGTCTTCGAAGATTCCGCCTTCGTGATCAATCAGATCAAAGGCGAGTGGGATACGAAACACCCAGATCTTATTCCTTACAAGGAGTATGTGTTGACTTTGCTTCCCCACTTTAAAGAGATAACTTTTGAACACTTCCCAAGAGAGGAGAATCAGCTAGCGGACGCACTAGCTACGATGTCTTCAATGTTCAAAGTCAAATGGGACAATGAGGCTCCCCAGATCATTATCTAGAAGTTGGACGAACCGGCATACTGCTGCGATCTTGAGGCCGAAAAGGTGACTGAAAAACCCTGGTATCATGAGGTGAAGAGATACTTGGAAGCTCAGGAATACCCTGAAGGTGCATCCGTCAATGACAAGAAGTTCATGAGAAGGTTTGCGGCAAAATTCTTCCTCAGCAACGGCATTCTCTACAAACGGAATCATGATTCAACTCTACTGCGTTGTGTGGATAAGGCTGAAGCAGAGAAGATCATGATAGAACTGCATGAGGGTACATTCGGAACACATTCCAGCGGACACACCATGGTAAAGAAAATCCTTAGGGCAGGATATTTCTGGTCCACAATGGAAGCCGATTGTTACCAACATTCTCGAACTTGTCATAAATGCCAGATCTATGCTGATAAGGTGCACATCCCTCCGGTTCCTCTGAACGTCCTAACGGCACCTTGGCCTTTTGCAATGTGGGGCATCGATATGATCGGCGAGATCCGACCGACGGCATCCAACGGGCATCGCTTCATCTTGGTTGCAATTGATTATTTCACGAAGTGGGTTGAGGCAGCTTCCTACGCCATGGTAACCAAGAGCGTCGTGGCACGTTTCATTCGGCATAACCTGATCTGTCGATACAGCGTCCCGGAAAGAATCATTACGGATAATGGTACCAATCTAAATAACAAGATGATCACTGAACTCTGCGAGCAATTCAAAATACAGCACCACAACTCTTCTCCTTACCGGTCGAAGATGAATGGGGCTGTAGAAGCAGCTAATAAGAACATCAAGAAAATTGTGCAGAAGATGACAGTGACCTATAAAGATTGGCACGAAATGTTACCGTTTGCTCTTCATGGGAACCGTACCTCAGCAAGGACGTCAACCGGGGCAACACCCTCTTCCTTGGTCTATGGCATGGAATCAGTCTTGCCAATTGAAGTCCAGATACCCTCTCTCCGGATAATAAAGGATGCAGACTTGAGTGAAGATGACTGGATCCAGACCCGACTTGATCAATTAAACCTAATTGACGAAAAGAGACTCACCGCTATCTGTCATGGTCAGACGTACCAAAAACGGATGATCAGGGCATTTAACAAGAAAGTCAGACCACAAGAGTATCAAGTTGGGGACCTGGTAATCAAACGCATCATCCTTCCTCAAAGTGATCCCCGGGGCAAATGGACCCCTACGTACGAAGGGCCATTTGTGGTTAAACATGTGTTCTCAGGAGGAGCCATGATCTTAACCACCATGGATGGTGACGACCTTCCTCACCCCGCCAATGCAGACATAGTAAAAATATACTACGCATGAATAAAAGACCCGCTAGGTTGACATACCTAGGCAAAATAAGGGCTCCCCGGCGAACCAAAAGGGTTCGGGCAAAAATAAGGGATGAAATGAAAAAAATCCGTACACCCGGCAAGTCGAAAACCTGAAAAGGCGGCTTGGGAAAAAATGGGTATCCCGGTGGACTGAAAACCCGAAAGGGCGGTCCAGGAAAAAGTTAGGGATAAAGCGTAACACTATGTCTCATTGGATCACCTTGCATCCAGAATTCGGCATCAACTATCTGGCTCAGACTTCGGCATCGACCAATCAGCTTCATCTTCAACTAAACAGCAAAGTGATGAGACGCTTGAAGACATAAAGGCGATAGCAGCGTTGGAACCCAGTGGGAATATTGTGCACATAGCTGTTTTGTTTCCTTTTCAAAATTGTATAAACTCTATGTTATTCGGCGGCATTCTCTTACTAGGATGTCAGCCTCTTGTACAAAAACGCCTATTCACAGGCAAATTTCAAAATCAATACAAGTTCACTTTTCCAAACAAATTGCCCATTGTTTTTCCTTTTTCTGTTTTGTCTTGCGAAGAACGTCCAATGTTCATTTTTGATATATGCATTTGACATTAAATTGCTGATTCATAAATATTTGCATATGAAACAAAAGACTAATTACAGGTGACATCAGAAATAGGGGCAATGTAGAGTTGTCCGGGCAGTTTAGTTGCTTTGTCCGCCAAGGTACCAAGGTAGATTTAACTGAAGAATGTGACCAAGTTATCTCAACTCCCCACAGAGTAAGACAAGATAGCAACATTCCCCGGTGGAGTATAGGCATTCATTAGCAAGCGTCCCCGGCAGTCTTGACCTAAGATGGTTCCCCGGCGGAATATCAATACCCCAGTGCAATTCCAAAAGTTTCCCCAGGAAAGTGGAATTCTTATCCCCAGCAGGTTTTGAAGCTTATCCCCAGTAGATTCTGGAAACTTATCCCCTGCAGAGTACGGACGTCTCTCCCGAGTTTTATTCAAAGTTATTCCTCACAAGGGCTTATAACTGGGTTATCCTCAGCTAAATGCCACGGAAGATCGCCCTCGACAAAGTTCTTTCAATCCCCAGCGGAGCTCATCAAAGTTCCCCAACATAACTCATCAACACAATCCCCATCGGAGTTTATCTTTGGTATCCCCAGCGGAGTTTATCAGCTTATCCCCAGCGGAATCCATCATTGAAATCCTCAGCGGGCCTCTCATCAAAACTTCAGCAAAGTATCTCTCCCACAGAGCAATTCCCCGCAGAGTAATCTCTCCAACAAGTTTATTCCCCAGCGGAGTCATCTTCTCTTACCCGTGTATTCTTGCAACCATCATCCCCAGCGGAAGCAAAGAGCTCTACTCTTCAACGTTAGCCCAGGATTTAATTCCCCGGCCGGTCGTCAAGGATTTATTTTCCTAGATGAAAATACATTCGTAAATATTTCACATTTCATACATCTTGCTTACATACATGACAAAGTGCATACAACACTATCTCATATTGAACATCATGACATCATGCATCATGACATTGCATACAACTGATGCTTTGCCTTTTCAGGGAAAAAGACAACCCCAAAGACAACTACCTTCAACTGTCTCAATTCCAGATTCAATACCTGTATCTAGCCAGGGCACATCTGTGAGTGATCAGTTTCCAGACTCGATTCCTGTATCCAGCCAGGGCACATCTATCAACTACAACAATTCCAGATTCGATTCCTGCATCCAGCCAGGGCATATCTGTTGACCACATTTCCAGACTCGATTCCTGTATCTAGCCAGGGCACGTCTGAAGAGTTCGAAGATTCGATTCCTGTATCCAGCCAGGGCATATCTAGCAACTATCACAATTCCAGATTCGATTCCTGTATCCAGCCAGGGCATATCTGTTGACGACTATCTCCAGATTTGATTCCTGCATCCAGCCAGGGCACATCTGTGAGCAACCGATCATAGATTCGACATCTGTATCTAGCCAGGGCATATCTGCATGAGGAGATTGAAGATCAAACACCTGTAACAAGCCAGGAAAACATCTGTCTTTCTCAAATACACAAATTCTCGCTAAGGAATCTCTTATGTGATCAACACTTCCAAATGACATCTATAAGCCCATTCCCGACAAGGTTCTGTCACGTCTCCAGATGGCATCTATAAGCCCATCTCCCTATCCACTATCTCTCCAAATGGCATCTATAAGCCCATTCCCGACATCACATTGTTGATACTCCAACATGCGAGTGCAAATTTTCGGGCACTCTAGTGTCCAATCTCCTTTTACCCTCGAGTCACGAAAGGCAAACTTGCCAATCTAACTCTTCAGGTTCAAGAAGATTGAACAGGGGCAAATGTTGTACCCCAAAATTTTCCCTCCCATTTCCTCAACATTTTCTCATCACAAAACCCTGGGAGCTCAAGATCCAATTAGGGTTTCCTCTGCTCAAGACCTCTCCTTGCACTGTTGACCCAAATTAGGGTTTGTGTTTGAACAAAGATATTTTGACCTAAAATGCCTAGGATGACTTTCATACTTCATTTTGGACTCCCAAGTTTATCCATACCAAGTTTCAAGTCTTGATTCCAAATTTTGCCCAGTCAATTGGACAGTTGACCTAGAAATCAGTTGTATTGGGGAAAAAGTCAACTGTGGCCAATTGACAGTCAAATCTCATGAAAATTGACCCACATCAACATTATGAACTCACATGGACCATTTGATCAAGTTTGGATCATAATTCCACAAGAAATTTGATCAGATCACCAAAAGGGCAAAATTGTCATTTTTAGGGTTTTGACTGCACAAAGGAAATTTTTGACTGTTTGACCTAGCCAATGGCAAACCAAGCTCACATATGGACTCAAGGACACCATGGAATTATCTTGACATGCTCAACAAGTTCAAAGGATCCCAAATACACAAGATTGACAATGGAATTTCCCAGTCAATTGATCAATTTTGACTGTATACTGAAAAGTCAAACTTTGACTTTTTGGTCAAAATCAAGTGTCAAGATTCATTTTTCATCAAAACATGCCAAATCATGAAACTTGTTCATCAAGAAATCAAGAATTACCAATTAGGGTTTAAAATGAAGATTTTTCATAACTTAGAATTTTTCTAAGTTATGAAAAACCCTAATTTTTTCCTAACTTTGTCCCACTTTCTCACCAAGATTAATTTGGATTCAAGAAAAAGTCAAAACATGAAAGTTGTAGCCTATTGCATAATCTACAACTTTTATTCACAAAGTTTTCCCAAAAGAAGCTTGTAGCTCAAGTTACAATTTTTGGAACAAGGGTACCAAACCATTCTTAACTTAGTGAAAATTTGACCTATTTTAGGCAAGGTTTTTACCTAACTTCAAGACCATTTTTCACATACTTCCACTTGGAATTTCAAATTGCATTTCAAAGATGGATTGTAGTACACATTCCAAGCTTTCCAAAATGTCCAAGAACTCATCAAACAACCTCATGGTTAGGGAGAATCGAATTTGGCAAGTTGGGCAAAAGTCACTTTTGTTCTTGACCAAGACATGTTCATACACATTGCCATTTTCAAGTCAGCTTGGTTTATGCTACATTACAGGCCTCTAATCCCATTTGCACTCAATAATTTAATGCATACTCATTGTACCAAAGCCTTATTTTGTGTGTCCAAACATTATTTGCAAGATTAAACCATTTTTAGATAAAGCATAATATCCATTTTTGAAAAGTTAAACTTTATGTCAAAATTGCAAATCAGCAAGTACAGATCAAATCTCTTTGGCACAAGTTTATGAACAAAACACACTGATCAAGGGGAAGGTTAGCAGCATATTAGGGAGGCCTCTAGCTGTCTAAAACAAAAAGTGGACATTTGCTTGCTTAAGTGTGAAGAAAGAGAGCATAACACAACAGAACTTTCATCTCAGCACAAAGAAGCTTAAGCAAGAACTTTGTACACTTTCTAAACATCCTAACCAAGCTAGAACACGAGTCAATCACTTCCATTGCCTTCCAAAACTCAGAATCACCCTCAAACTGCAAAAACAGGGTATCTTCTGCATATTGACTTCCACAGTTCCTTTCCCTCGTGCGTTTTCATCCAAACCACCTCAAACACATTCATTAACATCCATACAAGCTATCCCCAACCTTAGATACAGACTGTAACAGCCATAGCACAGTTGGCCATTTTCATTTTTCTCTCTTGCAGGTTGACTTCCATGGAGTGATTCAGCACGATTCAAAACACTCCAAGCATTGGAATAGCATCACTACACTTCAGGCAAGCTGTACAGATCATCATCTTGCCCTGAAAGCTCCCCCATTGCCAGACACGATTCCAACTGAACAGGTATATTCTTGAACTTTTATCTCACAATGTAGACATCATTAGCTCTAAGTTTGTGAATAAGAAGTGTTCTACTCATGCCCCTGAAACTGTACATACCTTTACTTTTCATTTATTTTGCCTGTGCTATGAGAATTTGATGTCTGAACATTGATAAAAAGTTAGGTCAAGATTTGGGATTGATGAAATTCTCTCTCATTTCTGAGAGTTAGGATGAGTTCTTTACATATTTAGAACCGTGATTCAATGCTTAACATTTTTGGTGTTGTAAGTTTTTGTTAAAACTCAAGGAATCAGGATGTTTGAATTCATGGTACAAGCGCGCGTTTTTGTCACAATTCTGGCCAGAGGTTGAAGAAGGATCTATTGGGCTGGGCTTGTTCTATTATTTCTCTTCACACCATGTTATTACTTCTGCACCCCCTGAGCCCATTTGGCTTATTTTTATATTTTTTGACTTTTCTTTTTTATTTCTGACTTGTTTATTTTTCCTCATAATATTAAAAACATAAAAAACCTTTTTTACACCATTTTTATATTTTTTAGGCATTTATTTGTTTATATTGATATTTGTATGTAAATAAGTACATAATATTATTATTTAGAACAAATAGAAAAAATAATGTAAACACATTCATTTTTTTGATTTTATTTTATTTTATCTTCTGAAAATATTTGATATAAAATATACTTTTTTTCATAAATATTAAATATTATTATTTTTGTATATAATACATATTTAGAAATTAATACAAAGATATATGTATTTATTAGAATATTTAGTAAATAACACAAAATATTACATTTTTATTTTTATTAATATTTAACATTAAAAAATACCTTTTTGATAAATATACTTCATTTTATTTTATTTTTGTATATAATCAATAAACTATTGTATATATTAAATAATATATACTTTTATTTAATAAAATTAGGGTTTTGCCCTAAACATAAAAATTCCAAAATTAATACCTTTTTATTTTGTTTATTTAACATATAAAAATACTTCTTTTTCATACATATAAAAATCCTTTTTGCATCTTGCATATTTATTTTATTTCCATTTAATTTGTGTAATTAAATACCTTGTAAATAATTCAATATTGATGTAATAGCCTAGGTTTAAATTCCTTGCCAAAATCCCCATTTGAACATTTGTACCCCCCTTCCCATATATTGTGTTGTAATAGCTTAGTAATTTTATTTTTTCGCACTTTATTGCTTTCTAAATATACCATGTTAGAATTAGGGTTTGTATGCGAATCAAAAATGACAAAAATAGTTCGACCTAATACAAGACAAATGCATGAAATCAATACACAATCACACTTGCACCCCTAGGGTATTCCACTTGTTGCCTTCCATAATTGGGCCATATTGCATGTTAGGTCTCTTTGGGCAAAATAAAACAATTCAAAATGATCATAGTCCCTCGATGACGCTTTCGAAAGTTGCCTAAAAAATGATCAAGTCCCTTAAAGAAAACATTGCCCAAAGATACTTGGCACCATTGCAATTATGGTCTAAACGATGACCCGCGCCCGTCCCTTTCACATCCTAACATAAGATTGTCCACCAAATGCAATGGTGGAACAAACTTGTTAAAAGGGTTTAAACATAGCAATAATCTTTGAGAAATTTAGGAGTAGACAACCTCTTAGTTACTTGAATCAAACTTGCAAAACAAAACACTTGCCTATTTTTTAAACCACACATCACTACACTTTCAAAAACAACTTTCAAAAACAAATGAAAACCTTTTCAAAAGACATACACCTTTGTATACATCCCAACATGGATCATTACAAAGGTTGCCACCACATTGGCCTCTTTTCAAAACAATTTTCAAACCCACACACACAAAGCACCATTTCAAACAATTGAAAATTAAGGCAAGTTGATCTAAGCAAATAACTAAGAGCCCATGGATAACCATGGATAGAAAGGGTGCTAATACCTTCCCTTTCTATAATCTACTCCCCGAACCCAAGAAAACATCTCAAAGGTTTTTGCTGTGCTTTTTAACCTTTCCTTAGGATAAAATAAAAAGTCGGTGGCGACTCTTGCTCAATCGAAACATTTGCGAAAACAAACGCAAAACCATAGTCAGTTCTCCCACCGTATCACAACAGCCTTAGGGAAGGTATCTTTGCATGCATGTAATACGATTAGACATGTAGGGAGGCGCCATTGGACTTGGCGAATGAGTACAAAAATGTAAGGTGCTGCCATCCCTATGGGCGAATTAGAGGTGGCATGGGTTGCAGTGTAGGTGCAGACTAGGTGGCAGCCTTGGGGAAGGTATCTCTGTATACATGTAATACGATTGGACATGTAGGGAGGCGTTATTGGACTTGGCGAATGAGTACAAAAATGTAAGGTGTCGCCATCCCTGTTGGCGAATTAGAGGTGGCATGGGTTGTAGTGTAGGTGCAGGCTAGGTGACAGCCTTGGGGAAGGCATCTTTGCATGCATGTAATACGATTGGACATCCTAGTTGGTGAATTAGAGGTTGCTTACTGTTGTTTTATTCAAATTCAGTATAACCTACTTAATCTTACATTTATCAAAACACTTCTACACTTAATCACTCAAACACTAGAAAATTCAAAAATTTCAAACAATTAACTCAAAGACTCAAACAATCAAACACTTAAACCTTCAAACCTTCAAACCTTCAAACTGTCATACACAATGGCCTCTGCACCCCAATATGTGATCAGTGCATATTTCAACAGTGAGACATACATTTGTCCCACCTCTGGGTTTTTATTTAGAGACACTGAGAACATCTGATTTTGTTTAAACAGGAAAGCGGATTTCTTGTATTCCAAAAAATGATTGGAGGCCAAACTTGGACGAGGTCCTGTGACACAAATCTTTTATAAGAATCCGTTTTTTTTTTTGTAACAACCAAATAATATTTTATAAGGTTGAGGTTCAAGATGAAGAGGACCTTCAGAATATGTTTTCCAGTCATGAGTATTCTGGGTACGACTCTATTAAGTTGTACATTATGTTGCGAGAGCCTCAACTGTCACAAGTGGTTGATCCTCTGGAGACCGAACAAGCAGAAGTAGATGTCGTTGACGAAGAAGAAGAAGATGACGAGTTAGGGTTTGACGACATGGTCAACGATGATTCCGAAGACGATGGGATACCTGGTATACCTTCAAAGGAGATCTACACACCACCTCTACACATGACAAACTTCAACATGGGCAGAGATGAATCGTCATCTGACTTATTTTTCAATTCGTATATGCAGTCGGATGAAAACTTAAAAGATAAAGACAAATTTCGTAATAGAGAAGAATGTATCTGAGCCATAAAAAAATTTCACATGCTCAACTCGGTCGATTTTAAGGTAGACCGTGTAAATCCAGAAAGGTACAAGATCAAGTGTATCCACCCAGATTGTATGTTCAAGCTCACTACATAATACAGATATATAGGTGATTGTTGGGTCATAGGTTCTATGTCCACCCACATGTGTGTCAGTTGTACTCAATCACAGGATCATCAGAAACTAAATTATGATCTCATATGTCAAGAAATACTACCACTCGTCAGTAACGATCCATCATTGAAGGTGAAAACCATAATCTCTCACATCACTACAGTATTTAACTATACTTCATCAAACCGAAAGGCAAGGTTAGCAAAGACCAAGGCGATTGAATAGGTATATGGAAACTGGGAGGAGTCATACAAAGAACTTCCTCGCTACCTGAATGCACTTCAAACTTATTCTTTGGGTACTATTTACAATTTGGAAACATTGCCTGCATACGCCCTAGATGGTAGTCAACTCACCGGAAATGGAATATTCAGTCGAGTGTTTTGGGCTTTTCAACCTTGAATCACAGGGTTTGTGTCATGGAAACCAATTATTCAAATTGATGGGACTTGGTTGTATGGGAAATACAAAGTCACGCTACTGATGGCAGTTGCACAAGATGGGAACAATAGCATTTTCCCAATTGCCTTTGTCCTAGTCGAGGGAGAGACTGGTGGTGCTTGGAGCTTCTTTCTAAAGAATCTCCGAACACACGTGGCTCCTTAACCAGATCTCTATTTGATCTCTGATAGACATGCATATATTGAGAGTGCATACAACAATCCTGCAAACGGTTGGCATGACCCTCCTTCTACGCATGTCTATTGCATTAGACATATCGTCCAAAATTTCACGAGGGAGATCAA
The DNA here is from genome assembly GCA_948472305.1 of Vicia faba. NCBI lineage: Eukaryota > Viridiplantae > Streptophyta > Magnoliopsida > Fabales > Fabaceae > Vicia > Vicia faba. The sequence continues at coordinate 103,782,155 of OX451736.1, forward strand.
AGACAAAGCTCTTAGGAAAGCAATTATGAATGCAGGATATGCATTGACACAACCTACGTTCAAATATTATCACAACGAGATCCGATTGTCAAATCCGGACGCCGGTAGATGGATCGATAACATTCCGGTAGAAAATGGACTAGGTCACACGACAATGGACAATGATGGGACCACACGACAACAAATATAATTGAATCCATGAAAGAGGTATTCAAAGGCATACAAAACCTCCTAGTAATTGCTTTGGTTAAATTAACATATTTTATGATAGCTTCGTTGTTTGCCAAAAGAGGGGAAATATGGAATGTTGTGTTACAATCTGGACAACTATGGAATGAAAGCTGCATGAAGTATATTAAGGCAGAAGGTGCCAAAGCCAACTCCCATATGATTATACGGTTTGATCGACACAACCACAACTTCATTGTCAAAGAGACTATCGACCACAACGAGGGGCTGCCAAGACAAGAGTATAGGGTTATACTACCTTCTCGTTGGTGCGATTGTGGCAAGTTTCAAGCCTTTCGTATACCTTGCTCTCATTTCATTGCTGCATGTGCCTATAATCATCAAGACACATTACAACTTCTGTCTCCCATTTACAAATCTGAAACCTTGCTCAACGTATACAACAACAACTTCCCTTTGGTAGCAAAACCTGATTATTGGTCTGCATACGACGGTGAAATAGTATGGCACAATGACTAAATGCAAAGGAATAAAAAGGGTCATCCAAAAAGTAAGTGCATCAAAACTGAAATGGAATCCCTTGACAAGCTGGAAAGAAAGTGTGGTTTATGTTGTCAGGTCGGACACAATCGCAAAAATTGTCCGACTCGAGCTACTAGCTCAACCACATAAAAATTGTATTACAAAACATCTTTACTTTTTAAAGTTGTAAACACGATAAATCGTCTACGAAATTACAACCGTTAAAACAATTTCATCTGACCCATGCATCATCAACATTATGTCGCTGTCTGTTTTGACTTTCTCCAACCAAAAATTAGGTCTTCCTGTCGCAAGTGAGGTGGTTGTTCTTCTTCACTGGATCCTTCTAATTTTTCCCCATCCTCAATGTCTCGTTCTAGCTATCGCATCAACTCCCTCTTTAGACGCTCCATAGAGTGAATGTGCCAGAATTTAATTTTCATCAGAGGTTTTGTGGCCGAGAAAATAACATAACCATCTCTGGTAAAAATCATGGGCGATGTCATGACGCAATTAACAGAGAAAAAAATAAGAGGACAGTGCGAGAATGTGTGAATAATGACAGAGGAACGGACAAATTATTTATAAAAAATACATTTTTCCCTAGGAGCCAAGTGAGGTGGCGCCTCCCTTCACTTTTAAAGTGCATGCGCCATCTCACTTGGCTAAAATAGAGTACACGCGCCAAGTGAGATATCGCCTAGGGCAAAAACCTAGGTGCATGCAACAACTGGGTTAGCTCTTCCCTTGTGGGGTTTTCTGAAACATGGTTATTTGCGTAATTTTTTCTGAAACATGGTTATTTGCGAGAAAAAAATTTAATACCTAGTTATTACAAAAAAAAATCTAGAAACTATGCAATATTCGAAAACCAGCATAACAATACTTTGATTTGTCAATCTTGGATGCCATATAAGCTAACTGAATATTCCCTTAATATTCAATTGCTAAAAATCAACTGATCCACAACTGTCAACTTGCTGCAGACACGATATCCTATCTCCTTGTTGGAACATCTTACTCGACATGTTCGAAAGACATGATGTTGGAACATCTTGTTTAACATGTTACTGCTAAAATGATTTTACCAAAATGTAAGCCAATCATAATTTCAGATAAATAACATAATCTAATATAAACTTCATTTATATTGAATGAAAGAAAAGTGCACACTTTTTTTTGTTTGATTATAGTCTTTTTGTTTTTATAATATTACAAAAATAAATAAATTATTAGTTATTCATGATGAACTATTTTACTCATAAATAAACAAAAATTAAAAGAGTTTAATTGATATATAGTAACAATTTAAAATAATTTACGCTTTCATCTATTAAAAAACAACAGCCTACCACATCATTAAAATAATTTTAAAATTTAAGCGTGGTTTAACGAGATAAATATAAATGTGAAACTATTTTATACTAAGAATGTCTTTCCTATTTTTTCAAATAATACATTGTTTTTCAATAATAATAATAATAACTTATTCTGTTACCACAAAATAAAAGTTGTTTGCTCTTTCAATAATAACTAGTTATATACCCGTGCGTCCGCGCGGATAAAAGTTATTTAGTACGGTAAAATTGTATTCATGAAAATTAAGAATAATGTTTATGTATGTTTAGCTACTTACATCTAACTGGTTGTGTCTCGTGACACTTAATAAAGTTTGAAATAGAAAAATTGAAATACATGTTAATATTTAAAGCATTTCATCATTAAAAACAATATTTATGTACATGAACATTTAGTTTCAAAGATACTTGATGAGCACTATACATAGTAACTATAAAATGCACATTCAAACACAAATTGAATTTAGAAACATGACAAGAAATGATAATGGAATAACATTAGAGACACAGAGGTGTGCTTCCTTGCATGACGAGAGTCATTCTACTCGGTTTTTGTTGATTGAGGTTTCTCCCACATCAACTTTAGCCTAAGGCCCTTAGCCACTGGATCATTCACCCTGCAATTTAAAGGCATGAGCAACAAATGCTTCAAAATGCAAAGACAATAAATAGTGATTGTGAAGACAACATATCAGATGTGAAAACCTTGAGATGGTATAAATTGCATCATATCCTATTTAAGTGAATCCTAAATGGGATGTACACCCAATCAGTAAACATCTTTTAGAATTGCAGCCAAGTCCAGTAATATAGTATTGTTAACCATATTGAGTTACTTCATTGCATTAATGTTGGTAAATAAATGGTATATTGTATAAAAGGTCTTTAATTATGTGTTGATGGTCCCAGTAAAAATAATGATATTGCTCCATATGTATTAAGGGTCCTGGTGAACTTCTAATTAGTGCTTGCATCTGGTGATATATTACTGACGTAACTTGTAGTACCAAAAATGTAGAGCATACAATTAAATTCAACAATAAAGAAAATAATGACATTGATCTACCTTTTATGATGTGAAATTGTAGATGAGATCTTTTAAGTGTTAGGATCAATGAACCAAGACCATGCTTAGATGATAATTTTCATTTGATGAGGATAACAATGCAAGTTACACAATCAAAAGAATAAAGAGTTTAAATGACTGTAGATTTTGCGTATGTGTTCATGAGTCAATGACAAAAGTCAACAACTTTACATATGTTATTTAATTCGTAAGTTTGTCGCCAATCTTTTGACAGGATGAATATGTTATAATTAGATTGGTTTATGAAATTTTATTTGAATAGCCAAAAGTAACAATAATGTAATAGGATAAAACTGAAAGCTCAAGGTAAAAGTTGGGTATTAAATTTGTGGTTACAAACTAAAGGGATTTGCAGTCATAGGCATGCTAGTGTATATTGAAAACCAATAGTGAGCTAACATTGAAAGTTACATTTTCATAATTTTGGATGCTGAGTGTACTTGCTTTGGATGTAATCCCGTTTTTCTAGCCATAAAATATATAGGGTTAAATATACAATCCCCTACCAATAGGGCGAGTTTTGATTTTCCCCCCTGAAGTAATTTTTTGTGATTCCATCCTTATAAAACAGATATTCTATTTTGAGAAGACCCTATTCCATGTTTGGCTGACTGGGCAAGCCTTAGTATTGCTAGGTGGCATTATGGAATAGCTGACTTGGATTATTGTCTAATACATAAAATTAAAAATTAAATAAAACCAAAAATATATTCCTATTTACCCCCCGTGAATAGCTTAGCGTTCAAAGTTGGAAACTTTATCTGGGAGAAGACAAATCGATCGGGGAAGACGAAGGAATGGCTGAGAACGCTGAAGATTCAGGCGATTCGTCTCAAGTAAGTTTAAATTTCTGTCTCAATTACTTGAATCTAACATGCATTGTTGTGTTGAGCCTTAAATTTAGTATCTAATTTTAGAACAAAGAACTGTTAAACGTTGTTTTTCACCATGGAGGAGAGTTAGTGAAGTTGAGTGATGGTGAAATGATATACAGGGGTGAGGTTTCTACATTAGTTTATGGGGAACACATAGAAAAATGTACACTGATTCACATTTGAAACAAAATAAATAACTGAGGTTACTTAGAAAGGTTGTACGAATTATGGACGAAAATCACTGATGTAGATCCTAACTTTTTCCAGATTAAGAATGATGAGGATGTTTATGATTTTGCTGCTTATGCTTGTTCGATGCAAGTAGAAGTGGAAGTAGTCCTAGGTGTGTGAATGAAATGGCTGAGTTAGATGTCAGTGATGAAGAGGTAGTTGAAGGGTTAAACAATAGTAAGGATGAAAGGACAACTACTATTGCAGATGGGTTTGATGGGATTGATGTGACTATACTAATTAGGGAGGGTCCGATCATAGCTGGGTTGTTAACTTGTTCTTCTAAGAGTAAATGGGAAGATGATGATTATGTTAGTGAAGAGCTAGATAGCTTTGATCCTGATAACTCAGAAGAATAAAAATGACCGAAGTTTGAGAAATTTAAGAAAGAAAAACTTAATAAGAATTTCAAGTTTAAGTGGGTATGGAGTTCAATCCTCTAGATGACTTTAGAGAGGTCATTTGTGAGTGGGCTGTTTTAAATGAGAGGGAAATAAGTTTTGTGAAAATGAGGGGTACATGGTAAGAGTAGAATGTAAGGATAAATGTGGGTTTTTAATGCTTTGTTCTACTAGGGTGGGCCATAATCACACTTATGACATTAAGTCTATAAAGCAGACCCATACACGTACTAGGGTTTTGGATAATAAATGTGCAAGTTCTAAGTGGATGGCCAATGCTATGGTTAAGAAAATGCAAACATCTGATAAAGTGAGGATATATGATATTATTCAATATATAAGGCAAAACTATTCAGTGGGTATAACTGTGGCAAGGGCATGGAAAGCTAAACTGATTGCGAAAAAGATAATTGAAGGAGATGCAGACAAGCAATATGCAAATCTGTGGAGATATGCTACTGAGTTGAAGAGGGTAAATGCTGGAAATACTTTGAAGATTAACATTGATAGACCAATCCCTTCAATCCAACCAAGGTTTGGATCTTTTTATTTCTGTTTTGATGGATGTAAAAATGGGTTCATAAATGGCTGCAGACCATTTATTGGGGTTGATGGGTGCCATTTGAAAACTAAATATGGCGGTCAGCTTTTAATAATTATTGGTACGGACCCGAAGGACCAATACTTCCCATTGGCCTTTGGTGTTGTGGAGACAAAAACAAAGGATACCTGGAGGTGGTTCATACAATTGTTAAGGGAAGATGTTGGAAAAGACAAAAGATATGTCTTTATTTCATATCAATAAAAGGTAATCCATTTAAAACTTCACTATACTTCCATTGCGATTGATGTTATAAAAGTTCAGTAGTGTTGATTTATTTTTGTCACGTGGTTTGGTGGCAGTTTTTGAAGAGATATTTGACAGAATTGAGCATAGTCTATGCTTGAGACATTTGTATGCAAACTTTAAGAAGAAGTTTGGTGGTGGATCACTCATAAGAGATCTAATGATGGGAGAAGCCAAGTAACTTACTATCAAGCATGGATGCAAGAGATGAATGAATTGAAGCAAGTAGATCCAAAGGCTTGGTCATGGTTAATGGGAGTGCCTCCAAAATGTTAGTGTAAGCATGCATTTAGTTATTATCCAAAATGTGATGTACTAATGAACAATATTGTCGAGTCATTTAATGCTACCATTCTAATTGCTAGAGATAAACCTATAATGACAATGTGTAAATGGATTAGGAAATATCTGATGAATAGGTGTAGTAATTCTACTTTGAAACTTGAAAAGTGGACACACAAGGTTATGCTAATTCCTAGAAAAATATTAGACACTGAGGTAGCTATGAGTGGACATTGGTTGCCAAATTGGGCCATGGAAGAAAATTTTCAGGTCACTCATTCTTATAACAGATAGGAATTCATAGTTAATATTGGAAAAAGGTCTTGTACTTGTAATTTCTGGGAATTAGTTGATATTCCATGCAGGCATGCAGTTGCAGCCTTAGGGTTTAGGCAGCATAATCCATAAATGTTGGTTTATGAATGTTACATTAGGGATAAGTATACCCTTTGTTATGGATTTATTGTTAGCCCTATTAATGGACAGGATATGTGGCCTGATGTAGAAAGTGAAGAGCTTCTTCCTCCTAACTACAAAAAAGGACCTAGTAGACAAAGGAAATTAAGAATAAGGGAGACTGGTGAGGAAGGTGCTAGAAGAAGGTTACCTGGTGTATCTTATAGGTGCACTAAGTGTGATAAGATTGAACATAATGTTAAGTCATGCAAGAGAAAAAAACAAGATCCAAATGCCTTGAAGAGAAAGGTATGGTTATTATTGGTAATTGTTGTTTTACTGTTGTTGTTACTAGTATGTTAAGTGTATTGCTTTTTTGTAGAAAAATATGAGGGCAAATGTTGCAGATGAAACTGTAATAACATATCAAAATTGTGGTGCAAATGGTGCAAGTGCAAATGCTGTAAATGAAACTGTAACAACTAATTAAAGTTCTGGTGCAAATGGTGCAAGTGCAAGTGCTAGTGTGAATGTGGCATCTCAAAATGAAGGAACTGCTTAACAATATCAGACATCTGCTGCAACTCAGAGTGATGATTCATTGTTTGGGAATATTACTGATGAAATGATGTTAAGCCTACTTGACATTAATCCAAGAGTGCAAACAACAACAACCATTAGCTCAACAACTACCATAGGGAAATGCAAGGCAAAGGTAAAACAAGAAGCTAAACGTATGAGAAATAGGTCAAGTGATAGAATTAAAATGAATTGGTTTAATAAACCAAAACCATTCACATGTGGTGGTTCTAACCCAAATCAACCGATGTACTTGACTGAAGAAGAAGAAGACAATGGCTCCCATATTAAAAGGAAGGCTTCAAAGAAGGCAACAAAGAAGAAATCGGTTTATAACCTTTAGTTTAAGTGTGTAATGATAGTTAATATGTTTTAGTGTTATTTTGTAAAGAATGATGCAAACTTCTGGTGTTAGTTTAAGTGTGGAATGACAGTTAATATGTTTTGGTGCTCTTTTGTAATGAATGAATTATGCACACTTTAAGTGCTCTTTTGTAATGACTGACTTATGCACACTTTATGTGCTATTATCAAATGAAGATATGATGCACACTTTTAGTGCTATTATTAAACGTATTCTATTATCAAATGATAAACACATATTGTTTGACAGAAGAATAACCCTTTTCATTAATACAAAGCAGTTTCAAATACATTGACAACACTGTCATTTTTCAACAACCAGGAAAGTACCATTATTCAACCTACTTAGAATTACATTAAGTTGTACATTAAAGAAATAATTAAACAAGACATAACAAGGGCCGTCTTTAACTTCATATTAATCTTTCTCTGAACTTCAAGTTTCAACTTCAATTTTTCCAACTTATTTGTTGCAGTTTGATATCTCACTCTATAATCTCACATTTTTTACAAAGTGGTTGAATATCACACTTCCCTTTCATAGAGTCTCCGATTTCATCATCCCATAAGAATAAATCACAACTATTCCCATTCTACAAAATATAGTTCACACATAAGTTAACTTGAAGAATACCAGAAAACTAGAAAACCACTAAATTTTACCCCAGCATTGCGGCATTTCCAGAACTTTCGATTACGGTTATGAACTGTGTTGGAGACCCACATCTTCATTGTAATATCACAAATACATCTTGGTAAACCTATAAATCCAATGGAATTTTCGTTGTTGCTTCCGAGAGAATTGCTTCCAACCATGCTTCCAATTGATAGGATGAAGTGATACGCGATGAATGGGGAAGGAATGCAGAAGAAGAAGACGCATGAAAGATTGAATAGTCAAGGCTGATCAAAGGAAGAAGAAATAATGGATAACCCTATACCAAAAGGGTATTTTATGCAATTGATAATCCAATTCAGCAAAGTCTATAATGCCACGTTGCATGATTCCCTTGCCCACTCAGCCAAACATGAAATAGGGTTTTCTCAAAACAGAATCTTTGTTTTATAAGGGTGGAATCACAAAAAAAAATACTTCAGGAGGAGAAAATCAAAACTCTCCCTATTGGTAGGGGTCATATATTTAAGCCAAATATATATGAAGGACAATATGAGAATTCTGAAGTGGTTATTGATACTTACTTGCATTAAATAAAAGGATTGGATAATTGCATTTCATATAAGCCAAACCATGATGGGTGTAGTCTCAAATGTAATAATGTTATTATAGAAGGGATAAAAGAAATACAACATATCAGCTGTAACAGGAAAATAATAAAGTATATAAGATGAAACATGTAAATAGATCTTGTTTGGTTATAGTAAAATATGTAAAGTATAGCAAAATAATCAAGTTTTTCAGCTGAAGCATCAAAACATGCTTTGACAGATTCTGTAGGTAACATAAAGTAGGTATGAAGTTTATTCAAAACTTCATGACTGTTCATTACTAAGTCAATTTTGTCCTCAGTAAATTTACGTCACAACCATTAATAAGTTATGTATAGAAAATATGGAGATAACAAATTAAAGGTTAAAAGCAAGAAGGTTAAAACAAATTTCTTATCACGATTTTTAAAAAATCTGCTTAATAGATTAATAGCAGAAAGGTTAATAACAAATTTCTTATCACAAAGTAAGGCCAACAATATAGTGACAAAGTTGTATTTAAAGGTCATGATATAGTCTAAGGTGGTGAGAAGGTTAATAACAATTTTGTCATCACAAATTTCTTATCAGAATTTTTAAAAAATCTACTTAAAAAGATAGCAAGAAGAGGTGAAAAACTTCAAAGTTAATGAAAGTTGTTGCGGAACTGTAAACCATATATAAGGAAAAAGGTGAAGTAAACTCTCAAAAACTGCAGTACATCTAGACAAACATGAATAATAATATGTGATGAACTCAATCCCAGTGACGTTCATTTAACCACAATGGCAACAATCAAAGAGATTGTATCAAAATACAAATAAAAGTCCTAGTGCAACCAACTCATCATGTATATCAAATGATGAGCAAAAGGAATCAATATTTGATTCATATGTCATAGTAATTTTGAATTAAAAATTACAAATATGATCTCAACTAAATAAAATCAGGATGCATAAAATGAGTCATAAGTTGTTGTTGGAAGCCACTAAATAAACTGAATTGTATTGGTGTCTACAAACAAAGAGTAAGATGCATCATATGCAATGCAATCTGATGTAGCAATATATAAACATTAGTCATACAATTGGAATTATTGTGTGAAGATTATTAAATGTTGAAGTTGTGGTTGAATATAACAACTGCATACAAATGTAGGTCACAATATGAAGATTTGCTTAATATGGGTATAATGACAGAACAATACCTGTTTGATTCCCAAATATAGATTAAAGCGTCTTTGTTTTAGGATCAAAGAACTAACTCCAAAACAAACAAGGCACAAATAAGCTCTACAAAAGTGTGACAAAAACAAAAACAAAATAAGATCTGTAGAAAAAGTAATCATACTTGAGGGTATTTGCAGTAAAAGTCGGCCGAATTTGTGTTTTATAGCAATTAAATATAATATGAAGAACAATGTTCAGCTGCTGACGCGATGGATGAAATTCATCACATTAAATACCAGGATAAGAAGTATAGAAAACATGTAAGCCAAATCACATTCGGTGTAATCCCAAAGGCTAAACTGTGCATATTAATTTGATATAAAACTGCTTTATATCAAAATACTTTCTTAAATGATAAGTGATTTGGTTATTATATTTATGTTAAGTATTCTATATATTATTGTATACTTTTTTTTATCGTTATTATTATTGTATACTTTTGTTAATCTAAAATGTAAATAAAACTTAGTCAAATAATTAAAATATTTAATCCAAAATTTGAACTATATACATAACTTTTTGTGTGACCAATTCTACTTATATTTAAGACCTGAGTAGATGTGTCTGACTTTAGAATTAATTATAGATATCTTGACTTTATTTATTGTCTGAGTACAAATTCTACTGTGACAAACTATATGTGTTTGAGTATATGTATTTTGTGTGCCTTGACTTATTTTCTATCTCTAATATTCATAATGCAAATTCACCACTGCACTGTTATGATAAACATAAATGCAATATATGAGGCACTGCAATGCATTTAAGGTAATTGTGTCTATGCATGTTCTATTTATAATTTAAATCAATTTAATAAAAATCTTACAATAAGAGAAGTAACTGCAATGCATTTGAAGATTTATGATGATAAACCTCGTTCATTAGATAATAATATGAGTCATTGCCATAGCAAATATGAAACATTAACTTAACAAAAAATTACATTAATAGACATGTCGATTTCTTACTTTAACCAACTCATATTGCATAACAAATGATGAGGCAAAATGAAAATTGCATATATGAAGTAAACTAAACAACAAATTTTAGAGGAAATTGAGTGTTCATCCGTTGTTGACAAAACCAAATCACAACAAAAGACTTCCAAATCTTATAAACAGTGGTTGCAATGGTGAACATAAATTTGAGAGGATTTGCGCAAGCCTACAAAGTCCAATGAAAAATTTGGCATAAAAAACTAAGGCATGAATACTTTGTACAAATCTGCTTAACTATGCATTAAAACAATGTAAGCTAAAAAACCAAAAATGAATTCAAAAACGAAAACAAACTATTTTAGGATGTAAGACATCAAAAATGAACTTCAAAAGGCAATTTTCCTTACTCAACATTGTATAACAACAATCTAAGCTTCAATATCGAAAACGAGGACATCAAAAGCAAGGTTATAGTCAAAAAACATAAGCTTCAAATATGGTTAATAAAAAAGTGAAATATGAAACTCTTTTTCCAATTAACATGCAATATAAATGAGGGAAGAAACGAAGAACATTTAGCTTTTTTGAGTTGTTTTAACAAACCCGAGTTGCTTGAATGATGATTTTTGAATGAGAGAGAGTGAGGAAGGTAGGAGAAGTTTCGAGAGATAGAGTGAGGGATGAAGGAGAAGTGAAGTGAAAGTGAGTAGAAATGAAGTAGAGAGTGTAAGTGTTTGTTTGTTGGCATTATTTTTTGGTAAAACCAGATTTGCGAATGTCATGACTGATGTCATAACATTCTGGGGTAAAGGTAAATTCTGCAGAAGTAATATTCTACAGGAACTACTAAGTATGAGTAAATATCATGATGATTAAGCTATGATCATATGTACTGAATTCTACCAAAATCAGTGAGCAAGATACATGATGTCATAACCAATGTTAAGATATCCTGTACTGATCAAGTTGTTGTGCAGATTTATTATTCCTGAGAATTTTCAGGAATCTGGTGTGCTACTCTGAGTTGAAGTATATTGTCCAGATCAGATGCTCACGTGGACATTAGGTTAACCTTGCTTAACCCTAATCTGTTATGATGAAAGCCCAAGACCAAGTCTTTAGGTTAACTTTGGTTAACTCTAGCTATTTTTATGGAAGCCCTAAATGAAGAATAATCTGCTTATATATTTCTCATGAAGCCTAATGGTGAGCAGCGCTTTTGACAGAAGATCAATAAAGCATTGTATAGTTGTAACTACTGTGAGCCAAGCAATTAACAGTTTTATAAGTGACTTGGATTAGGATTTGGTTGTAAGGGTTGTTTATCACTCAAAGCTTTGAAGCACGAGGGCTGTGTCTCTTGATTAAAGCTTTGAAGCAAAATAAGCGTGTGTATTGAAGAATGTCTTCGTAATCTTATTAATCAGTATGTTGTACCCCAAAATTTTTCCTCCCATATTCTTCAAGATTTGCCAAGATCAATCTCCAGATGGTTCAAAATCTCTCAAAGGTTGCACAGTCCAATTGCCTCCTAATACAGTCAAAATTAGGGTTTTGGTTTTGGCAAAGAAATTGAGATTTTCAAGGGCCCAATCAAGTCCCACGTGCCCACATACATTGTCAAGCACGCATATGTCAAGTTTCAAGACTCACAACATCAAGTTGCACAGACAAAAACCCTAAATGCTTCACAGTCAACTGCAGGGGCAAAATGGTCATTTGACAGTCAAAAGTCAAAAATTTTGGTCAACATCATATTTTGAAGCCACAATCATCATTTGATCAATTCTTGATCATGATTCCACAAGCATGGCTCAAAAAGTCTCAAGATGCAAAAGTTTCTATTTTTGGACAGTTGAAAAGTCAACTGCAAATTGACCAAGGCATAACTTCTTCATGGTTGATCAGAAAAATCCCATCCAAAGCTCATTTTGAAGGGGATGACATTTCCTACAACTCATCTTCACACTCCAAGTCGAAGAAATGCTCTCACAAAAAGTTATCAATTTCAACATTATAGGTCATTTTCAAAAGTCAACAAAAAGGCACTTTAAGTCAAAAACCATAACTTGAGATTGGTAAATCAAAATGACATGGGACCAAAGGCATTGGTTAGAGGACTTCAAGACCTTTCCAAAATGTCTAAGAACATGATCATAGCTTCAAAATTGAGCAAGATATGCATTGGAGAAGTTGGGAAATTTTTGGGAACTTTCAAAAGTCAACTTTGCATAAAAAGCTTCAAATTTGCTAATGGGCCTCAAATTCTTCCTTGAATCATTGCCCAAAGCCTATGCACGACCCATTGAGCTCAAAAGGATTTATTTTCTTATTTTTAATTAATTAATTGAATTTTTATTCTTATTAATTCATTTAATTAGATTTAATTATGAGAAAATATCAAATAATGCTTTTTCAAATCTTTTTGTGCAGCAAATCAAACTAGGGCAAGCTGGTAAGTCGTTTCACATTCAAAAAGGGAAGATTTTCCATGATTGGCAAGAGTTTCAATGGAAAAAGATTGAAATTGATATAATTGAAAATCAAATATCCAAGACATCAATTCATGGACTTATGGGCTTGTTTCTTGACCTAATTTCGTTCACATACAAAGGCTGAGTGAAACCTAATTGATACATACACGAAAAGCTGCAAAAAAAGCTCATACTCACTTTGCAAAAAATTTCATAAAAACTCCAAAACTATTTTCTGACTTGGAGTCCAATTCAGAGCAGATTGTTGATTCCAAACCCTTGCTGAGAGTTCCTTGAACGTGTTGCAACCACTTTCCAGTCCCCATACTCAAAGAAACGGTAAAATATGGTTATGGTTTGAACGAATATGTTGATAATCGAAACATGATTTCTATGCATCATTCATATGTTTTATTTATTGATTTGCACTAATAATGATCTTCTGAAGCGATTGGTACCGTTTAATTGGACTAACACTGCTTGTATCAAAATCCGCCATTGATGAAACCTAGGGTTTCAGAAGCTTCAAAATAGGGCTTTCCTTATATGGTAAAATTGGACCTTCAAATCTGTATGGATGAATTCAGAAGCTCAAGACGAAACAAACCAACACCTCGCGCTCAATTTATTTAACCCATGGGCGTAATCGCTATTTTCACAAATTTCAATTTGTGGGGGTTTAAAACCCCCGCTACTTGTTTTATAATTGCAGGAAAAAGATGAAGAAGAAGCATGCGTGTCCAGGCGTGGTTGGGTAATTCAAATATTAGCGCGTTTTTTCTTTGTTTCAGTATAATTGCCTTTTTTCACATATTATAAATCGTTGTTGTATTATTTACAAACAAACGCAAATGGCCTGGTGGTTGAAGACGTGTACTGCAGGTATTGGGACCTGGGTTCGATTCCCAGGTCCCCCCACTTAATCCATAATTTTTGTTATAATGCTTTCCTATGCAGCGCTCATTCCATGGCCTACCATGAGTCCCACGCCTATGCTTGCCAAGTGGCCCTAATGAGCAATCCAATGGTCAGACGGTGAATTCCATGGTACCCTGCAGTCAACCCACGTGCACACAAGCATGGACAGTCAAACAGGCTTTGTCTAATGGGGCAAGATTCTTCCAATAACACCTCCATTCTGGGCCTGATACCCCCTTGGTTTGCAATATTTTATTTTTTCTTTCTTTTCATTTCTTTCAATTATTTATTTTTTATAATTATTATTAAGTCATTAAAATAATTTTCTTTTCATAATAAAAACAGAAAAGGCAAAAAATATTTAATTATTTATTAATTCATCACTAACATACTTTTTTGTAAATAAGTAACTAACAATTAATTTAGTTAATTTAGTTTTTAATTGTAACACTTTTTCTTAATAAATAAAAAATGCATAGAAGTAGGTTTTTGACATTTTATCTTTTTCTTAATCAATTTTTCATCATTATTTATTATTATTAATATTTTTGTAAATAAACATGTAAGTTAAATAATTTAGTTAATTAGCCTAATTTTGACTTTTTCTTTAATAACTAAAAAATAATCTAGAATTAGGGTTCCCATTTAATTTTAATTTTCTTTATTTCTTTATACCAAAAACATAAAAAAACACTCTCTTTTTTAATTAAATAATTAAATAGACTTTAATTTCATTTGATTTCAAGCAAAGGGTCAAAACCCTCGAACATTCAATTTCTTTTCGGGCATTATTTTCTTTTCGAATATTATGTAACTGCTTTCCGGATGTAATAGTAACTAGGTTTTACTTTCCGCATTTTTATCAAATGGGTCTTTGTAATTTGGCGATGTATAGACCCGCGCCTTGTAATAGCGTAGCTTTTATCTTTCCGCATTTAAATTTCCGCACTCTTAAATTCTAAATTGCATGAAAGAATGTATGGCTAATTAAAAATAAGCGTAGCTCACAATACCATGATCAAAGATAAACTTAACATGAAAACAACACACAAATACACACACCACTTCTAGGGTACGCCTCACCTGTTGCCTTCGAAACGTGGTCGTCAAGTATAGTACGTTTTAGTAAGTCCTTATGTCCATGATCCAGTTTCCTCGAAACGGTTGCCTCGGATTAAAAAAGGATCAAGGACATAAGGGTAGCTTCTAAGGTGTCCTACTGTTGCTCTGGTGACCACACTGTCCCTAAAAACGAATTGACCCGAACACCTCCAACGGTGGTGCTACCTACCTCTCAATGGTGGGATGGCACTACCTTAAGGACATTTACACAGCCTAATTCCTTAGGGTAGGTAGATGACTCATAGATACTTGATCTATTCAAAAACAAATCAAAAATCTTTTCACACCGACACTTTCAAAAGACTTTCAAAACAATTTTTCAAACACTCTTGAGGACAGATACAAGAGTTATTCCGAAATCTTTCAAAGAAACTTTTTCAAACCCACTCACATCTTGAAAAGCAAACCATTTTGAAAACATAAGAGCAAGTATCTAAGAGCCCATGGATAACCATGGATAGAAAGGGTGCTAACACCTTCCCTTTCTATAAATCTACCTCCCGAACCGAGAAACTATCTCATAAGGAATTTTGCTGTGCTTTTGTCCTTTCCATGTTGGAGAACATAAAAGACGGTGGCGACTCTTGCTTCCGTGACATTTCGCGAACCAGCGTTAAACAGTCAGTTCTAAATCCACCGATCACAGAACTGGCGACTTTGCTGGGGAATCTTAAAGTGAGGTGTACCTTAGGATAGCTCATACTTGTGTTTTCAATTGCTTTGTTTTGTTTGCTTTATTATTGTGGGCACTGTTTTGGGAGTTCTATAGATCCTAACCCGGATCTGGGGGATACCTTCTTAGAAAGTAGCAACAAGACTGTGAAGGAATTGTGCGGGGTATACCGACACGGTTGAAGCAGTCTGCTACGTTGATGTGGCACTTTGGTGAGTACCGGTAACCCTTGAGTCAAGTCAAGGAGAGTACGGGGCCGCCGCATGGTGTCGTGAAGCATCAACTGACCTTAGGAACCTTAATTGAACCATCTTGGCCTCTTTAGGGTAGTGAGATAACTGACTTTGGTGCAGTCCGAAGTTGGTTGATACTCGATACTACACTCAGTTGAGGGTTGTTTTCTTGGAATATTTCGGTCGCCAGTTCAGTGGCTAAATCGAAACGATGAACACAGAAAACAATCCAATGATATTGGGATCCTTAGAACCCGGTTACTTCTGATAGGACAGGTTTTGAGCCAACCAACTTCAAGAGGGTTGTACCTAAACTTCATGCCGTCCTGAAATCTAAGGGCTCTTTTGTGTGACTTGTGTGCCTTCAAACTTGAAATACTTGCCCATACTTGTTATCTGACAACATTGAGCTACTTGCAGGTTTTGTTTATGGTCCTTAAACTGGACTTATTACAGGGCTAACTTACACCTCACACCTTTGCATCCACGTAGCATAACATCATACCATCATACCATTGCATACATCCTGCATAAGGACTAACCCATTTCAAGGATCTCAAGGGTCTGTGATGCAGGTCATGATGAACCAACTGTCTAGCAAGGGGCAAAGGGGATTTATTTTCCTCTAGCCAAGGTTGATAACTTGAGTCAGGGGCTATGACCCACTCGATATGGTGAGCCTTGACTCTTGAAGAAGGACTCTCAACAACATGACGTTCCTTCAATCAAGCTACAAAATTCTAACCAATTTCTTTGTTTACCCCGCGAGATCCTTGAAAACATCGCATGCATATCATACATATCATGGCATTACAGGTACCACTGTTTACAAGTCACTTACCTTCTTTGCTATTTATTTCAGCAGTCTCATTATGAATCCTGAATCATCTACTGAGCAATCCATCAAGGCCCTCCGGGCTCAGAACGCCCAGTTCCAGGAGTTGATTAAGAGTCTAGCCCAAGGTCAACAGGATTTGAAGACTCTGCTCTCGAAGAAGAAGAAGAAGAGAACGATGTTGTTCAACCCGAGACGCAAATCTGGGAATGGATCACTAAATGAGGTTGAGCAGACTACCCCATCTGTTGGAAAGGACAGCCCCCATGAGAGAGAGGTTCCTAGTCCAGTGGTCTCCGACAACGAGACAGAGTTCAATGATGAACAGTACTCTCCAGTCGAGAACAGGTATAAACAGTTGGAAGACCGGCTAAGTGCTATGGAGATACAAAAAGTGCCCGGCCTGGACTTCGAAGATCTAGGTCTGTCTTCTGGGGTAGTAATCCCGCACAAATTCAAGGCACCTGCCTTTGCAAAGTACGACGGGGCATCCTGCCCTAAGCTGCATCTCAGGTCATACACAAGGAGGATCCAGCCCTACACGGCTGACAAGAATTTATGGATTCAGTACTTTCAGGATAGTCTGTCAGGAACTCAACTCGACTGGTTCTATCAACTGAATGGAACCAACATCCGCAACTGGGAGGACTTGGCCACTGCATTCTACAAGCAATACCAGTACAATGCCGACCTTGCTCCTACGCGCACTCAGCTTCAGGGAATGTCTATGGGTGCAGGCGAAGGCTTTAAAGAATATGCACAAAAGTGGAGAGACCTTGCTGGAAGGGTGCAGCCACCTCTAACTGACCGTGAGCTTGTGGACATGTTCTTGGGGACCCTGTCTGGACCTTTCTTCAACCATCTGATTGGGAATTCTTCAGCTGGGTTTACAGATTTAATCTTGATTGGGGAAAGAATTGAAGCTGGTATCAAGGCTGGGAAGATTCAAGAGGCCGCACCTTCTGATGCTCACAAAAAGCCTTACATGGGGAAGAAAGAGTCCAATGTTGCGTACAGTCAAAAGAGTCGTCGTGACCAATATGTGGGGGCAGTCAGGATCTCTGGTTCTACACCACGCCGACAACAGCAAAATGGGAATCAGCGGAGGCCAGACGAGCCTAAAAGACAATTCACCAACATCAACATGCCATGGTCACAAGCATTGCAGCACATGTTGAAAATGAATCTGATTGCGGTGATCAACCCTCCTGCAAATCCCAAGACCTCCTCTCCAAACTACAACCCAGAAGCGAGGTGTGCTTACCATTCTGATAGCCCGGGGCACGATACTGAGGATTGTTGGGCGCTAAAATACAAGATCCAGAATATGATCGACGCTAAGGAGATCAAATTCGAGCCTGCTGAGACTCCCAATGTGATCACTGCTCCCTTGCCAAAACATGGCTAGGATTGAAAAAATTCGAATGTTCAAATTGTAATTTTCTTTAATTGTTCAAACATTTTATTTCATGTCAAACTTGGTTATTTCATTAATGCATTACATGTGTCTGTTTTGAAGTAATTGTGTTCACTATATCCAAAATTGCTTTTATATTTGATGTTCAACTCTCGATTTTAAAATTCTAAGCCTCTTGAGGGAGGATGACGAAAACGATACCACGACACCTACAGTATGCTTTTGAACAGACCCCGCTGATGAGGTACAGGCATTGTTTCAATCCCTAAACACTGGAGTTATAAGGAAGATAGTCCCTCGTCAACCCCCCTGAGCCAAAGAAGTAGGAGTTTTTCTTTTCAAAAATTGAAACCCTTAATCATAACCTGGGGCAGGGTAGTTCTCTCAGTTGATCCAAGTGCGAAACGAATAGCACCAAAGAGGTCCTTACAAAACTAAAGACAGTGATGGTCCCGAATAATCATGAAGACAGGCAGTCATTATCTCTCTAAAATAAAAACCCAATAAGTCAAAACCTATGAAGGAGACTTACAAAACTGGGGCATCCCGCTGACTGTAATCACAAAAGGAAACAGTTCAGGCAAAATACAGGGATAATGAAATTAAAAAAAGAAAGAGGTCCTACAAACCCTCAATAACAAAAAATGACTGCCTATTCAAAATAAATTATCAATATCCGAACCATCACCGGAATATCAAAGCAAAGACTCAAACAAAGTCTAATGCATGATCAACTGAGTTTAGGATCGAAGAACATCACGAAGAGCGGGTGGGTACAAATAAAATTTGAGCCTTTATCTTTTGTTTCTTAAACCGTGAACCAGGCCACGCTATAACCCTCAAAAGTCCTAGCTGAAGCATGGGTTAGTTCGAAAGCATATTGTTACGAAAGGTATCCTGACTCCTTAAGGCTTGCGGTAAAATAACGATTTGACATCACAGTTTACAAATTTTTTTTTTTAAAAATGCATTTTCAAAAAAAACTTTGAAACAGACATAAGCTTTGCATTTCTGATATAACATTGTTTGCATATGACTATTTGTTCGAACAGCAGAGAAATTCACACGACGAATATCTAAGTGAACAAAAGTACTTCCAACCAAGGGGCAGACATGATCATGGTCCGTCATCTGGGACAGTCCAGTCAAGATTCAAGGAATCTCTCAAAAATGCCAAACAGCCAGGGGCAGATCACTTGGGGGCATTGAACAGGAATTCCAGCAACGAATCTTGC
Source organism: Vicia faba (assembly GCA_948472305.1). NCBI lineage: Eukaryota > Viridiplantae > Streptophyta > Magnoliopsida > Fabales > Fabaceae > Vicia > Vicia faba. Next base: position 103,801,565 of record OX451736.1, read on the forward strand.
ATGATCGAACGAAGATCTTCTGGTAGCATGGCAATACAACAACGGGGGCACCTCCCTACAGCCTAAGAATGCGGACATAGTCGAAAAATACTACGCATAATCAAAGACCCGCTAGGTTGACACACCTAGGCAAAAATAAGGGCTTCTCGGCGAACCAAAAGGGTTCGGGCAAAAATAAGGGACGAAAATGAAAAAATCTGTACACCCGGCAAGTCAAAAACCTGAAAAGGCGGCTTGGGCAAAAATGGGTATCACGGTGGACTGAAAACCCGAAAGGGTGGTCCAGGAAAAAATTAGGGATCAAAAGCGTACGACTATGTTCCGTCATCTCATCACTTGCCTACCATAAGAAGATTTGTCAAATCGGCAGTTATCAAGGCCTCCACAGGTACCTTCTCTCGCAGAAACTGGGGCAATACAAATTGTCTAAGCGATCTGGTTGCTTTGTCCACCGAGGTGCCAAGGTATGTTCAGCTGAAGAATGTAACCAGGATACCTTCACTCCCCGCCGAGTGAGACAAGAATCAACAATTCTCTCCCAAGCAGTTGGTCTCCCATCAGCCCTACAAGGCACCGTATCTCCAGCAAGTTAGCAACACTCTCCCCGAGCAGAGTTATCCTCAGTCAGCCTTAAGGAAGGTGGATTATCCCCCGAAGATCTCAACATTCCCCAACTGAATATACAGACATTCCTAGCAAGCATCCCCGACAATCTTGATCTAAGATTGTTCCCCGGCGGTATACAAGACATCCAGTGGAGCCACTCCCCAATGCAGTTGTTGGCTCCTAAATTCGACACCCTTGTTTCATTAATATCAGCCGTTAAAGCTGAAGGATGTTTTCGACCAGCTGGGTCTGTCGAAATGCCCATCGAAAGATGGCAAGGTACTTAGAAGATTTCTTCCAAGGGAGAAGTTGGTTGCCTTCGACGTCGAAGGTGTTTCTCGTCGAAGATGCTTCTCGACGAAGATGTTCGATGGTTCAGAGTGGAACGGTTTGAAATTCAAGCGTTTGGAGGGAAAACGGTTTCCAGCGGTTACCAAGTGCAACGTGCAAAGATCTGGAGCGTCGAACGTTGAGAACGTGCCAAGTGGAATCATCTCGAAGCAGTGTAACTGCCCGACGGTTACTTGGGATGTTTTAGTATAAATAGTAGTAGTTCACGCAGTTTCTCGCGTGTGTTCACAATTATATACAAAGTCACTCATATAGATTCGAGTACCCAGCGTGTGAGAAAGAATTGTTGAGAATGTATGTGTGAAACACCACTTTTATTAATCAAAGTCATTTACTTTCCAGAAACTTTACTTGCTTTCTTCTTTACTTTCCCTGTCGAAGCCCTTTATTTCAAGCCTTCATTTATTTTATCAAGCCTATTTCTTCATGCAATTTACTTAAAGCCTCTTTATTTTCTTGTCATTTAACCATTATCCAATTTAATCAAAACTTCAAAATCAACCTATGTCTTAGGATCAATCTGATCGATCCTGCGAGTAACCAAATAAGTAACCATTTGGAGGATCAGCGGTTGTTTACCAATAACCACGGTAAACAAATTGGCACACCTGGTGGGACTGTGTGTTGATTTTTGAACATAATCTCATCTTTTTCGAGGAGTGTTGCATGTTATTGAGAAGTGGTAGAATATACACTAACGATACCAATACTGCCAGAAGAAGGGAAGAGATGGCGAATCCGCCAAACAATAACGAAATCCCACAAACGAATGTGGGAGCAACGGTTATCCCGACCGTAAGTGAAGCGATAACCGCTGGTTCAACACCAGCAGTAACGGTCACAACAACGGGGCCATTACCTCCGTTCACAGGCCCCAGAGTGCCTTTGGGAACTCCTCCACCAAGGGGAAATTTAGGCACAAGGCCTTTTGTTCCCCCAGGATTTATGACAGGCGGTCATAATCGAGAACCACTTTATGGCATGCCAACTTCTGACTTGGCTAGCCTGACGAATGTTGCGTCCACTTTTTCAGACCCTTTAGTGAGTGCCTCTTCGCCACTCCAAGGTTCTGGAGTAGGTATGGTGAATAGAAATAGGACCCAACTCTTAGGAGGAACGTCCCAAGTAGCACATGGCCTTACAAATGCCTCGACAGCAGTCTTGAGGCAACAAAAGGACGAAAGCAACCATGATATGGTGCAAATGTTGGCACAAACTTTAAGTACAGTGCTGAACCCTCTAATACAAAACACTACTCAATCGAATCAGCAGATGACAGTGCAAATGACGCGTTTGGCTGATTTCTTTGGAGTACCCCAACCTATTCGACAGCCTCAAAGGGCGCAAATAAGGGGAAACCAGGGTGTATTCTTAGAGGAAGAAACCACTATCAACCAGGTCCAACAACCTGTCGAAGAAAACCTTAGGGCACGATTGGAGCAACCTATCGAGGAACCTAGGGTAATAACCCCAGAGGTAAGGTTAGTTAACAGAAACCAAAATGCTGACGAAGTAGTTCAGCATATCCAATACCAAAACATGGGTTTGGAAAATAATCTGGCAACCATGATCGAAAGGATCATGACTCAAAATGGGATGAACATGGGCTTTCGAAGGCCCAACTTCACATCCCCGTTGTCAGAATACGTGTTACAAACAGACTTACCTCCTAGATGTAAAGTCCCCAAATTCACTAAGTTCTCTGGGGACACGACAGAATCTACTGTCGAACATGTGGCGAGATACTTGATCGAAGCAGGAGATATTTCGAATAACGAAAACCTGAGGATTAAGTACTTCCCAAGTTCTTTAACAAAGAACGCTTTTACTTGGTTTACAACTCTCCCCCCCAATTCGATCCATCATTGGACCCAGTTGGAGAGATTGTTCCACGAGCAATTCTACATGGGGCAAACCAAGATAAGCCTGAAAGAATTGGCCAGTGTAAAGAGACGTTTCACTGAACCTATAGACGAATATCTAAATAGGTTTAGGTTGCTCAAAGCGAGATGTTTTACACAAGTGCCGGAACATGAGTTAGTCGAAATAGCCGCAGGCGGTTTAGATTATTCCATTAGGAAGAAGTTAGACACCCAATACCTGAGAGACATGGCCCAACTGGCCGATAGAGTTCGACAGGTAGAACGCCTCAAAGCTGAAAAGGCAAAGGCAACGAAAACTCATAAGAGAGAGAGGATAGCATATGTTGAGATGGATGACGAAGATCCAGAACCCTTCGACGATACCATGACTGTCGAAGAAGGAGAAGTCGATTTAGCGAAGCTAAAACAAGGGCCACCATACTCTTGCAAACTGTTAGTCCCCTCAAGTGGAAAAAATCCCATTGGTCCTGAAAGGACCAACGATAGGTTCCCCAAAAAGACTTATAGTTTTGACATTACAAAATGTGATGAGATCTTTGACTTGCTTGTAAAAGATGGCCAAATGATAGTACCCCCAGGGGTAAAAGTGCCTCCTCTTGACCAAAGAAAGAAGAGAGGCTTTTGTAAATATCATAATTTTTTGGGCCATAAAACTTCTCAATGTTTTCTTTTCAGGAATCTTGTGCAAGACGCTATCGAAGAAGGGAGGTTGAAGTTTGCTGACAAGACCCCCGTGGCTGTCGACTCTAATCCGTTGCAGGCTGAAGCCCACTATGCTGAGCCTTCAGAGGTGAACGTGATCGAGGCATCCACAAGCCAGTCGAAGAGGCCAGGAATCACAATGGTCGAAGTCTCAAAGGACCATATCAACATGCCAATCTTTGGCAGTTTTTCTGGGAATTTATCCAGAAAGACAATTGAAGCGGTTTAGAAAGCGGTCGAAAGCCCAAAGCTGGAGACCGTTGAAGTCCAAAAATCTGGACCAAAACCCAGTTCTCACTTGGCCACAGTTCAAGGCCAGACAGAGGATTTGGAGGTTCAAATGAAGCAGCTGACTCTTGCCAACAAAGATACCATGAATGTCAACATGGTCGAAGTCTCTGACCCAAAAACATCAGAGGAGGCCATGAGGCAAGAACAAGCTAACAAGACTGCTTTCCCTCGGGAAAATGAAAATCTGGCAGATTTCCTGCAAAGATGCCAGAAAAAGAAGTCAGAGGTGATGCTGTGTCCAAGATGCAGTTCGATCTTTGACAAAAAAGCTGCTGAGCATATTCGAGGCGTAAGAGCAGTAAATAAGAGAAGGGAAAATGTTGATCTTCGACATGACCCCAGAAGAGCCTCCCAAAGAGGTTCAAACCAAGAAAAGAGGCCATTGACTTTCAGGCCTCCAACTAATGTGCCGGTAGATACCTGGTACAAGACATCTGGTCGAAAGAGGCCAAGCGAGGAGAAATGGCACTCTTTCGACGTGCCAAGGGGTTCATCTTTAACACAAAAGAAAGAGCCTCAAGTTGCTGCCCCTAAAGTTGCACAGGTGTCAAGCAACTACAAAAGGAAAAATCCCATGTCTCGATCTCAATGGAGGAGATACCAAAGGAGACGAAAAGCTGAGAGGGAGGCTGCCAATGAACCAAAGGCAGAAACCAGTTCAAATGTTCCTCTAAGGAAGCAAAGGAAACCTCTGGAAAGAGAGCCAGTAACCAACAGGCTAGTTTGGCCTAACCAAGGTGAAATCGAGGACGAAGATGGTTCTGAGTCTGATGATACTTTGGACATAATGGTGAATATAGTCTCAGTGCTGCCCAGAGAGTTCAACCGACAGGTGGAGGTCGAAACGAGTGATTGGGAAGTGGAGCAAGAAATGGCCAAACATAGGCCAGTGTGCTATTTCGTCATGGACAATGGCACTACTGAGGAACAAAATGGATTCTTCGAACCACCTACAGAGGCGATGAAAAATCACCTCAAGCCTTTATTTATAAGGGCTAAACTCGAAGAAACTACAGTGAATAAAATCTTGGTGGATTGTGGGGCAACCATCAACATTATTCCTCACTCTATGCTAAGGAAAATTGGCAAAAGGGATGAGGACATTAAGCCTCACAACATGGTCCTGTCGAACTATGAGGGCGGCATAGGGACCACTATGGGAGTGATCCAACTGGATATCAAGGTAGGATCTATTCTTCGACCAACAATGTTTATGGTCATATCGGCCAAACCTAACTACAATCTTTTGTTAGGCCATGAATGGATTCATGGTGTTGGAGTTGTGCCATCATCAATGCACCAGAGGTTGCTGCTATGGCATCCAGATGGGATGGTCGAAAACATAGAGGCAGATCAAAGCTATTACCTGGGCGAAGTGAATCACCTAGGGCTGGCAGATTTCGACAAGAACTTGGCTCACATAGGGCCATGTCCAACACCTGACTTCGACTTGGCGCCAGCGCCAAATACTTTTTGTTCCCTATACCTACATCCTGAGCATGGTTTCCAATGGGACAGAGAAGACTTGTCCCACATAGACTTTAGTGGGTTAACTGATATCCAACCAACTGGTTGGGGAAGTGAATTCAGTGATAATGACTGAGTCACAGTCATTGAAGCGAATTTCAGCTTATGTAGCCGAAACAAAGATGATAACGGCTCTCGAAGCCGAAGTAAAGTACATGGCCACACAGGCCAATGATCAACAGTTATCTGCTGCAGGTCCAGGAAAGGATTTCGATCCAGAACCTCCTGATATCATGCCAGAAGGAATGCAGGAACAGAGGCTCGACGCCATCTATGACGATGAGCTTTTGGGCTTCGAAAAGGACCCCTTGGCGAACAACATTAAAATGTTAGCGCAAGATCCTTTAGAAGAAATCAACTTAGGCGAAGGGTCAGAGAAAAAGCCAACTTACATCAGCGCCAAAATTGACCCAGAACTTAGGTTGGAAGTAATCCAATTGTTGAAAGAGTTCAAGGACTGTTTTGCATGGGATTACAACGAGATGCCTGGTCTCGACAGAGGATTGGTAGAACTTCAGTTGTCAATCAAACCTAGGAAGAAGCCAATCAAGCAAAGTCCAAGATGCTTCGCTCCAGAAATACTGTCGAAGATCAAAACGGAAGTCGAAAGACTGCTGAAGTGCAAATTCATACGCGTTACAAGGTATGTCGAATGGATTGCAAACATTGTGCCAGTAATTAAGAAAAATGGTACATTGAGGGTGTGCATAGATTTCAGAGATTTGAATGCTGCTACACCCAAAGATGAATATCCTATGCATGTGGCGGAAATGCTAGTCGATTCTGCCGCTGGCTATGAATACCTGAGTATGCTCGATGGTTATTCAGGATATAATCAAATATTCATTGCTGAAGAGGATGTGTCGAAAACAGCTTTTCGATGCCCTGGGGCTCTAGGCACTTACAAATGGGTAGTGATGCCTTTTGGCCTAAAGAACGCTGGGGCAACATACCAGCGAGCAATGAATTCTATCTTCCATGATTTTATTAACACTTTTATGCAAGTATATATTGATGACATTGTTATAAAATCTGTTTCCAGGAAGAATCATATTGACCACCTTCGACAATCATTCGAAAGAATGAGAGAACATGGTCTGAAGATGAACCCTTTGAAGTGTGCATTCTGTGTGAAAGCTGGAGATTTCTTGGGCTTCGTTGTCCACAAGAAAGGAATCGAAATCAACCAGAACAAGACGAAGGCTATTCTGGAAGCGAAAGCGCCATCGAATAAGAAGGAACTGCAATCTCTGTTAGGCAAGATAAACTTCTTAAGGAGATTTATATCTAACCTAAGTGGGAAAGCTCAAGCCTTTTCACCCTTACTTCGACTGAATAAAGAGGGGTTCGAATGGGGGCAAGAGCAACAAGAAGCCTTCGACAAAATTAAAGGGTACCTCACTAAGCCACCTATTTTGGTGCCTCCTTGTAGCAATAGGAGTATGAGATTGTACATAGCTGCATCCGACAAAACTTTGGGAAGCATGTTAGCCCAAGAAGATGAGAATGGATTCGAAAGACCCATTTACTATCTTAGTAGAGTTTTGAACGATGCAGAAACTAGATATAGCGAAGTTGAAAAATTGTGTCTATGTCTGTATTTCTCTTGTACAAAACTCAAGCAATATATAAAACCAGTTGATGTGTATGTTTCGTCTCATTTTGATGTTTTCAAGTACATGTTGTCGAAACCTATCTTGCACAGTCGAATTGGCAAGTGGGCACTAGCATTAACTGAATACTCCTTGACCTTTATGCCTCTTAAGGCAGTGAAAGGACAAGTGGTTGCAGACTTTATAGTCGACCACTCAATTCAAGTTGAGGATATTAATTATGTGGAGATAGAACCTTGGAAATTCTACTTCGATGGTTCCAGCCATAAAGATGGAACAGGAGTAGGAGTCTTGATCATTTCTCCAGAAAAAATTCCAACAACATTCAAGTACAAGATATCAGGTTCTTGTTCGAACAATGAGGCTGAGTATGAAGCTCTAATTACTGGCCTTGAAATATTGTTGGAATTGGGGGCAACTCGAGTCGAAATAATGGGAGACTCAGAGTTAGTCATTAAGCAAGTCACGAAAGAATATAAATGCATTAGAGAAAATCTCATTATGTACTTTGTGATAGCAAATCGTTTATTGAAAAAATTTGAAATGGTCAATATTCGACACATACCCAGATTGGAAAATCAAATAGCCAACGACTTGGCACAAATTGCATCTGGGTACAAGATTTCAAAAACGAGATTACAAAGAGCAATCGAAGTTCGAGAAAAGATAAAAGCAACTTGTCTATCACCAACAGACTTGGAATCGACAAGACTAGGATATGTTGATCAAAGTAACTTCGAAATTTCGTTCATAGATAATTTGTCAGAGCAAGATTGGAGGAAGCCCATTGTGGATTATCTTCAAAATCCAGGAGCTTCGACAGAACGAAAAACAAAGTACAGGGCGTTGAGTTATGTACTCATGGGTAATGAGTTATTTAAAAAGACGCCTGAAGGGGTATTGCTAAAATGTTTAAGTGAAACTGAGGCATACATAGCCCTTTCGACTACGCACGCTGGAGCATGTGGGGCTCACCAAGTAGGCCATAAGATGAAATGGTTGTTGTTTCGACAAGGACTATACTGGCCCACTATGCTGAAAGATTGTGTCGAGTTCGCTAAAGGTTGCCAAGAATGTCAAGTCCATACAGGCATCCAACATGTACCAGCAAGTGAACTCCACTCGATAGTGAAACCTTGGCCCTTTAGAGGATGGGCGTTGGACCTCATTGGAGAGATTTGACCAGCATCATCAAAGAGTCAGAAGTATATATTGGTAGGCATTGATTATTTTACTAAGTGGATCGAAGCTATCCCTTTAGTCAATGTAGACCAAGAAAATGTCATTGAATTTATTCAAAAGAACATTATCTTTAGATATGGAATCCCTGAGACTATAACAACTGATCAAGGATCAGTTTTCACCGGTCGAAAGATGCAGGTATTCGCTCAGGAAACAGGTTTCAAACTCCTAACATCAACGCCTTATTATGCACAGGCAAATGGTCAAGTCGAAGCAGCGAACAAAGTAGTGATTGGCTTGATAAAAAAGCATGTTGGGAAGAAGCCAAAAAATTGGCATAAGACGTTAGACCAGATTTTGTGGGCTTGTCGAACGTCCCCAAAAGAAGCCATAGGTACAACACCATATAGGCTAACTTTTGGCCATGACGCAGTGTTGCCAGCAGAAATTTGTCTTCAATCTGCAAGGGTTCAGAGACATTATGACCCTCTGAAATTTATTGGGATATGATGTTAGACGAACTAGTGGATTTAGACGAAGAGAGATTGCGTGCTCTTGACCTCCTCAGGCTCCAGAAGAAAAGAGTAGAAGACTCTTATAATAAAAAGGTGAAACCTAAGGCATTTTCGCCTGGAGAACTAGTCTGGAAGGTGATTCTTCCCATGGATCGAAGGGATCGAAGCATGGGAAAATGGTCACCCAAATGGGAAGGACCATTCAGAGTTATCCAGACTTTCTCTGGTGGAGCCTATGAAGTCGAAGAGCTAGGTGAAGATAAAAGGCTCTTGAGAGTAAATGGTAAATATTTGAAAAAGTACAAACCTACACTCCAAGAGATAAAAATAAATAACAAGTAACGACTAAATTAACCATAAAGAAGCCAAAATGGAAAGTTCATATAAATTAGCCAAAATGGCAATGTTGTCGAATACATATTACAAAATATGGTTAAAAGGCTAAATCAATCAGAAGGGGATGGAATCCTTGAGTCGAAGGTATTTGGTTTGCTGCAGCTCCAATCTTTTGTTGCACAAGGCATTCGCCTGCGCAAGCTTGGCAATTTGATCGTCGAAGGCTTGAGCTTTCTCAGCAAATTCTAGGCCATGTGTGATTTCAGCTTGACTTTCGGTGTCTGGAACAGTCGAGAGAAGTTCCTCCTTGCGCTTAGTATTGGCATTTATCTTAGCCTCTATTTCTTCGATTTGCGCCTTGAGGGAAGCATTCTCTCGATCGATGGCATCAACTTCTTCTTGTTTAGATGCTTTTTGCTTCGACAACTCCGCAATTAGAGAAGTTGTCTCTGCTACAGCAGTCCATGCATAAGAACTTTTGCCATATAACACTTCAAGCTGGCTGTTAAAGCCCCTTTGTCGCCGATAATCTGCTGAGACTTGATCAATAATGGAGTGTAACTCCATGATAAAGCCTGAAACTTCTGGAGGCACAGCTAACAAGTCTACGACATTCAAAACAGCCCCCAAATATGATGGAGCAGTAGGGTCCCCCTCCAAAGCTTTCATCAAGTCCTTCTTGAAAAACTGAGCCTTAACCTTCGTCAAAGCCTCATCGAGAGGAGAAGTTTCAGTGGACTTCCCCGACAGAGTAGGAACCTCCTGACTAGCATCAGACGAACTTTTGCTCTCGATGATGGCGTTCAGATAGCTAACAGGATCAGTTTGCTTCAAGAGTTCTAAGTCTTCTTTCGACCTATGCTTTGTTGAGGTAACAGCCTTTGCAACAACGTTGTCTTGGGTTTGAGGCTGTTGAGTAGCATTTGCCTCGACTTGACTCTCTTCGACTCGGACTGCGGCAGTACCAGCGTCACCTTGATCCTCTTCGCCAGCGTCACCGCGGTCCCCTTCGTCACGATTTTCTTTCGACAGATCCACCACCTGAATCTCTTTTGGTTGTTGCTCTTCTGTTTATGGATCTTCTGTTGGTTTTTCTGCTGTCTCAGCATTGGCTTCATTTATTTCAGTATTGGCTTCATCGTTCGCCAAGTCTTTTTCTTGTGGCCTGCTGAGTTCAGCAGAATCCAATGTTTCAGAAGTCCTTGGCGCTGAGCTTTCGGTGGTGTCCTGAAAAGAGAAGAAGAATCTTCTAAATTCGAAAGAGACATAATCGAACGTAGGTATCGACACCTGAGTTACAAAGGGATCAAAGAGATTACCTGTAAAGTAGCTTCAGCCCCAGGGCTGGAATTGTCGCTTTCGACAGGTTTATTGAGAAGAATGTTTAATTCATCCTCCGTTGGCTCCTCAATGATTACCGGAGGTGGCCTGGGCTTTCTCCCAGCAACCTTTATTCTGATTGTTCGAGCCTCAGGAAGAGGAACGTCCTTCTTCAGCTTTCGCCTTTTTAGAGGAGCAGGGGGAGAATCATCTTCTTCGTCACTCCCGGATTCGACCGTCAGTGTTGGCCGTTTCTTGGGCGAAGGTGCCTAAAAACCAATTGGAGTTCGATTTAGAAGTTGCATCGAAAGTCAAAAAGTTAAAGCCAGAAGAAAATAATGAAAGTCTGGTTACCGATGCAGAAGGCTTTTTCGAAGGGCATTCCCCCTGTTGGTTTGTTGTGGTCTTCGCCGGCGCTATAGTCTTCGTCGGTGGTGGAGGTTTTGTTAAGGGGCCTCCTCCCTGTTGGCCTTCTGCAGCCTTCTTGGCTGCAGGCTTTCGAACAACTGAAAGTAGACAAAATAATTAACAGGCTAGCAGTCGAAAGAGAAAGACAAAGTAATTTAGAAGGATGAACTTACATTTCTTTATTTTGTCCAAGACAAGGACAAAAGATTTATGAAGCTCATCCACGAAGTCCTTCTCGTCGAAAAACTCCTCAGCGTAGTAACTTTTCCACCACTCCTCGAAGGATGGTGAGCAGAGAAAGTTAAGCTGATAGTCAAACAACGAAAGAACTGTTCGACCAGCATATCTGTCGATATGCTTAGTGGCAGCTTCTTCAGTGTAGTCGTTGCAGAAGTATAACATAGACTTCTCCCTGGGAAAAATTGGAGAAGGTAGTGTTTGGATAATACCAAACTGGCGAGACACCAGGTTTGGTTGATACGCGATCAGACTCAAGTGAGTCTTAGAGCTCTTGAATCGAAGGGGCATTATTCTTGGTGTGAGAAATGCCTCCCACACTGTTGTATGTTCGTCGACCTGAGGACCACTCGACGTCCTAGGATGTGGCCTTGTGAACCACTCTGGGCCAACCTTTCGTCGAGCAAACGGAGCCATGGTCGAAGCAAACTCTTTCCTTTTAGCAAACATCAAAACGAAGTTTGTAAAAGTTTGTTGAAGCTCCAACCCATCTTCCGTCGGAGTCAACAGAGCCAATCTGGTGCCTTCGACGCGTCTGTTTGCTATTTCTGGAGCCTGCTCATTTATTTGAATCTTCTTAGGCAAGAAAGACTCGAAGGTAGCATTGAGCCACAGCTGAAGCAGCCAAAAAGGTCCAGCGAGCAGTAGACTGACTCTGTTCTCGATGATCTTCAGAAGAGTCGCTCCGTTGCTAATCGACTCATACAGACTCGCCAAAATCAATTCTGCCAAACAGATATTTTGGCCATGGTGGAGTTGAGTGGCGAGAGTGACCATCTTCTTGGTCACCTGTAAGGACTTGGAGCAAAACAGAAAGCGTGTCAGCCATAAGGCTAGAAACGCAATATGTTCGACATCCGACACAGCATCTGTTGACTTATCGTGGTAATGATTGATGAAGGTGGTGTAGGTTGGTTTTGTGGCAGAGAATCCAATCTGATCCTCCGACATTTCCTCCGGGTCGAAGTAGTCCCCAGTGGGTCGAAGGCCAGTGATGGCGGCCACATCGAAGAGCGTGGGAGTCAGCATTCCACAGGGAAGATGGAAGGTGAAATGGGTGTAATCCCAGAAGAGTAAAGAAGCTATCAACATCTCTGGGGAATAGTTAAGACCTGTCTTCGACAGCATAACCAGGTCGAATATCCCCATGTCTTTCCAGATCGAAGCCTGGCGTTTCTCCATTTTTTCCAGCCAAGCACTATAATCAGGAGTGAGGCTAGGGCCAGACCTGAAAGCCCTAACACCTTTATTGAAGAAACGGAGGTCGATTTTCTCCTTAGCAGGATCTTCATTATCCTCTGCATCTTTCTTGGAGCATCCAACCGGTTTGAGTCTCTCAAGTACCGGAAAGTAACTTTTGATCTTCATGGCTTCAGCAATGCTTGGGTATAATGGGCCAGACATAGCAAAGATTTGGTTGGAATATCCAACCGGAATCATGAGGTGGCGTGAATAAGCATCACGTACAGCAATGTCCAAAGGCTCAGGGACCCTTCGTTGGCCCGTGGGAGTCACTACGGGAGCGGTGGAGAAAACCCTAGGTTTGACATTTCCAGAGGGAGTGTTGGCGCTAGGAGCGTTGGAAGAACCATATGCCATTGTTGGTACTAAGGTTGAAGACGAAGTGAAGAACAGGGGGTTTGCAAAGTTGACAAGAGTTTGTATGCAAATGAGGAATTCTAAAAGCAAGGTAGCGTAAAAAAAGTCCCACAATGGGTACTTACCGCTATTTATAGTGGTTGGGGAAATCCCCAAATTCGAGGACATTAAATGCCATTTAATGTTGCAGAAGGTAGTGGGACACGTGGCGTCTCCCTGTTGTTGTAGCCGTTCTGCAGAAATGGAAGGGTGCAGCGTGCGCCCTCGTTTTTGGGAATTGTCATGATGACAATTTGTGAAAAGACGTTTGGCACACTGCACGCCGTACTGAAGTGACGTCTTAGGTACGGATGAATGATGGCTTTTCCTTGGGATTGTCAGTGGTTGGTAGAAGACAACAAAAAGTGCACAATTTAATTTGTGACTAAGAATGAAAAGACAGGTGTCGAATGGCATTTCAAAGAATGCCTTTTTCTTTCAGAGTCGAAATAAGGCATTCTTGGGGGGCAATTTGTTGGCTCCTAAATTCGACACCCTTGTTTCATTAATATCAGCCGTTAAAGCTGAAGGATGTTTTCGACCAGCTGGGTCTGTCAAAATGCCCATCGAAAGATGGCAAGGTACTTAGAAGATTTCTTCCAAGGGAGAAGTTGGTTGCCTTCGACGTCGAAGGTGTTTCTCGTCGAAGATGCTTCTCGACGAAGATGTTCGATGGTTCAGAGTGGAACGGTTTGAAATTCAAGCGTTTGGAGGGAAAACGGTTTCCAGCGGTTACCAAGTGCAACGTGCAAAGATCTGGAGCGTCGAACATTGAGAACGTGCCAAGTGGAATCATCTCGAAGTAGTGTAACTGCCCGACAGTTACTTGGGATGTTTTAGTATAAATAGTAGTAGTTCACGCAGTTTCTCGCGTGTGTTCACAATTATATACAAAGTCACTCATATAGATTCGAGTACCCAGCGTGTGAGAAAGAATTGTTGAGAATGTATGTGTGAAACACCACTTTTATTAATCAAAGTCATTTACTTTCCAGAAACTTTACTTGCTTTCTTCTTTACTTTCCCTGTCGAAGCCCTTTATTTCAAGCCTTCATTTATTTTATCAAGCCTATTTCTTCATGCAATTTACTTAAAGCCTCTTTATTTTCTTGTCATTTAACCATTATCCAATTTAATCAAAACTTCAAAATCAACCTATGTCTTAGGATCAATCTGATCGATCCTGCGAGTAACCAAATAAGTAACCATTTGGAGGATCAGCGGTTGTTTACCAATAACCACGGTAAACAGCAGTCCAAAAGTTTCCCCAGGAAAGTTGAATCAATCTCCCCAGTAGATTTCTGGAAGCTTATCCCCAGTAGATTCTGGAAGCTTATCACCTGCAGAGCACGAACGCGTCCCCCGACTTTATTTAAAGGTTATTTTCCCCACCAGGATATCACTGGGTTATCCTCAGCCAATTGCCACGGAAAGATCGTCCCCGGCGAAGTCTTCTTATCCCCAGCGGAGTTCATCAAATCTTCCAACATAGCTTATCAACGGTATCCCCAGCGGAGTTATCATCAAAACCTCAGCGAAGTATCTCTTCCCACAGAGTATTTCCCCGCGGAGTAATCTCTCCAACAAGTTTATTCCCCCAACGAAGTCATCTTCTCCTACCGGTTTATGCTTGCAACCATCATCCCCAGCGGAAGCGAGAGACTATACTCTCGACATCAGCCCAGGAGTTAACTTCCCGGTATCCGTCAAGGATTTCTTTTCCTAGACGAAAATACATTCATAAACATCACATCTTCATACATTATAGCATGCATACGCATCATACAACACAAATCTCATTTATTTCTGAGAACATCTTAAAATCATGCAGTTCATACGTCAGGACATTGCATATGACTAATACGTTGCCTTTCTAGAGAAAAAAATCAATCAAAAGATGATTACCATCTACCTTTATAGTTCCAGATCAACACTGGTAACAAGCCAGGAAAATTCTGTGGGCGACCGATCGTGGGTTAATATCCGAAACCAAACAGGACAATTATCTACTTGATCATCATTAGGTAACCCTACACCGGTTCCTTCTCCCTTCCAAGACGAAGTTTTACACGGACTCGTCCTCAAGTAACCCTACACCGGTTCCTTTTATTTCAGAGGAAGTATTACACGGACTTATCTCAAGGTAACCTTACCCCGGTTCCTCCAGAAGTCTTACATGGACTTATCTCAAGATGACCTTACCCCGGTTCATCCAGAAGTTTTACACGAACTTATCCTGCAGTAACCTCACCCCGGTTTCTCCAGAAGTCTTACATGGACTTATCTCAAGATGACCTTACCCCGGTTCATCCAGAAGTTTACACGAACTTATCCTGCAGTAACCTCACCCCGGTTTCTCCAGAAGTCTTACATGGACTTATCTCAAGATGACCTTACCCCGGTTCATCCAGAAGTTTTACACGAACTAATCCTGCAGTAACCTTACCCCGGTTCCTCTAGAAGTCTTACACGGACTTATCCCGAAGTAACCTTACCCCGGTTCCTCCGGAAGTTTTACACAAACTTATCCCGAAGAAACCCTACACAGGTTCTCTCTCGCCAGACGTAGTTTTACCCGAACTCGTCATCAAGAAACCCTACACAGGTTCTCTCTTTCCAAAAATGAAGTTTTACACGGACTCGTCACCCATAAACCCCACACAGGTTCCCTTCTCAAACTCCAGACATAGTTTTACATGGACTCGTCATCAGTAAACCCTACACAGGTTTCCTTCCCAAACTCCAGACGTAGTTTTACACAGACTCGTCATCAATAAACCCTACACAGGTTCCCTTCTCAAACTCCAGACGTAGTTTTACACGGACTCGTCATCAGTAAACCCTACACAGGTTTCCTTCTCAGCTCCAGATGCAGTTTCACACAGGCTCATCGTCAGTCAACCCTACACAGGTTTCCTTCCTTCAAAGATGCAGTTTTACACGGGCTCATCATCAGTCAACCCTACACAGGTTTCCTTTTTTCTAAGATGCAGTTTTACACGAGCTCATCATCAGGCAACCCTACACAGGTTCCCTCTTTCAGCTTACAAAAATTACAATTCAACAGACCACCTCCAGATGGCATCTATAAGCCCATCCACCTACCAACAGTCTCCAAATGGCATCTATAAGCCCATTCCCGACAACTCTCTGTCACATCTCCAGATGGCATCTATAAGCCCATCCTCATATCCATCAGTCTCCAAATGGCATCTGTAAGCCTATTCCCTACATCACGCTGCTGATACTCTACTATGTGAGTGCAAATTTCTGGGCACTCTAGTGTTCAATCATCTTCCACCTTCGGATTACGAAAGGCACGCCAGCCAATCTACATCCTCAGGTCTAAGAAGATTGAACAGGGGCAACTGTTGTACCCCAAAATTTTCCCTCCCATATTCTTCAAGATTTGCCAAGATCAATCTCCAGATGGTTCAAAATCTCTCAAAGGTTGCACAGTCCAATTGCCTCATAATACAGTCAAAATTAGGGTTTTGGTTCTGGCAAAGAAATTGAGATTTTCAAGGGCCCAATCAAGTCCCACATGCCCACATACATTGTCAAGCACCCATATGTCAAGTTTCAAGACTCACAACATCAAGTTGCACAGACAAAAACCCTAAATGCTTCACAGTCAACTGTAGGGGCAAAATGGTCATTTGACAATCAAAAGTCAAAAATTTTGGTCAACATCTTATTTTGAAGCCACAATCATCATTTGATCAATTCTTGATCATGATTCCACAAGCATGGCTCAAAAAGTCTCAAGATGCAAAAGTTTCTATTTTTGGACAGCTGAAAAGTCAACTGCAAATTGACCAAGGCATAACTGCTTCATGGTTCATCAGAAAAATCCCATCCAAATCTCATTTTGAAGGGGATGACATTTCCTACAACTCATATTCACACTCCAAGTCCAAGAAATGCTCTCACAAAAAGTTATCAATTTCAACATTGTAGGTCATTTTCAAAAGTCAATAAAAAGGCACTTTAAGTCAAAGACCATAACTTGAGATTGGTAAATCAAAATGACATGGGACCAAAGGAATTGGTTAGAGGACTTCAAGACCTTTCCAAAATGTCCAAGAACATGATCATAGCTTCAAAATTGAGCAAGATATGCATTGGAGAAGTTGGGAAATTTTTGGGAACTTTCAAAAGTCAACTTTGCATAAAAAGCTTCAAATTTGCCAATGGGCCTCAAATTCTTCCTTGAATCATTGCCCAAAGCCTATGCACGACCCATTGAGCTCAAAAGGATTTATTTTCTTATTTTTAATTAATTAATTGAATTTTTATTCTTATTAATTCATTTAATTAGATTTAATTATGAGAAAATATCAAATAATGCTTTTTCAAATCTTTTTGTGCAACAAATCAAACTAGGGCAAGCTGGAAAGTCGTTTCACATTCAAAAAGGGAAGATTTTCCATGATTGGCAAGAGTTTCAATGGAAAAAGATTGAAATTGATATAATTGAAAATCAAATATCCAAGACATCAATTCATGGACTTATGGCCTTGTTTCTTGACCTAATTTCGTTCACATACAAAGGCTGAGTGAAACCTAATTGATACATACACGAAAAGCTGTAAAAAAGCTCATACTCACTTTGCAAAAATTTTCATAAAAACTCCAAAACTGTTTTCTGACTTGGAGTCCAATTCAGAGCAGATTGTTGATTCCAAACCCTTGCTGAGAGTTCCTTGAACGTGTTGCAACCACTTTCCAGTCCCCATACTCAAAGAAACGGTAAAATATGGTTATGGTTTGAACGAATATGTTGATAATCGAAACATGATTTCTATGCATCATTCATATGTTTTATTTATTGATTTGCACTAATAATGATCTTCTGAAGCGATTGGTACCGTTTAATTGGACTAACACTGCTTGTATCAAAATCTGCCATTGATGAAACCTAGGGTTTCAGAAGCTTCAAAATAGGGCTTTCCTTATATGGTAAAATTGGACCTTCAAATCTGTATGGATGAATTCAGAAGCTCAAGACGAAATAAACCAACACCTCGCGCTCAATTTATTTAACCCATGGGCGTAATCGCTATTTTCACAAATTTCAATTTGTGGGGGTTTAAAACCCCCGCTACTTGTTTTATAATTGCAGGAAAAAGATGAAGAAGAAGCATGCGTGTCCAGGCGTGGTTGGGTAATTCAAATATTAGCGCGTTTTTTCTTTGTTTCAGTATAATTGCCTTTTTTCACATATTATAAATCGTTGTTATATTATTTACAAACGCAAATGGCCTGGTGGTTGAAGACGTGTATTGTAGGTATTGGGACCTGGTTTCGATTCCTAGGTCCCCCCACTTAATCCATAATTTTTGTTATAATGCTTTCCTATGCAGCGCTCATTCCATGGCCTACCATGAGTCCCACGCCTATGCTTGCCAAGTGGCCCTGATGAGCAATCCAATGGTCAGACGGTGAATTCCATGGTACCCTGCAGTCAACCCACGTGCACACAAGCATGGACAGTCAAACAGGCTTTGTCTAATGGGCCAAGATTCTTCCAATAACACCTCCATTCTGGGCCTGATACCCCCTTGGTTTGCAATATTTTATTTTTTCTTTCTTTTCATTTCTTTCAATTATTTATTTTTTATAATTATTATTAAGTCATTAAAATAATTTTCTTTTCATAATAAAAACAGAAAAGGCAAAAAATATTTAATTATTTATTAATTCATCACTAACATGCTTTTTTGTAAATAAGTAACTAACAATTAATTTAGTTAATTTAGGTTTTAATTTTAACACTTTTTCTTAATAAATAAAAAATGCATAGAAGTAGGTTTTTGACATTTTATCTTTTTCTTAATCAATTTTTCATCATTATTTATTATTATTAATATTTTTGTAAATAAACATGTAAGTTAAATAATTTAGTTAATTAGTCTAATTTTGACCTTTTCTTTAATAACTAAAAAATAATCTAGAATTAGGGTTCCCATTTAATTTTAATTTTCTTTATTTCTTTATACCAAAAACATAAAAAACACTCTCTTTTTTAATTAAATAATTAAATAGACTTTAATTTCATTTGATTTCAAGCAAAGGGTCAAAACCCTCGAACATTCAATTTCTTTTCGGACATTATTTTCTTTTCGAATATTATGTAACTGCTTTCCGGATGTAATAGTAACTAGGTTTTACTTTCCGCATTTTTATCAAACGGGTCTTTGTAATTTGGCGATGTATAGACCCGCGTCTTGTAATAACGTAGCTTTTATCTTTCCGCATTTAAATTTCTGCACTCTTAAATTCTAAATTGCAGGAAAGAATGTATGGCTAATTAAAAACAAGCGTAGCTCACAATACCATGATCAAAGATAAACTTAACATGAAAACAACACACAAATACACACACCACTTCTAGGGTACGCCTCACCTGTTGCCTTCGAAACGTGGTCGTCAAGTATAGGACGTTTTAGTAAGTCCTTATGTCCATGATCCAGTTGCCTCGAAACGGTTGTCTCGGATTAAAAAAGGATCAAGGACATAAGGGTAGCTTCTAAGGTGTCCTACTGTTGCTCTGGTGACCACACTGTCCCTAAAAACGAATTGACCCGAACACCTCCAACGGTGGTGCTACCTACCTCTCAATGGTGGGATGGCACTACCTTAAGGACATTTACACAGCCTAATTCCTTAGGGTAGGTAGATGACTCATGGATACTTGCTCTATTAAAAAACAAATCAAAAATCTTTTCACACCGACACTTTCAAAAGACTTTCAAAATAATTTTTCAAACACTCTTGAGGACAGATACAAGAGTTATTCCGAAATCTTTCAAAGAAACTTTTTCAAACCCACTCACATCTTGAAAAGCAAACCATTTTGAAAACATAAGAGCAAGTATCTAAGAGCCCATGGATAACCATGGATAGAAAGGGTGCTAACACCTTCCCTTTCTATAAATCTACCTCCCGAACCGAGAAACTATCTCATAAGGAATTTTGTTGTGCTTTTGTCCTTTCCATGTTGGAGAACATAAAAGACGGTGGCGACTCTTGCTTCCGCGACATTTCGTGAACCAGCGTTAAACAGTCAGTTCTAAATCCACCGATCACACAATAGATTAGTATCACTGCTGTGATTGAGGGGGAGTGAGTAGGAACTCAGGTTTAAGTAGGACTTAGATTGAAGTTGCATTGGGTAGGTCTTAACTGAAGGAGATAAACTGGTTGGTTTATTCCTAAATTAATTCCTCTTATAGTAAATTTCCTCCCTGGCTTGGTAGCCCACAGAGTAGGTGTTGTTTTACACTGAACTGGGTTAACAATTGATTGTGTTCTTTACTGTCTTTTAAATTACTGTTTGGTGTGTGTACAATTTGTCAGATACGGTGTCATAACATTCACTGTGACATTAAGTATTTGTTTCCAGAATTTCAATTGGCATCAGAGCAAGCACCCTGCCTGTCTTTCTGGGTGAGATCTAGGGATATTATTTTCTGGCGCTATGGACAAGGAAGGAGGATTTGGGAACAGACCATCTATTATGGATGGATCAAATTATGACTACTGGAAACCTCGTATGATTGACTTCTTGAAGTCACTGGACAAAAAAGCTTGGAGAGCTGCTGACAAAGGATGGAACCATCCCACCATAACTAGGAAAGATGGGACGACTAGTCTGAAACCTGAGGAAGAATGGAGCAAAGAAGAAGATGAGTTAGCCCTGGGTAACTCTAAAGCATTAAATGCCTTGTTCAATGCAATTGATAGAAACATATTCAGACTAGTACATCAATGTGAACTGGCCAAGGATGTTTGGGACACCCTCAAAACCACCCATGAGGGTGCATCCAAAGTAAAAATGTCAAGACTTCAGATGCTCACTACCAAATTTGAGAATCTGAGGATGATGGAAGATGAGACCATTCATGAGTTTCACATGAACATCTTGGAAATTGCCAACACCTCAGGAGCATTGGGAGAAAAGATGTCAGAAGAAAAGCTGGTGAGAAAGATTCTCAGATCCTTGCCTAAAAGGTTTGCAATGAAAGTGACTGCTATAGAGGAAGCTCAGGATATCTGCAACTTGAAGGTTGATGAACTCATTGGGTCACTTCAGACATTTGAGATGGGGATCAATGAAAATGTTGACAAGAAAAACAAGAGCATAGCCCTTGTATCCAATACTGAAGATGAAAGCAATGAGAGTGATGAAGAGAATATTTCAGAAGCTATAGCTATGCTTGGAAGGCAGTTCAACAAACTCATCAAGAGAATGGACCCAAAGTCAAGGTCAAATGTCAAGAACATTTCCTCTGACATTAGCAGATCCTATGACTCCAGCAGAAGAACTAAGTCTGAAGAAAAGGGAAATCAAAGCAGAGGAATCCAATGCCATGGATGTGAAGGATATGGGCACATTCGAGCTGAATGTCCTACCTTTCTTAAGAAACAAAAGAAAGGAATGTCTGTTACTTGTTCTGATGGTGACTCAGAAAGTAACTCTGAAGAAGAATCTGCTAAACTAGTTACTGCACTATCTGGTATTTGTAACTCGTGATGATTCTAGTGATGAGGAAGTGACATTTGAAGAACTTGTTGAATCCTACAAGAAGCTATGTATCAGAAGTGCTGAAGTCTGTCAGCAAAATGAGAAACATAAAAAGCTCATAGTAAAGTTGGAGGCTGAGAAGAAGGCAGACACTGCTACTATAAGCCATCTCGAAGGTGAAGTTCTAATGTTGAACTCTAAACTTGATCAGATGACTAAGTCTGTCAAGATGTTAACAAATGGAACTGACAAGTTGGAAGAAATCCTTCAGGCTGGACAAAGTGCAGGAAACATGTATGGTCTAGGATTTGTGGCTGCAAAGAAATCTGCTGTTGACAAGAAGAAGACCAGGCCTGATAAACAAATATCAAAGCAGATGTCACAACATATGACTCAACATCAAGAACAGAGAAATATGAAGAAAAAGTATCAAAGATGGAGATGTCATTATTATGGAAGGATTGGTCATATAAAGCCATTCTGCTTCAAATTATATGGATATCCTAATCAGACCTCATATGTAAAACCTAAGACTAACAAGGCACCATATACTCAACAGTGGAAGAAAAAGACTGCAACCCCGATAGCTCACACCTCCCTTAGAGTCTCTGCCAAGGAAGATTGGTACTTTGACAGTGGATGCTCTAAACACATGACTGGAATCAAGAATGTTCTGAATGATGTCAAACCTTATACTACTAGTTATGTCACTTTTGGAGATGGTGCTAGAGGAGAAATCAAAGGAGTTGGAAACTTGGACTGCCATGGAGTTCCAAACCTAAATGAAGTATTACTGGTAAATGGTTTGACTGCTAATCTCATAAGTATCAGTCAATTATGTGATCTAGGATTCAAGGTCAACTTCACCAAGTCTGAATGTCTTGTAACTAATGAAAAACAAGAAGTTGTAATGAGAGGAGTCAGATTAAAAGACAACTGTTACTTATGGGAGTCTGAGAACACTAACTACTCTTCTGTATGCTCTATAGCCAAAGAAGAAAAGGAAGTGAAACAGTGGCACCAAAAAATTGGTAATTTACATTTAAGAGGGATGAAAAAGATCATATCCATGGAGGCTGTCAGAGGGATTCCAAGGCTTCAGATTGATGAAGGGAGAGTCTGTGGTGAATGTCAGGTTGGAAAGCAAACTAGAATGTCACATCCAAAGACAAGACATCTGACTACCTCTAAGGTGCTAGAACTTCTACATATGGATCTGATGGGTCCCATGCAGGTGGAAAGTCTTGGTGGAAAGAGATATGCCTATGTTGTTGTGGATGATTTTTCCAGATTCACCTGGATAAACTTCATTAGGGAAAAGTCTGATGTATTTGATGTATTTAAGGAATTGTGCAAAAGAATTCAAATAGAAAAAGAAGGATGCATTGTCAGAATCAGAAGTGATCATGGTAAGGAATTTGAAAATAGTAAGTTTGATGAGTTCTGTTCCTCAGGAGGAATCAATCATGAGTTCTCTTCACCTATAACTCCTCAACAAAATGGAGTTGTGAAAAGGAAAAACATGACTATACAGGAATCTGCCAGAGCAATGATACATGCCAAAAAGCTTCCTATTCATTTTTGGGTTGAAGCTACGAATACAGCCTGTTATGTCCATAACAGGGTCACCTTGAGAAAAGGAACATCATCCACCATTTATGAACTATGGAAAGGAAGAAATCCTACAATGAAGTACTTCCATGTCTTTGGGAGCAAATGCTATATTCCGACAGATCGTGAACAAAGGAGAAAGATGGACCCTAAAAGTGATGAAGGAATATTCCTAGGATACTCTACCAACAACAGAGCATATAGGGTATTCAATTCCAAGACCAAAGTTATGATGGAGCCTATAAATGTCATAGTTGATGATCACCATGAGGAAACAAATGTCCCATATGATGTTGAGACATTCTTTGAGACTTCAACACAAGTGTCTAAAAAGGATGATGTGCCTAATCCTACTCCATCAGAGTCTGAATCAAAGGAAGCTAACAAAGATCCTTCCATCAGAATTCAGAAAGATCATCCTAAGGAACTCATAATAGGAGATCCTAACAATGGAGTCACTACAAGATCTAGAGAAATCATCACAAACTCTTGCTTTGTGTCTAAGATTGAACCAAAAATGTTAAAGAGGCTTTGACTGATGAATACTGGATTGGAGCAATGCAAGATGAATTGAACCAGTTCAAGCAACATGAAGTATGGGAGTTAGTTCCTAGACCAGAAGGAACAAACATCATTGGCACAAAGTGGATCTACAAGAACAAGTCAAATGCTGAAGGAGTTGTCACCAAGAATAAGGCAAGGCTTGTTGCTCAAGGATACACTCAAGTTGAAGGGGTTGATTTTGATGAGACTTTTGCTCCTGTAGCCAGATTGGAATCAATCAGACTTCTATTGGGAGTTGCTTGTCTCCTTAAGTTCAAGCTGTTTCAGATGGATGTGAAGAGTGCCTTCCTAAATGGGTACTTAAATGAGGAAGTATATGTGGAACAGCCGAAAGGATTTGTGGATCCAAATTGTCCTGATCATGTCTACAAATTGAGGAAAGCTTTATATGGTCTGAAACAAGCTCCTAGAGCTTGGTATGACAGGTTGACAAAGTTCCTCACTGACAAAGGATATAGGAAATGAGGTTTGGATAAAACTCTTTTTGTCAAGAATGAAGGAGGAAAGATAATGGTAGCTCAAATTTATGTTGATGACATAGTGTTTGGAGGAATGTCAGATAAAATGGTTAAACATTTTGCTAACCAGATGCAAGCTGAATTTGAAATGAGCCTCATGGGAGAATTGACCTACTTTCTTGGACTACAAGTCACACAGATGGAAGACTCAATTTTTTTGTCTCAAAGAAAATATGCAAAGAATATTGTCAAGAAGTTTGGGATGGAGAATGCCAATTATAAAAGGACTCATGCACCTACTCATTTAAAGTTGTCCAAAGACTCAAGTGGGGCAAATGTGGATTAAAGCTTGTACAGAAGCATGATAGGAAGTCTGCTATACTTAACAGCCAGCAGACCTGACATTGCCTTTGCAGCTGGAGTATGTGCAAGATACCAGGCTGAACCCAAAGTAAGTCACATTAACCAGGTGAAAAGAATTCTGAAGTATGTGAGTGGAACTTACAATTATGGCATGCTGTACTCTCATGGATGTGAACCAATTCTGTCTGGTTATTGTGATACTGATTGGGCTGGTAGTGTTGATGATAGAAAGATCACCTATGGAGGATGCTTCTTTTTGGGAAATAATCTTGTCTCTTGGTTCAGCAAGAAACAAAACGGTGTGTATCTATCTACTGCTGAAGCTGAATACATAGCAACTAGTAGCAGCTGTTCTCAAATGATCTGGATGAAACAGATGCTGACTGAGTATAATGTCACACAAGATGTCATGACATTATACTGTGATAATTTGAGTACTATTAATATATCCAAGAGTCCTATACAGCACAGTAGGACTAAGCATATTGACATTAGACATCACTTCATCAGAGATCTTGTGGAGGAAAAGGTGATTAAGCTGGAACATGTTGCCATTGAACTACAACTGGCTGACATTTTTACCAAGGCACTTGATGCTAGTCAGTTTGAGAATTTAAGGGGAAAGCTGCGTATTTGCCAATATGAAGAGATGTAGCAATTAATTTTGCTTAATACAAGGGATGAAAGAGATATTTTAATCAAGTCTATTCTGATTGAGCTAATAATTTGTTTCCCTCTTTCTTTCCAAAAGTTTAAGAAGAGGAATAGACATACTTATATCTCCCTCTTCTCATTTTTCTGCAACATTCTCCATTCCCTCAAAAGAAGATTTCACATACGCTGTCACTTGTTTTCTCAATCTCTCAAGATGTCTCAACAATCTGTGTCATCATCTTCATCAAAGGCAATTGCATCTTCCTCACCCACTGACACCGAACCTAGGGCAATCGTAAATTGCATGGATGCTGATGTTCTTGAGATAACTCCACTTCGTGAAATGGCAGCTGATCCTACTAAGGTCAAGAAGCTGCGAACCAGACATGCAAGAAGATCACAAGCTTCTCCATCTGGTAAATCTTCTCAACCATCATCTTCTGTTCCTCCAGAGATAGATAATAGGGAAGGTTCTGCTTATGTGCATCAAGCTATTGTCAGACTAGTCACTAGGATTCTTAATGAGAATCACTCTGTTCCTGGCATATCTGTACCATTGAACCAAGAAACTGCTAGCCCTAATGTAGAAAGGGATCCCAATGTCACTCAGAATGTTGAGACACCTGATGACAACATTGAGAAATCTCCAGAAAAACCTGATGATCACCAGACCCCTACTGACAAGGTTGTTGAACCTCCTATCATTGATGTTGATGAAGAATTCTCTGACAATGATTTAGTTTCCAATATCAACCCTAGCATAGCTAGAAGGATGATAAGTAGAAAAGAGAAGCAGAATGCTGCCCAAAGCCCCTCCAAAGAGAAGGCTACTGAAGTTGTTCATGAGAAAGCGAGGCCTGAGAACAAGGCTGAGAAGGATCAAAAAGCTGGAACTTCGAAAGGGAAGGGTAAGGTAAAAGCTAGGGTATCTGTTGGTAGTCTTTCAAAACCCTTGAGACAACCTATAGCCAAGAAAAGAAAGGCTCCTGAACCCTCTGAATCTGATTAGGAATCAGACTTTGATTTTGATGTTGAGAGCAATGTTCTAGACATTCCTCTCAGGAAGAAACCCTCTTCTAGAAAACTGCCTAAGGTTCCTGAAGTTGCCATTGACAACATCTCCTTTCACCATCCAGAAAATGCAAGCAGGTGAAAGTATGTGTTTCTGAAAAGGATTGCCTTGGAGAGGGAGCTGAACAGAAGTGCTATTGAGTGTAAGGAAGTCATGGATCTAATCAAGGCTGCTGGCCTGATGAAAACAGTGGTCAAGTTTTCCAACAGCTATGAGATTCTTGTCAAAGAATTCATAGTAAATTTGTCTGGTGGTTGTGCTGATGGAAAGTCAGCTGATTTTAAGAGTGTTTATGTGAGAGGAAGGAAGGTAAATTTCTCTCCTACTGTGATAAAAAAATACCTAGGAAGGCCTGATGATGCTCAACCTGGGCTTGAAGTTACTGACAACCAGGTTTGTCAAACCATCACTGCCAAGCAAGTCAAGCACTGGACCTTGAAAGGGAAGCTAACTGCAAGCAAGCTGAGTATGAAGTTTTCCATACTGCACAAAATTGGTGCAGCTAACTGGGTTCCCACCAACCACAAATCCACCATTTCCACAGGTTTGGGAAGATTTATCTATGCTGTTGGAACTAGAACAAACTTTGATTATGGCAACTACATCTTTGATCAAACATTGAAACATGCTGAGAGTTGTGCTATTAAAGGCCCTATTGCTTTTCCCTCTCTCCTGTGTGGTATAATCATTGATCAATATCCCGATATCCTGGTTGAAAAAGACTCTGTGTTCAAAAGAGCCCCATGCACTTGGTTTTCACTATAAGCTGTTTCAGGGAACACATGTCCCTGACATTGTTATGACATCTGCTGAGACATCAAAAGTCAAAGCTCATTCCAAGAAAGCTGATGTTATCGTTGTTCTAAAAGAAACCTGCAGAGAGCTTGATGCAAGAAAAAGGACTCTTGAAGAGCTGATTGCTAGTCTGGAACAGGAGGAGAATGAAGAACAAATGAGGGAAGAGGATGCTGATGAAGAACAACATGATGGTTCTGTAAGAAGCTGACCAGAAAATACGGCTGAAAATAATGCTTCCTCAAGAGATGACAGTACCTGAAGGTCTGTGTTTGCTGAGTTGAAAAGATTGATGTTGGAACCTGTTGCTGCTATTTGATATCTTCTTTTTTTTTGGGTTTTTTGAATTTCCTTTTGGATGACTGTATAACTTAAAGTACTAGCTCCTTTGGCCTCTTTATGGCTAAAAAGGGGGAGAAGAAATTATGGTAATTTTGGTATAATTAGATATTGGTAGCTGTTATTAAAATTTTTTGTTGCTTTCTAATCTCTGATTGTTTAGGGATTTTAGCCAAAAATTTGCCAAAGGGGGAGTTTGTAAGTGTTTGTTTGTTGGCATTATTTTTTGGTAAAAACAGATTTGCGAATGTCATGACTGATGTCATAACATTCTGGGATAAAGGTAAATTCTGCAGAAGGAATGTTCTACAGGAACTACTCAGTATGAGTAAATATCATGATGATTAAGCTATGATCATATGTACTGAATTCTATCAAAATCAGTGAGCAATATACATGATGTCATAACCAATGTTAAGACATCCTGTACTGATCAAGTTGTTGTGCAGATTTATTATTCCTGAGAATTTTCAGGAATCTGGTGTGCTACTCTGAGTTGAAGTATATTGTCCAGATCAAATGCTCACGTGGACATTAGGTTAACCTTGCTTAACCCTAATATGTTATGATGAAAGCCCAAGACCAAGTCTTTAGGTTAACTTTGGTTAACCCTAGCTATTTTTATGGAAGTCCTAAATGAAGAATAGTCTGCTTATATATTTCTCATGAAGCCTAATGGTGAGCAGCGCTTTTGACAGAAGATCAATAAGGCATTGTATAGTTGTAACTACCGTGAGCTAAGCAATTATCAGTTTGATAAGTGACTTGAATTAAGATTTGGTTGTCAGGGTTGTTTATCACTCAAAGCTTTGAAGCACGAGGGTTGTGTCTCTTGATTAAAGCTTTGAAGCAAAATCAAGCGTGTGTATTGAAGAATGTCTTCATAATCTTATTAATCAGTAGATTATTATCACTGTTGTGATTGAGGGGGAGTGAGTAGGAACTCAGATTTAAGTAGGACTTAGATTGAAGTTGCATTGGGTAGGTCTTAAGTGAAGAAGATAAACTGGTTGGTTTATTCCTAAATTAATTCCTCTTATAGTAAATTTCCTCCCTGGCTTGGTAGCCCCCAGAGTAGTTGTTGTTTTACACTGAACTGGGTTAACAATTGATTGTGTTCTTTACTGTCTTTTAAATTACTGTTTGGTGTGTGTACAATTTGTCAGATACGGTGTCATAACATTCACTGTGACATTAAGTATCTGTTGTCAAAATTTCAGAGAGAAGTAGGGAAGCTGAAAAGTTTGTACATTCTCTTCCTCTTTCTTTTTAGGGGTTATAGGGCTACGCTCTTTCAAAGAGGGAAAATGGGACAGACGATTCTTATTCCTGTACAGTTTCGTGTTCACGTCCAATCTTCTCTATCCATTAGTGCAACTTCCAGCTCTATAATATGTATGGTAGTCGTTTGACTCGGAAATTCCTTCGTCCAACTAGCTCGTCCGTGCCTGGCGGGTTCGTTTGTAAGTAGCAAAAATGGTATGATTATGAAGAGATAAAATAATCCTTTTTGCTTTGTAAATTGTTGGAATAGAAATGACATTTGATAGAATTATAGCATTTTTTTTAGTAGTTTGATATTCGGTGATATAATAAATAAATAAAATAAATAAATAAATAAATAAATAAAGAATAAACCTTTACCCGAATATAGCTTTAAGTTCACCAAACATCACTTTGCATTCCGACCCAAATCCCTCACCTGTGTTGCAGCCGCCTGCCTAACAACTCTTTCTTGCATCAATGGCGGAAACTGCCGACAAACCTCAAACTCTCGCAGAGGTACAATCTCTCTTCCTTTTTTACTTCTCAATTTTCAATTCCGCTTCCAAATCTCAATAGATCTTCGTTTTAATTCGAATCGCTTTTAGTTTCGGAATCGATTTTTTTAAAAGCTGATTTAGTTAATTTTACAATTCAGAGTGATTTCTGATAGATCTTGATTTTCGCAATTTGATTTTACATTTCTGTCATGTAAAATTCGTTTAACTTAGTCTAAGAAAATTTGTAATCTTCAATACATAATACCGATGATTCTAACTCCAGATCTATATCATGGACGAACGCAAAATATTAACGTCTTTTGTATAATTAATCTCATCTACCGATTGAAGGTGTGTTTGTGTCTATGAAGCATGGACACTGGAAACACATGACACTATCACGATGACACCGGTAATAATTTGAAACAATTGAGTAAATTAAAGGTAATTACAATTGTTCTGAACACTCACACAGATACACTTTTTTCAGAGATGTCAATGCTAAAGTGGTTTGTGTTATTGCCGGGGACATAGACACACATAGTTACATTTAATCACTTATAATTTTGTAATTATTATCGGTTTTCATGGTTTAGTGTTGCGTCTGTCTCGTGTTCGTGGGGAAGTGTTTCATATAATCATATTCTATTGTGCTTCAGTTTGCCATTTGTATGAGCTAGATAATGAGAATATGAAAATTATTGAAGAATTGCATACTAAGATAATACTGCACCAGAAAGTTTGCAAGTCTTGCTTATGTGTACTCCCTCAAGTCAATATTATTAGCAAAAGTTTATTTTTTAAATTTATTGAATAATTGAGGCATCTGATTTATATATAAGGTATCTGCATTAGTTATTCAATGTATCTAGAAAGTGAATTTTTATTTATAATAGTGACCGGAGGGAGCAGTTCTCTAGTCTATAACTATTTAACTATGTAGAGAAGTTGCCTGTCATTATACACACACCAGATGTTATATTGTTTTTTTATATGAAGAATTGGTATGATATGTTACTAGTTTGTGTTTTTTGTTAGGTAGTGATGGTATTTTCCTTCAATTTCCTCAGCTCTATATATCTCATATATGTATAGTTCTCTACTCAGTTCTATACATCAGTTATTCAATCAACTTGAAAAGTGAATTTTTACTTATAATCGTGACCAGATGGAGTAGTTCTCTACTCTATAACTTTTTACATGTAGAGAAGTTGCTTGTCATCATACATTTTGGATTTTATATTATTTATTTATACGAAGAATTGGGATGATATGTTGCTAGTTTGTGTTTTTTTGTTAGGTAGTGATGGTATTGTTTTCCTTCAATTTCGTCAGCTCAATAAATGTTTTCTAATGTCATGTAAGATTTGAGGTGAAGTTAGTTACAGAAATGTTTTTGTCTTGCAGCAATACTATGTGAAGGACAAACAAGACAAAGTAGAGGTAGTTGAAAAACCTGTTGCTGTCGAGGAAGTTGAAAAGCCAAAGGAGGCTACTTCCGAGGAAGCTGTTGTTGAGAAAGCTGAAGAAAACACTCTAGAGCCAAGCAGTGAAACTGTTGTCGGAGAAAACACTCTAGAGCCAAGCAGTGAAACTGTTGTCGATCAAAGCACTCTAGAGCCAAGCAGTGAAACTGTTGTCGAACAAAGCAATCTAGAGCCAAGCAGTGAAACTGTTGTCGAACAAAGTTCTGGTGATCAAGAGGAAGTTGAAGAGAAACCTGAAATTAAGGTGTCATTTATTTACCTGGATCATCAATCTGGAACCGTTGCTTGATTTCATCATAAGTGAAGATGTCCCTCCTTTCAATATTTTGATATTTGTGCCTTTATTTTCCAGCTAGAGACTGCTCCAGTAGATTTCCGTTTTCCAACTACTAATCAAACAAGGCATTGCTTTACTCGATACATTGAATATCATCGGTGAGTCATATTCTGTTGGCCTTTATTTTTATGGAGCTTCTTGTTCGCATACACTGTAAAGTTGTACAGTTCTTTTATTTTAACTCTCGAAATTCATGTGCAGATGTGTAGCTGCAAAGGGAGATGATGCACCAGAATGTGATAAGTTTGCCAAGTATTATCGTGCTCTTTGCCCTGGCGAATGGGTATGTATTTTTAATCATCAATATTCTATATTATTGGCTAGGCACTAGGACCTGCCTGTCCAACAAAATTTACTTACAGATATATTGTCTTGCCAATGCCAAATCTCTATGTGTTGATGGCCTATCTGATTGTCTTGTTTGCTACAACTTACTTAGCTTTCTTTGGTTTTTGTTCCACTTCACATGATATCTGATTTTATGCTAAATCAGAAAAATATTCTGGGAAAATTGCCAATATAATAAAAATTATAGTTATTAAATATGTTAGGCTTTGTGAGGAGTTCAAGGAAAACATTGATTGTCCCTTTAAGGCTCATTCGTAAAATATAGAAGGATGTTTGGAATGGCTTCTGCCCACTTCAAAGGTATAATGGAAGAAATCCACGCAGAACAGAAGTTGCATGACATAGAATCTTTATCCTAGTTGATTGTCTTGACATTGCTGCATGAAGAAAAGAACCCTGCTCCACAGAGATGTGAACTGGTTTTGGAAAAAAGTGTGAAAGGAAATGGGAATCACGTTTGTGGAGTCAAGCCACAGTAAGCGGCTGCTCCTCGGATTTAGCGAGCAGCTGAGATTCACTATTGATGGAGTTGATGCAGAGAAGAAATCACGTGAGTTAGGAGATTGGCATAGACTGAATTGCATGAGAAGTTCAGGGAGAAGTGGGGCTTACCAAAAAGTTCTGGTATAAGGTTAGGATGAGTATTAGGATGTGGGGCTAATGTTGAAATTCGGGACAAGACCTGTTAGATATCCTTTTAAAGTAAGGAGGGACTAACTTACCCAACCCTTGAAGACACGGCGACATAATGGAGAAATGAGGGTGTTGGTGCCTGTGAATTGTGAAGCAACTAGTCATTGAAAGAGTTGAAATTTAAAGTAGAAAATACCTGTTAGTATTTTTAAGAGGTGGGGTTGGGCTAAGGTAGGGAATAGGGTATTTGCAAGACTTAGCATGAAGATACAAGGAGGGGGATTCTAGCATAATTTATTTTTCATGGAGCAAGGACGGAGGGACTTCAGTAGTTTTATGATTGTATATCAAATATGGGAAACAGGTACAATGGCTTCAGAAATTTGTTCATTAAGTTGGGAGATAAAGGGGTAGGAAGGTGATTGGAGAACAATAATTTGGGCACGGGATTGACAAGGCCCAACTAGAAGTTCGGCATATTAGAAGTTATGCAGCAATTGAGTTATGTCTTGAGAGTCCAGAGTCTCTAAATAGGTGTAACTTGTAAGCATTCAACCCTTCCATGCTCAAAAATGGGTTTAATTGGGTAAGTTTGTTTATTCAATAAAGAAAAATTATTTTTCCATTCTTTCATGGTACCGGTGTAAGAGAAGGTGTTGTTAAGAGGGGCTTTTCCCTTTGCAAGGTACAAGCTTCTTAGAAATCCATGGTCAATGCATTGCTAGAAATGAGGGAGAAGGATATTGTGTAGCTTATCAAACATAGAGCCAAAGAATAGAATAAAAAAACATAGAGCCAAAGAATAGAATAAAAAAACATAGAGCAGAAGGAGAGGGACATGAGCAGTTTTCACTTTTCAACAATTATAGAAAACATACTAGCTGAATTTGATGATGTTTCTCAAGAACAAAAGGGCTTGCCACCCAAAGCGATTAGGACCATGCAGGTATCCATTCTGCAAAAAAGTAGATGAAAATATTGTGTAGGAAAAGATGCAAGCATATTAGTTAAGAAAAGATGTTGGGTGGAAGGTTTCGTGCAGACTATTCCGAATAAATTCCCAATGATTATTTCATCCAAATCAGATCTCAAATCCAGGTGCTATCAGATTCCCTTGGAGAGAAAATGGCAGTCTTTAGGACTTGACGGAAACTGAGTTTTTAGTTGTGCCCTTTAGTTTTACTAAGCATTGAGTTCGAGTACACGACCAAATTATGAGATGTGTGATGTGCCGTTCCTGATCAGATTTAGGAGTGAAGGTTACATAACTTACTCTGCCTAATTAGCAGTAATATTGGTGTGTGAATCACCATTAAATTACAATATTCAGTGCTCTGTTTGACCCTTTCTGGCAATTGTCAACGTTGAGTATTCCTTCTCAGTTAAATCACGCTTCAGTTACTTAAAAAAAAATGCCACTTTCGTCTTTTTGAAGTTAGATCTTTGTTCACCAAACCCACAGTCTTATCCCACAAAATGTCTTATGCCACTTTCTTCTTTTTGAAGTTAGATCAAGTTTGAATCTTTTTTTTCCTCAATAGCTTAATAGTTCATTTCACAAATATCTTTCTGCTGTTTTTGTTCCGTTCTTAGCAATTTTAACATAGCTTTCTTGTCCAATCTAACATTCATTTTTCATTAATTTGTTGATACATCAGGTTGACAGATGGAATGAGCAACGCGAGAATGGAACATTCCCAGGCCCACTGTAGTGTGGCATATGTCTGAGATAAATGCACAATTGACTTGCAGTATTACATTTAAAATTGCAAGAGACAAACTTCCAAACACTTCAGGGAATGTTCAATGTTACGCATTGAGTTAATAAGAAATTTTGCTTTTCCATTTTTAAACCAGCTTTAGTTGTAAAATTGCAGGAAATGCTTCTGGCTAAATGTCCAGATATCTGTCTTGTTCATTACTGGATTCGTAACTGAGGGATTGATGTCTGAGGTTTTTATTCCCAAAATAATAATTTTTTTTTAAGATCAATGTTTTATCACCCAAAATAATATTGTCTTGACTCAATTATTTGCTGGTACTAGCAGGGGTGTGCATGTTTGGATATTTTTAGAAGCCAAACCATTTAAATGGTTAAAATTTATAATCTAATTATATTTTAATCAAAATTGGTTAATTTAACAAAATCATACCAATTATTTATAAAGGGAAAATCAATTATTTTTTGGTTAAAAATCTGATTATTTTTTAAAACTGGTTATTATTATTTTAAAAACTGATTTTTAAAGTAATTTTTTTTTATAAAAAAAAACTGCTTTTAAATGATCATTTGCTCCCATATTCTCCTTACAGGTAATAAAACATGTATAAGTTTAAATATGAAGAGCAAATATCTTTTAAGAAAAAGTCTAGACCTTTCTCAAAATAAAAAATTGAAGTGAAAAATCGTATAAAATAGAGATGTATGTTGGATTTTAATTTCAAACGTGTCTTTTATCTCAAAAATATAATTTTGGTTTAATATTTTTTTTTTTTTTGTGTCTTAACTGTACTACCAGGTCTATTTTGATGATCTTTCTTTTTAAATGACTAATTTAATCTTTTATGTTATCAAAAGTGTACCATGTTTATCCTTTCTATTAGAAACGTTAAATTTGACTCATAAAGTTTGTAAGTTATTGTTGTGGCATGATGGTATAAAGATACAATGGAGATTACATGTTTATCTTTCACATTTTTCATTCTCAGAAAAATTGGAAGAGGAATCCTAGAGTAGAGCGAAGAGGAACAGGGACCAAAGAAGCCATTGAAGACGACGAAGGCGTTGAAGGTCTCAATCGAGATTAGTTCTAGCAATGTCTTAGTCAGAATTTAGTTTTCGTACTATCACTATGTGTGCTCTTATTTGAGTTTAGTTTTTGTTATTTGGATTTAGAAATCTAGGGTTTAGCCCCTTTTGTAATATGTTCTAAAATTTTGTGTGTTCTTGTGTTGTGTAGATATGGATGAATATTTGTGTTTGAAAATTCATCATAGTTGTGAATTTGTGGACTCTGAAAAAATTGTGTATGTAGGGGAGAAATACAATGATTTAAAGGTAGATATAGATAAGTAAAATCACTTTAAATTGGTTGGAATATTGAAAGATTTAAGTTGTACTGAGATAGACACCATCTATTACAATGATCCACTTTTGGGATGAATGTTATGAATGTTGATAAGGGTGCGTTAGAGTTTGGTGACCTCTATAAAGTACACTTGACAATTGATATTTACATAGAACATCCCCCGTCTCAACCAAAATATGTTGATAGTCTTATAGAAAAATCTATAAATATTGATGAAGAACCTATAAGTGTGTGAATCCCTGAGATATAAGCCATAGTTTCAGAGCTTTAAGAAAAAGTCACTAAGGATGTAAATGCAGAACTTGAGGGTGTGAATGTAGGTCTTAAGGGTGTGAACAAAGATGATGCTGAGGGTGTGAATATAGGTGTTGAGGGTGTGAACAAAGATGGTGTTAAGGGTGTGAATATAGGTGTTAAGGGTGTGAATATAGGTCCTGAGAGTGTGAACAATGATGGTGTTGAGGGTGTGAACAATGATGTTGCTAAGGGTGTGAATATAGGTCCTGCAGGTGTGAACAATGATGGTGTTGAAGATATGAACAATGATGGTGTTAAGGGTTTGAACAATGATGATGAGGTGTATGATGGTATAGATTCTAATGCTGGATTGGTGAGGATGACAGTGAGTATGAGACTTATAATTATGATAGTGTATTGGAGGTTGCATTTATTGATTCTGACATGAGTGAGGATTATGCTGAAGAAGATTTAGACAACCTACTTGAATATGATGGAAACCATGAAGGAAATAGTAAGAAGAAGAAAAAGAAATGGGAAGCAGACAATGGTGAGGAGAATGAAAGTGCATATGATAGTGAGGTGTTAGAAAGTGGTTGTGATAGTGAGGAGAGTGATGCATCAAAGAAGAAGTATCTCATGTTCAAATTAATGAAAGACATGTCTAATTATAAATGGGAGGTGGAAACTTACTTTAGTTCAAAGAGTGACTTTAAGGAAGCAATTTAAACCTATGCTGTCCAATCTGGGAGAACTCTTAACTTCCTAAAAATGACAAACAAAGAGTGAGAGTGGGATGTAAGAAAGGCTGTCAGTGGTTTACATATTATGGAAAGTTACCTAATGAAGAGACATTGCAACTTAGGAAAATGGCCGATAGTCACAATTGCTCTAGAAAATACAATGTGAAGATGATGGGTATCAAATGGCTTAGTAAGAGGATTCAACATTCACTGAAAAATAATCATAAGATGAAGATAAATGATATAAAGGAAAAGGCTCTAAAGAAATGGAATGTAGGAGTTAACAAGACAAATATAATTATGACTTCAACCTGTAAGAGGACACCATCTACACAATCAACTTAGCCACAAATTCAAACTACTCAAGCACCATCAACTCAGTCATCTCAACAAGGAGGAAGGCAAAAGAAATTACCTGTCAAGAAATCAGTTCAGTCATCTGCTACAAGGGGTCCAACTGGTCCAATTACAAGGCTAAGTGCATCACAAAATGCAATTGGACCTACCACTAAGAGGACCACAACAACAAAAATAAATAACCCCAAAAATTTTATTTAGTCATGTCCGTGTTGTGTTGTAATTATGAATTTCTGTTTTGAGAACATGTTTTATAATATGTTTGTTTTGGGACAAAGTTTATGACATGTCTATTTTTGAGACAATGTTATTTTGAGACAAGTTTATGGTTTAGGTCATGTGTGTAACATATGAAGTCATGTCTGTTTTGAAAAATGTTATTTTGAACAAGATTTAATAAAATCTTATGTCTATTTGAAAAGGTTTTGAGCAACGTTGTTTTGAAAAATGTTATATCTCATTGAGCAATCCATAAAAGATTCATGTAAAACATTGACTGTGAAATAACATTGAAGTTTGAAGTGTTGCAACCAAATAATGCCAAAATCAACTTCTACATAATATATTCATGTAAAATTTATGACACTGCGTGTCTTAACTAGTACAAAAAGTTCATGACATAAATTAAACTTCTACATAACACATTCATAGAACATAAACTTAAAAGGTACATAGTGAGTATTAAATCTTGAATACTAAAAAAAAGAACACAACATAGAACATAAATTTCTAAAAAAAATTTCACTTGATGGTGTTCTTCAAAGCAACTTCTAACTCTATGTTATTGAGCCTGAGTTGTTCAACCTCATTTTTGGCTTCCTTCCATCTCTTGGGTTAGCACATCAATCTTAGCTTCTTGCTTCACCATGATTTGCTTCTTTTCATCTCTAACTTCTTTGAAGAACCATTCAAAGAATCCACAACCAACATTACTATATCCTTGTAAAGATTTATAAAGAAAATTACAACTTAATAAATATACATTTCAACCTAGAATATTCAGACTAAAGCTTACCTTAAAATATTGACAACCCCAAAAAATATTTTTCATAATTGTTGAGAGTTATTTCCCTTCAAAGTACAACAATGTCTCCATAACGACAAAAAAGTTTCTATGGAAGATTCAAGCCGCTACATACCTGCGAATCACTTCTGTTTTTTGATGATGATGATGAACCGCGGATAGCACTCATGATTCATTCACTACTGTAGACGAATTAGGTTTCAATTTAGGAAATTCTTACCCTATTCGCATTAGGTTTAGATTTGGGGGTAAATATGTATCAACCTGTTTATCAACAAAAAAGGTGATGAATAAGACACTCTATTTCAGCAGCCACATCATTACTCTCTCACATCGTTTGCCATTATTTGACAGAAAGGGTTTGTTTACTTTAGTTTGACAATATAAGGGTTCAAATTGGACGTTTTAAAAGAAAGAGGACCAAAATGGACCCAGAGGTATAGGTAAGGGATTGAGAAGGGTATTAAGCCTATAATTTTTTCTTCCTACTCTTGGGAAAATAAAAATGATATAAACATGGCTTAAATTGTTTAATCGATATTGTTTATTCTAAGGGAGTTTCTTTCTCCACCTGGGTATGCTGAGTTGTACCTCAAAACTCGAAAATACCCTTCGGATGGGTATATCCGAACACATCTTTCAGTATGTTTCAGATATGCACATGCGAAGACACCCATTTTCTATGTTTTAATACTTAAACGTTGGATTTAAAACTCTTAAGGTAGTTTCACATATGCATATTCGAAACTACCCTTTCCATATTAGATTGCTGCATGGTCACCCCTTCCAACTATTTCATTCATTTTCTTTTCCCCCATAACCAAAACCCTCAACAAAATTTCAACCATTCTCAATCAATTATTCGTCTCCAAACCAAGTTTCAAGTGTTTGAGCATGACAAAGATAACATAGAAAGCTGCAATTTGAGGTAAATTTTACTCATTTCATCTTACATTCCTTGCATTGATACTGATTTGTGGATGAAAAAAACAGCGTCACTTCGGATATGCATATTCGAATCCACCTACCATAGTTCAGATGTGCATATCCGAAAACATGTCTGTTACAAAAATAGAAAATTGTTTTAACGCATCCAAAAGTAGATGCAGACTCTGATTTAGACATAGAAGAGGTATTTTTTTTTATCTCTCTCACTCTGGATTAACTTGTTCTCTTCTTGAAATTTTGGAAAAACATGAGTTGCTTAAGAATGAATTCAAGGAACTTAAAAAGGTCCATGAATTTGTTTCTAAGGAACACACCAAGCTTAAGGGAGAATTTTCATATCTAAGAGAAGAAAATTATATTCTTAAGATTGATTAGTTTGTTCTCAAAAGAAATAGTTCCAGTTTTGAGAAGGAAATTCTTTCAGAAGCTTCTAAAATCACTAATGTTGTCATAAACAAATATGACAAATCATTCAAAAAAATTCTTGTTAGAAGCATAGGTAGAAGCGTCATGACTTCAATGATCTATGGCGTAAGCATAAACTGCACTAAAGGTTTTGGTTATAATTCTTATAAAGAATCTGATTCTGAAAAAGAAGAAAACCCAAATACGTTTCATTCTTATTTTGTCTCTGCTGGTTCTAAGCATAAGGTAAAAGAAAAGGATAAAACTCCTTCTGATCTTAAGGCTAAGTCTAAAGCAAAGTCGTGTTTTAAAAATGCAATTAAGTATGTTTATCATGCTCCTAAGCCCAAAGTTGTAAACAACTCTTAGAAGACTAACAAGAAAGGACCCAAGAAGCTATAGGTGCCTAAGAAGTTGATAATCTATATTGTAGATATCCTTAGCAGCGATGTCAAGACACCAATCATGGTACTTTGACTCTGGCTACTCCCGACACATGACGAGAAGAAGACATATGTTTCAAAGCCTGTAACTTAAACATGGAGGCTTCATAGGTTTCAGAGGTGATCAGAAAGGAAAGGTCACAGGCTCCAGAACAATTGGTAAAAAATTTCTCCCTTCTATTAATAATGTTTCACTTGTTGACGGTTTGATGCATAACTTATTGTCCATAAGTAAATTAACTGACAATGGTTATGATATAATCTTTAATCAAAACTCTTATAAGGAAGTTAGTCAGAAGGATGGCTCAATTCTCTTTAATGGCAAGAGGAAGAACAACATCTATAAGATTAAACTTTCTGATCTTAAAGAGCAAAATGTAAAATGTCTTCTGTCTTATAATGAAGATCAATGGATATGGCATAGACGATTGGAGCATGTTAGCATGAGAAGACTTTCTCAGCTAAATAAGCTTGACCTTGTCAGAGGCCTTCCAAAGCTAAAGTTCTCTTCAAAAGCTCTTTGTGAAGCATGTCAGAAGGGCAAGTTTTCAAAAAGTTCTTATAAAGTAAAAAATGTTGTTTTAACCTCTAGGCCATTGGAGCTTCTGCATTGATTTGTTTGGATCAGTGAAAACTACTTCTGTCAATGGTAAGAAGTATTGACTAGTCATAGTTGATGACTATAGTCGTTGTACATGGGTTCAGTTTCTTAAATAGAAGGATGAGTCACATTCTGTGTTTACTACCTTCTGCTCTCAAGTGCAAAATGAGATGAATCTTAGAATTGCCAAAGTCAGAAGTGATCATGGTGGTGAATTTGAAAATAAATACTTTGAAAAGTCTTTTTGATGAAAAATGGTATTTCCCATGATTTCTCCTGTCCTAGAACTCCACTACAAAATAGAGTTGTAGAGAGGAAGAATAGGAATTTGCAAGAAATGTCCAGAATCATGACCAATAAGACTAACATGGCAAAATATTTTTGGGCAGAGGATGTCAACACAACATGTTACATTCAGAATAGAGTCTCTATAAGAACTATTCTGGATAAGACTCCTTATGAATTGTGGAAGAACAGAAAACCCAACATTTCATACTTTCCTTCTTTTGGATGTGATTGTTTTATGTTCAACACTAAGGAGAATCTTAGCAAGTTTGATTTTAAAGAACAAAAGTGTATCATGTTAGGATACTCTAAACACTCAAAAGACTATAGAGTGTATAACACTCAAACTCTTATTGTTGAGGAATCTATTCATGTTAGATTCGATGATAAGCTTGAACCTAAAAAGTCAAAGCTAGTTGAGAAGTTTGCAGATCTGGAGATCACATTTTCCAACTCTGAAGGTGATGATATGATTGTCAAGGATCCTAAGAAGAAAGACTTGGAAGGAGCTCAACCAAAAGTTGTTGAAGCTCAGACCCCTCTGAAGAAGCAGAATCCAGATCCTCACACTCTAAGGAATTGATTCTGGGTGATAGATCTGAACCTGCCAGAACTAGATCCTTTTTCAAACATTCAAAAGAGATGCTTCTGGGTTTGATGTCCCTTATATAGCCTACATATGTTGATGAAGAGCTTCTGGACACAAAATGAATTTTGGCTATGCAGAGAAGAGCTGAATCAATTCTTCATCAATGGTGTGTGGGATCTTGTTGCAAGACCCAAAGAAACTCATGTGATTGGAATCAAATGGGTCTTCAGAAACAAGCTCAATGAAAATGGAGATGTGGTAAGAAACAAGGATATATTGGTTTCATAAGGATATAGTCAGCAAGAAGAGATTGACTATACAAAAACCCTTGCACTAGTTGCCAGGTTACAATATATTCATCTCTTAATTTCATTTGTTGTTAATCATAAAAATCATCTTGTATCAGATGGGTGTTAAGAGTGAATTTTTGAATGATTACATAATCGAGGAAGTGTATGTACACCAACAAATTGGTTTTGAAAATCATAAAATCGATATTTTGTTTCCAAACTTAAGAAATCATTGTATGGTCTGAAACAAGCTCCCAGAGCTTCGTATGAAAGATTGAGCAATTTTCTTTTAGAAAATGATTTCACCAGAGGAAAGGTTGATACCACCTTGTTCTGTAAATCCTTCAAAAATGACATTCTAGTAGTTCAAATATATGTTGATGATATTATATTTGGTTATGCTAATGCCACTTTGTACAAGGAATTTTATAAGTCTACGCAGAATGAGTTTGAGATGAGCTTAATGTGAGAACTCAAGTTCTTTATGGGAATCCAAATCAATTAAGGCCCGGAAGAGACGTTCATCCATCAGAGCAAGTACACCAAAGAACTTCTAAATAAGTTTGACTTGTCTGAGTGTTAGATAGAAAAGACACCTATGTATCCTACTTGGGTTCTAGATAAGGACGAGGTAAGTGGTAAGGTAGATCAGAAGCTGTAAAGAGGTATGCTAGGTTCTCTATGATATTTTATTCAGTATTTTCTTGTGTGCTCTCTTCTAATCATATCCTAGGGAATCACACTTAATTGTTGTTAAGAGGATTTTTAGGTATCTGAAAGGTACTATTAACCTTGGTTTGTGTTATAGAAAATCAAGTGAATATAAGTTGGTAGGATATTGTAATGCTGGAGACAAACTAGAGAGAAAAAACACTTTTAGAAGCTATCAGTTTTTGGGAGACAACTTGATCTCACGGTCGATCAAAAGGCAATCAACAATAGTTCTCTTAACCGTAGAAGTCAAACACATTTTCGCTTCTGGATGCAGCACCCAAATTCTCTGGATAAAAATTCAACTAGAAGATTATCAAATATTTAAGAGTAATATTCATATCTTTTATGATAATACTTCTGCAATTTATTTGTCTAAGAATCCAACTTTGCATTCTAAGGCTAAACATATTGAGATTAAGCATCATTTCATTAAAGA
Source organism: Vicia faba (assembly GCA_948472305.1). Lineage (NCBI taxonomy): Eukaryota > Viridiplantae > Streptophyta > Magnoliopsida > Fabales > Fabaceae > Vicia > Vicia faba. Next base: position 103,843,289 of record OX451736.1, read on the forward strand.
CTATGTTCAGAAGGAAATTTTATCTTTAAAATTCATAGATACAAACCATCAATGAGCTAATATCTTTATGAAATCCCTTGCTAAAGATAGACTGCTTTTCATTCTGAAACATTTAAAAATGGTTTGTGCCCAGAATTAAAAAGATGCAATCTCAGAGTGTTGGCTTTCTAGAATGGAAAATTATACTCTAGGATTTAATTATTGTTTTTGTTGCTTCTGGAATGTGAGGCTTCTAATGAGTGAAGTTATTGTGTATCAGAAGTATCCAAGGTCACAATCTTCTCTCTAGAATTCTTTTTTCTGTTGGTAATTAAAGAGTTTACTTCATTAATGAGGTTTCAGGATAATTAAAGGGTTGTGATTCAAATTAAGACATTTGTCTTTTTAGAAGCACACCTAGAACTTGATGTGACTCATTAGGAAACAAGATTATATTGAGGTTAGGTGAAAAATCTTCACGCTTTACCCATTGCCAGGATTTTTATTATTTTCAATATATTTTAATCATTATGAAAACTATTTTAAAAATCTACTCACACCACTTCACACACTTTCGCTACCATTATCCCACACTTTCCCTTTTTAAGCAAAAAACTTCTCTAAAATCCTAAAACCCTCTCGGTTCTTGTTTGTGGTTTCTTCAATGGCTTCTCAACAACAATCAACCGCTCAATAAACTTCTTAACAAAATGTTCAAGATTCTTCGTCTCTTCAACAACAACATCAAGTTCAAGATCATGATGTTCACTTCCCCATTCCTGTTTCTCAACTATCTATTCCTGCCGAGCTGATAGTGGATTTTGAGAATCTTGTTGCGAATGGGTTTGATCTTACAGAAGTTGTGAAGACGCAAGGTTGGGAAACTTACTTTGATCGCCTGAAGGGGCCAGTTTATCCTAAAGTGGTTAAGGATTTTTGGGTTCATGCTTTTGTGACAGATGGCAGTCCATTTGCTCAAGTTTTATGGAACAATGGATTTGCATTCTTGAAGATGATATTGCTAAACTTATTCAACATGATGGTTCTGGTTATAGATGTTATGCATCTATATTTGCAGTGGAAAAGAGTCATGGTCGGGCTTATGAAGATATCATTGCAAAGATTTCCCCCTACATTTTCAAGGAGGGAAAGGATACACACAGGGAAAGTCATCTCTTTGATAACCTTCAGGTCTGGTTCAAAATTTTCAATGGCTTCATTATTCACCCAAGTGTTACGAACAAAGCTTAAACTGTTACTTGGGATATCAAGTTTCTGTTATATCATTTGACTAAAAAGGAAAAGGTAAATTTACCTGCTATTATTTTCTGGTATATCCATTAATCAATCAGGACTTCCATAGATGGTTGCAAGAAGGAAAAGAATTAAATTCCTTTTGGAAGATTAATCACTGATATCCTAATTGAGTGTAAGTTGGTGGACTCGTTGAATCTGCAATGTGAACCTCTTATTATGATTGGTAAATCTTTCAATGGAGAAGACCTACTGGATATGTCTCTGATATCAGAAGTAGTCATCTCTCCCAAAACTCTGGATGAAAATGCAATTGCATGTGGAAGAATCCCTATCGAAAACTTCCCAACTTTCAACTTGGCAGGGTTTCCTAAAATTCATCCTTTCATGGTTAAATCTATGTCTGCCTTCAAGGCTGGTTCTTCTGCTCCTGCTGTCAAGATAGAGAAAAGAAAGCTCCCCAAGAAATTTTTTTATGATGATGCTTTCAAACCTTCAAACAAGTCATCTTCTAAGAAGAAGCCTCAGAAATCTGTCCAAGAAGTCAAAACATCTTCCAGTACTGAAGCTTCTGACAACTCTTTACTCATATTTGCGTTCATGAGTTCACCACCTTCCCTTTTCCCTCAAACAACCATCTCTATAACTCCCCCTGTCTCCATAGTTGGAACAGTCCAAATTGATTCATCTGGTTCAAAATATTTTTTTTCTGATCCTCAACCAACAACCACAAATAAAAAGCCTTCTACTTCTAAACATCCTCCAAAAAATTTCTCCTCACCTTTCCCCATATCTTTTAATCCTCTCATGTATTGGTCCAATACTCACCGCACACCTTTTGATGAACTCAAACAAAAGTTTGAAAGAGCTTCTCAGAACTCTACACTATGTTGTTAAGAATTCTTCTGGTAGTATGGATCCAGACTGGGTCACATACACCTGGTCAGACTTTAGGAAGTGGATGGATGACAATTCCAACATCATCCAAGCCATCTATCATATGGAAGCTATGCAGAAGCGCAAGGCATAGCTTGCTTCTCAGGCACCTCCAACCGCTATTCTCTACTTGCCTGCTCTAGAAGTAAAGATTTCAGAAGAAGGAGTTGTTGCTATGGAAACTCAACCTTCATAAGCTGTTGCCTCTGAGCTAGTTGAGTTTGAAAAGAATGATGTTGAAATTGGTAACTCTCTTGAGTTGGTGAAGACTGCTGCTGTTGAGACTTTGTTGAAACACTTTTGTTAGGGTAAGTATTTTCTTTATCGTTTCCATAGGGGTTGATGTGATATTAACACCGTTTTATAGTTAATAATGTTTTCAGTAAGGATTTATCAAATGTTTTGGTAACAGAAAGGTTTGATTTCATGAAAAGTAGTTAACAATGGTAAAAAGAAATTTTGGTTTTAAAACCCAGGTCAAGAGTTGGACCCTATTTATCAATAATGATCCAAATCAAACATATACCATAAAAACAAGGCTTTTCACCATATATTAATCATCAACTTGTTCACATACAAAATATCAAGAGAAATACATACAAAATGAAGGATTATCTAACTCTAATCTTGACACAAGAAAAGATTTAACTACCCATAACCATGGTAGCTTGATCAACAAGTAAAGAACAAAGACTTAGAAGCATAAACTTGGAAGGATCAAAGATTTAAGCTTGAAATATTTGATTTTGAGTTACAAATGAAGAAAACTTGTCTCTTAACCTAAATACACGTTTTTAGAGTTGTTACCAAGTGTTGGAATTTGAAAAATATCACAAATGGCCACTTATACAAGTGCCCAGAAAGCACGTCCTGCTAAGCGGGATGGCCGCGCTAGCGGGCTACACGGAAAATTTATTTCCAGCTTCAGTGGGTCGTGCTAAGCGGGCTAACCACGCTTAGCGGGCCCAAAAACATGGTTTCTGCCACATGAGAAAAGAGGAAAAGCGTGCTTCAAACCCGCTTAGCGGGCTAGCCTGAAGAAAATTGTAAATTTTGACTTTCTGCCCATCTAGCTTGGTCCATGCTTTCCCAAAGCTCCAATGCTTCTCTCACAATCATCAAATCCTACAAAATAAGCATAAAAACTACTACTAGTTACAAACATAAGTTAATAATTATCTGTTTACACTAATTTACAAGCCTAAACACTACTAATCATTAAAATAGAGTGTAAAGGACCACATAATTATTCACAAATATATCCACCTTAACAACTCTCCCCAACTTAGACTTTTGTTTGCCCCTAAACAAAAATTCTACAACCCAAAGAAAACTAAGACAAGCCACAAAAATGAGGAAACAACAAGTTTTTTTAGCACAAGACAATTTCATGGTTCAAATTAACAAGAACAAACAAGATAATACTTACCACTAACTAAAATAAACCATAAATATGAAACAATAGTTAAGTGAAAAATACATATAAAAAATTTCCAAAACAATACAACTCAAAAATGAAGCACATCTAACACACTCATCAATGGATGAGAAACAACATGAGGGCTTTTTCACTCATCCAACAATCATGCTAACGTCTGGATCTAATCATACATTCATCACACACAAAGCATCAAAAGTGAAAAGCAAGAATCACAAGGTTTTGAAAAGGTTGTAATTTGGCTTAGTTACAAGGAAGGGTAATTTCTAAAGGTAATTAACACTAAATTGCCTAATTGCACGAGAGCATTAAATTCTCACACCCTTACACAATTCAAAATCTTACTCCTCTTATTTTTTTATTTGATGTAACAATACAATCTTGAGCTCTTTTGTCGGCATAACTTATGCCCTTTGATTTTATTTTCTTTTTAAGAGCTCAACTCATCGTTTCTTTTTCTTTTTAATTTTGTTCTCTTTTTTATTCTTCTTTTCTTTCAACCACTTTAATTGTTCTCATCAACAACCTACCTATTTCTCCCCAACTTTGAACACAACCTAATATGATCACAAGAATGCTCCCACACAACTAAGAAAAAGGAAAATAAAAGCAATCACATTAAGGTTGAAGGTTCATAAATTTCACAAACAAAAATCAAGATCCTTTCTCAAAACTCAATGATGAATTTGTTATTCATTTACAATATTTACATAATTCAACCATCACAAAGATCTTGATAGAAAGACTCAATTGGTATTAGAAAGTGATCACTCTCTCTCAAGGTAGATTGATTGATTATTCATTTGGTTCAAGTTGTTTTTCTCAATAAACAAAATCTGCCTTGATCCTTTTCAAACATTCACACACATCAACACACATGCATGATTAAACATCATAGGATCGAGTTAACAAGAATATTGGTTTCCCGCATTTAATGCACAATGGAAAGCTACCTCATACAAGGCTAAGTTCTAAAGTGATTCACATTTTACATGTATTGTAAAATAATTAATGGTATGACATTATGTAAAAACCACAAGTTTCATATTTATGCTAAGTTTAGAAAGCAATAAATATGTACCTTGAAGTTGTTATCACAATTTAATTCATACGATTACCAATAAATTGCAAGTTGAACCACATATTGACAAGTTCACTTGGTTCCTTCAAAGTTATCACACTTAGGAACAAAACATCAAGCTTTTGATTTTTTTCTTTAAAAAAAAAATTAAACGTAAACAACTCTATACACAATTTAAACTTAAACATCATAATGCATTAAAATTAAAAACATGAACACCCCAAAATGGTGTACCAAAATAGTACCCATGGCATGAAATTCCTCCAAAAGTATCAACATCATATCCTTAAGAAGATGGAACCAAAATACAACCAAACAACATAAAACCCAAACTAAATAGTTTTAACATAATACTAAAAAAAAGAATAAATATAATACTAATAAACTAAACCCATCAACATATCAACTGCTCATATCATCTTGACTATTATGAGACTCCTAATCATCATCACTACCAGCATCACCAGTTGCCCCCTTATGAAAAAATGGCCTGCCCTCAGGGTAATTAGCATATGCTGAAAACTCCTCGCGAGTCAGAAAAGACATAACATCCTCAGGTGCAGACTAGTGACGATACAACAGCTGCATAAAATCATGAATAAAAAATGAGACTCTCATATGGGCCTCCATCATCTACCAGTTGTACATGCAAGCTTGTTTCTCATTATATCTACCGAGATCAGTTGGAGGAGCATTTGCCCAAGGTTGTGGTGCTCCCTCACCATCCAACTTCGACACACAATGCTGCAAAACATAGTCATCATTCACTATACTCCTTATTACCTTGGTCACCACTGTAGCAATCTCAACTCACGCTCGCCTACATAATCCTATAATAAGGCCCGAATAAGCTAGATTAGTCGAAACCTTAGAACCAAGCGTATGTCCACTTATGGCAATATTACGAATCTCATTTGAGATGATCTGAGCAACATCCAACCGCTTTTCAGTAAGAATATAATACAATAGGCATGAAGTATCAAGAGGTATGAAAGATGTGTGACTTCTAGGCCTAATGTTGTAAATCACTAGAGTCATCAACAATTGCGCCTTGGTGTGCATGTCACGCCGATTCATTTTAACAAGTTGATCAAAAGGGTTCAGAACAAAAACTTTATTTGGAAGAGCCAAAGCCGCACTTACCAAATCATATTTCCACTTCTTACTTGCTACCCTTTTGGAGTAAGCTCATTTTGGCCTAGTTGAAGGGTAGGAAGGTTTCCCAACTATTGGTTTTTAGTATCCCTAGTGAATTAGATGACTCTCCCCCGTACAAAAGAATAAAAGGTGTAACGGATACCTCCGACAGGTAACACGTTAGCATAAAATTCATGAACCAAATCAAAGTTCAGCTCAGTGGGGGGAGTCAACAAAGTAACCCACCTCCAGTTATCCAAATTCGCCAAAATGTCTATATAGTCACCTTGTGGGTTAAGAGTAAGGATCTTCTCTGGCTAAATTTGTCTCTTAACCAACTCGTCAAATGAGCTTGCTGTAGTGGCCCAATAAAACTTGTGTTATCAAACTGAACCAGCTCTGTATCTGAAGCTGAGCGTGGTGATGATCTTGCTGCAAAATAACTCCTTTTTCCCATACTTCCTCTTGAACTCATCTGCATAAAAATCAAAGAAAACCAAACTAAAAAAACCATCAAACAAACATTCATTAATTCCCCTAAATTCCCATTAATCACATCAAATCATCCAACCAAGCAAGCAAGAACATAATTGAAAAGAAAAATTTCAAGTTCCAGCAGACCGTGCTAAGAGGGTTGAAGGCCGCTTAGCGAGCCTGCAACTTCTGCAATTCTTTGTCCTGCACATCCATGGAAAGTACCTCACAAAACCTAAAACCCACATTCTAATACTCCAAACTCATGTAGAATGGGTCTTACAAAGCAACAAAAACAAAACTTTGAACTACTAGGAACATGCAACAACAACATCACATTTACAGATTGAACAAGAACATTGCATCAATTCCTACCCTAAGTTTGAACATTAAAGAAATATATACATGCAACCTAAGACTATGAACAAAACAAAAATTTAAACAAATGGAACACAAAATTATCTTGTTGGGTTATTGGAAGTGATAAGTTGATATTGCAAAAGGAAGAGGAAAATGAAAGCTCAAAGATTGAACAATGGAGGAAAATGCTTGGGAGAGAGAGTGAAAGTGAGATAAAATTTGAAAAGTGATGAAAATGGTGGTTTCTGCCCTAGTTGCACTATGAGGGCGCTTCTTGGGCCTTGGAACTGGTCAGGCCCCACTGGCCCAATAATTTTTTTCCGAATAAAAATGACGTGCTAAGCGGGCTACAGGCTACTTAGCGGTAGCAGAAAATTATGAAAAAACAGTTTTGACAGCAGGTTTTAGCCAATGATTTCGATTCTTGATTTTTCTAACAAACATAAATATAAAAGGAAAAGTACTTACAATGTTGGGGTGCCTCCCAACAAGCGTTTTGTTTAACGTCGTTAGAGCTCAACAGTTTATGGTAATTTCAAGGATCACCAAGAGAAATGATGTAAGTTTCCCGATTAACTCCACCTCCAAGATAAATCTTCAACCTTTGCCCATTCACTGTCCAATTCTCTTTTGAAATCGGATATTCCAACATAATTTCCCCATGATTCTTCACCTCCTTGATTAAGAACAGACCCGACCATTGTGACTTTAATTTTTTCGGAAAAAGCTTTAACAGGGAATTAAACAGTAGTACCATTTGGCCAACTTGAAAATCTTTTTGTCGAACCTTCTCATCATGATAGAATTTCACCATTTCTTTGTATAACTTGTTGGAATGATATGCATGATGACACATCTCCTCTAATTCCTGTAATTGAAATTTTCTCTTTTCTCCCGCCAAGTTAGAATCAAAATTTAAAAATTTCAAAGCCTAAAAATCTTTCTGTTCCATTTCAACTAAAAGATGACACGTTTTTCCATACACCATTTGGAGTGGTATTAGTCCAATCGGGGCTATGGAGCGGTACGATACGCCCACAAAGCTTTATCAAGCTTTAGAGACCAATCCTTTATCAAACTTGACACAGTTTTTTCTAAGATCATTTTTACTTCCCTATTCGATACCTCAGCTTGATCATTCGCTTGTGGGTGGTATGGTGTTTCCACTTTATGCTTTACACCATAATGTTCCAAAACTTTTTCAAGTTGTGCATTGCAAAAGTGAGACCCATCATCGCTCACTAACACTATAGGCGTACCAAAACAAGAATATATATTTTTCTTTAAAAACTTAATCACTGTTTTTCCCTCGGCCTTTTGTGAGGCGATTGCTTCCACCCACTTCCGAACATAATCAACCACAACAAGAATATATTCATTGGAAAAGGATGGAGGAAATGGTCCAATGAAATGTATGCCCCAACAATCAAGAACTTCAACTTCCAACATACTATGCAAGGGAATCTCATATCGTTTCCCAATTCTGCCACTTCTTTGGCAACTATCACAATTCTTCGCATGTAGGTAAGCATCTTTAAGCATACATGGCCAATAAAACCCGATTGGAGGAATTTTTTTATCGTACCCAAACCATTATAATAATCTTCATACGAAGAATTGTGACAATGCCAAGGAATGCTTTTAGACTCCTCAATTGTGACACACCTTCTCAAAATATTATCACTACCAAGCTTAAAAAGGTAAGGCTCATCCCACACATAAAAATTTTCATCCGACAAGAATTTCCTCTTTTGATTCCAAGTTAGATCTTCCGGTATTAATCTGGATGCTTTGTGGTTAGAAAAATCGGCAAACCAAGGTCTAACTTGTACCATACACAATTTTTCATCAGGAAAGTATTCTCTTACTTCACTTTCTTGGTTTGTTACTTCCACATTGACCAAATGGGACAAGTGATCCGCCACCAAATTTTCGGAGCCCTTTTTGTCATGAATTTCTAAATCAAATTCGTGCAACAAAAGGATCCAACAAATAAGTCTTTGTTTTGAATCCCATTTGGTGAGAAGATACTTAATTGCTACATGGTCAGTGTACACCACAACTTTCGAACCAATGAGGTAAGACCTAAATTTCTCAAGAGCATGCATTATTGCAAGAAGCTCTTTTTAAATTGTTGCATAATTCACTTGAGCTTCATTTAAAACTTTACTCGTATAATGTATGGCATGAAATTTTTTTGTCTTCCTTAGACCAAGCACCGCACCAACACCATAATCACTCGCGTCACACATTAGCTCAAAATCAACTGTCCAATTTAGAGTGATGATTATGGGTGAAATGCTCAAATTTTCTTTTAAATCATTAAAAGCAATTAAACATGCATCATCAAAGAGAAAAGACTTATATTTGTTGAGAAAGTTGCTAAAAGGATTTGTTATCTTTAAGAAGCCTTTGATGAATCCTCGATAGAATTTTGCAGGACCAAGGAAACTCCAGATTCCCTTCCCATTTGTTGGTGGTGGTAGATTCTCGATTACCTCAATTTTTGCTTGATCAACTTCTAAGCCTTTGGATGAGAATTTGTGGCCGAGCGCAATCCCTTCCGTAACCATAAAGTTGCATTTTTCCCAATTAAGCACAAAATTGGTTTCCACACACCTTTCGAGCACGGTATCCAAAATTTTCAAACATAATTCAAATGAAGCCCCAAAAACAGAGAAATCATCCATAAACACTTCAATACTTTTCTCGATCAAATCGAAAAAATCGCTTGCATACACCATTGAAAAGTTACTTGTGCATTACATAAACCAAAGGGCATTATCCGATAACCAAAGATACTAAAAGGGCATGTAAAAGCGGTTTTACCATGGTCTTTCGGATCAACTACAATTTGATTGTATTCCGAATAGCCATCTAAGAAATAGTAGAAGTTTTGTCCCGACAATCTCTCTAGCAGTTGATCCATGAAAGGTAACGGGAAATTATCTTTCCCCGTAGCTTAATTAAGCCTACTGTAATTAATACATATTCTCAATCTGGTGATAGTTCTTATGGGAATTAACTCATTCTTTTCATTCCAGATTACCGTCATGCCTCATTTTTTGGAACAACCTGAACAGGGCTCACCCAAGCACTATCAGAAATAGGATAAATCATCCCGGATTCTAATAATTTCACTACCTCTTTTCTCACTACTTCCTTCATGGTAGGATTCAAGCAGCGTTGAGGTTGCACAATCGGCTTGAAATCTTCCTCCATAATAATATTATACATACAATAGGTCAGACTAATAAATTTCAAATCTGATAAGACCCAACCTATTGCTCTTTGTTTTTTCTTCATAACTTAAACTAAATGATGTTACTCTTTTTCTGATAAAGTGTTACTTACGATCACCGGTTTGTTACAACCATCATCAAGAAAAACATATTTCAAGTGAGGAGGTAACATCTTCAACTCAAGTTTGGACTCTTCAATATTTTTCTCATCTTATAACTCTTCAACCCTTGCTTCAAAAGGACTAACTTCCTCCAATGATTCAAGTTCATTCAAGCATGCTTCAGTTTCTCTTTCTTCATCTTCGTTAAGAACTTCTAATGCATCGGCAAGAGCTTTTTTAAGGGGAATGGACATATGAACTTGTTTTGTTACTTCCATTATCGCCTCATCGGTTGCATTAATTTGAAAACTATACTTTGTATCTTTGGAGTGCTTCATTGCTTCAAAAAGATTAAAGCAAACATCTTCATCTTGAACTCTCACTTTCATTAGACCATCATCGATAGCGGTCTTCATAAAAGGTCGCCCAAGAATCAATGGTGCATCATGATCTTCCTCCATGTCAATAACAACAAAGTCAATTAGACACAAGAATGTATCCACCTTCAAAAGTACATCTTCTACTACACCATGAGGATGAGTTGTAGACTTGTCGTCCAATTGCAATGTGATTCTTGTTGTTTTCAACTCAATGCTTCCCAATATCTTCACAATAGATAAGGAAATCAAATTTATGCTAGAGCCCAAGTCAATAAAACCCTTAGCAACATAGACATCTCCAATTTTAACAGGTAAAGTAACCCTTCCCGAATCACTTTCCTTCCAGGGTAGAGTCTGTTAAATAATTGCACTACAACTTGCGTCAAGAGTGATTGTGTCTTGGTCAGTATATCTTCTCTTCTTTGTAAGTATGTCCTTCACGAACTTCGGATATGTAGGAATTTGTTCCATGGCCTCGGAAAATGGAATATTGATTTGTAATTGACGAAATATATCCATAAAACGAGCATAGTTCCTAGCATTGTCCTTCTTGGAAGGAGCATGAGGAAAAGGAAAATTTTGAATTGGAATAGTATTCGATTTCTCCTTCCCCTTTTTGTTCTTTCTCTTTTTATCTTCTCTATTCTTCTTTTCTACTTCTTCCTTCTCATTTTTTTCTTTTTCAACTAATTCCTCCTCAACAATTTTTTCTACTTCTCTCATCTTCTTGTTCTTTTTCTATCACAATCTCCTCCTCAACAACCTCCCCACCCTTCTTGTTATTTTCTTTGCCACCACCAATCTCTCTTCCACTCCTAGTTATAATTGCTTTGCAGTGTTCCTTTAGGTTGGTTTGAGTGTTAGCGGAAAAAGATGGCCTCATTTATTGTTCGACTATGTGCTTCACAAGTTTCCCAACTTGGATTTTAAGATTTTTCATTGCCGCTTCATTGCTTTTTTGGCTGGCCATCGAAATTTGCATGAATTGGGTGAGAGTTTATTCCAACTTTGAACTTCCACTTTGAGGCTGTGGAGGTTCCATGGTATTTTAATAAGGATTTTGACGGTTTGAAGTCCCGACATCTTATCTCCAACCTTGTTGAAAACCTTGGTTATTTCCTCTTTGTTGGTAACCTTGGTTATTATGATAAGGTTGTTGTCTTGGTCTATAGCCTTGATTTTGATTTTGATTACCCATGTAATTCACTTCCTCTTCAACTTGAGGACAAAATCTCGTTTGATGATCTCCCTTACACAACTCACAAGAAGCAACTTGTTATTTTTGATTGCTAGGAATCTCTTGCATTTCTTTGATTTGTTGAGGAAGTTTAGCCATTTGCTTAATAAATTCCTCCACTTGTTGAGTAAGTAATTTATTTTGAGCCAAGATAGCATCATTGGTTCCTAATTCAAGAACTCCCGACTTCCTTTGTGAAATCCCTCATCCATGCTGAACTTGGTGATCATTTCTTGCCATCTTCTCAATGATTTCAATTGCCTCCTCCGGAGTTTTTGCCATTAAAGAACCACCCACAGTTGCATCTAACAAGAGTTTTGGTTGAGGTTGAAGACCATTGCAGAAAATGTGTATTTCTGAAGTATCATCGAAACCATGTGTTGTACCCCAAAATTTTCCCTCTCATTTTACCAACATTTCTCATCACAAGGCTCTTTGAACTCAAGATCAAGCTAGGGTTTACTCTGCTCAAGACATCTCCTTGCACAGTTGACCTAAATTAGGGTTTGAGTTTGCACAAGGATTTTTGGACTTTCAATGCTCAAAGTGACTTTCATACTTCATGTTGGACTTACAAGATTACCTCTACCAAGTTTCAAGCCTTGAATCAAATTTTTGCTCAGTCAATTGGACAGTTGACCTAGAAATCAACTGTATTGGGGAAAAGTCAACTGTGGTCAATTTACAGTCAAACTTCATAAATTTTGACCCACATCAACCTTATGAACTCATATGAACCATTTGATCAAGTTTGGACCACAACTCCACAAGAAATTTGACCAGATCACCAAAAGGGCAAAATGGTCATTTTTAGGGTTTTTGACTGCACAAGGACAATTTCTGATTTTTGACCTAGCCAATGGCAATTTGAGCTCAAGCATGGATTCAAGGAATCAAGGGAATCATCTTGACCTATTCACAAGGTTCAAAAGTTCTCAATTGCATTGGATTGACAGATGAATTTTTTCAGTCAACTGATCAAAATTTGACTGTACACTGAAAAGTCAAACTTTGACTTTTTGGTCAAAATCAAGTGCCAAGGGTCATTTTTCATAAATATGTGTCAAAACATGAAACTTATTCATCAAGAAACCCAATTTTGCAAATTAGAGTTTAAAGTTGAAAAATTTCATAACTTAGAATTTTTCTAAGTTATGAAATTTTCTTAATTTTTCCTAACTTTGCCCAACATTTTCACCATGATGTAATTGGATTCAAACAAAACTTCCAAAATGAAAGTAGTAGTCCTCCACAAATTATACAACTTTTATTCACAAAGTTTTCCCAAAAGAAGTTTGGATCTCAAGTTATGAGTTTTGGAACAAGGGTCCATAAAACTTTTAACTTAGTGAAATTTTGCCCTAGTTTAGGCAGGATTTTGACCTATCTTCATGGCCATTTTTCACATAGTTCCACTTGGAATCTCAAATTACATTTCAAAGATGGATTGTAGAGCATGTTTCACGCTTTCCAAAATGTCCAAGAACTCTCCAAACACATTTGTGTTTAGGGAGAACCAAAGGCTTGAAGTTGGCAAAAACTCACTTTTCATCCATGGCATGTTCATATTGATACACGTTGCAAATTCAAATCAGCTTGCTTTTCACTAGATTACAGGTCTCAAAACCATTTCACACTCAATAATTTAGTGTAAATCCATTGGTCTAAGGTTTTGTTTTGGTCATTAGAGCATTGCACACAAGATTAATCCCTAAATGGTAAAAGGTACATTACCATTTTTGCAAAAGTATGCTTTGTGTCAAAACCATAATCCTTGAGCATTGAACAAGATTTTGTGCAGCAAATCATATCCACAAACTTGAGGGTCCAAGGGAAAAGTGTGCAAGCTGATGGATAGCCTGTACAGGCCCGCTTCACATCACTTCTCATACTTTGCTTCATAACCAAGAAATTTATCCAATACACTAGAATTGGAACATCAACTAAAACTAACTTGTGCAAGCTTTTGAAACATCTTTCTCACATCCCCTTGAACCAGAAACACGACCCTTTGATCCCTCAAACTTCCCATAGCACAAAATCACATCTCATTGGCAAAATAGGGCAGCATCTGCATCCTGAGTTCTATCTCACAATTTGCTCGTGCGTTTTGTCCCAAACTTGTTCAAACACCTTCCATACAACCTATCCAAGCTATCCCAGCCCTTAAACACTAACTGTAACTCCATTTACAAGGTTTTCCATTTTTGATTTCAGCTTGTGCAGGTTGAGTTATGTAGGCTTGTTCAAGCACATTCAAGGCAAGCTAGACATTAGAGAAGGTCAGGGGAAGTTCAAGCAAGCTCCCAAACATCTCAGGCCTTGTTGAAAAGCTCCACATTGCCATACACGAAGTCAACTGAAAAAGTTTTTGTCAACTTCCTATCTCTCTATTTAGGAACATTTAGGCTTAGGTTTGTGAATGAAAAATGTAGTATTCATAGCCATGAAGCTGTACATATGCTCATTTTTCATTTTAGTTAAGCATGCTAAGAGAATTTGATCCACGAACTTCCTGAAAAAATTAGGTTAGATTTTAGTGCCAGAGAAATTCTCTCTGGTCTTTGAGAGTTAGGACAAGTTTTTTACATGGCTGAATTCGTCTTGAAAAATGCTACAACTTTGATGTTATGTGTTTTTGCATTAGAGCACGTATGCAGGATCTGGCATTTTGTACAGGACGCGTGTTTTTGTTTGAATAAGAGGTTGAAGATGAAGTCAGTGGGATGGGCTTGGTTCTGGCCTTGCTTTTGACACCCCCCTTTTTGTTGAATGCACCCCCTGACCCAATTTCTTTATACTTTGATATTTTTTAGTTATTTTCATTTTCTGATTTTTATTTTATATTTTCTAAATATAAAAATATCCAAAAATATTTTTTTAGAAATTTTTACATTTATTTTTATTTTTTCTAACATGAAAACAATTTAATTAGTATATATTTTATTTATCGAAAACTTAAAAATAATGATAAATTATACTTTTATTTTATTCTTTATTTTATTCACACTAAAAAATATTGTTCTAAATATATTTTTATTTTATGTATATATTTTATTTTATTACATAATTAATACAATTAAAATATACATACATACTTTTATTTTTATTTAATGAATACTTGAGAATAAAAACATAAAAATATTATACTTTTATTTTTATTATTATTTATACTTAAATAATACTTTTTTTCTAAATATATTTTATTTTTGTATATACACTATTGTATTTTATTGTATATAAATAATATAGTCAATATATTTACATTCTTAAAAATTAGGGTTTTACCCTTGATAAAAATAATAATCTTTTTTATTCCTTTCTTTTTACATTAAATATTTTTACATACATAAAAGTAAACAAAAACTTTTTTTGCATATTCATATTATTTTGTATATTTATTTAATTTGTTTATTTAAATATTATTCATTTATTATTTATGTCATTATTCAATTTGGATTTAATAGTAAAACTAGGGTTTTAATTTCTTGTCAAATAATCCCCATTCAAAAATTGTATCCATATCCCCATAATCTTGTTGTAATAGTGGTAGATTTATTTTTACGCATTTACGCTTTCAATTATGCCATGATTAGAGATTAGGGTTTGTATGCAAAAATCCAAAATCAACAAAAATAAATACACAATGCACACTTGCACCCCTAGGGTTACATCCACTTGTTGCCTTAAAAATGGACCATGTTATGCATGTTGAGTACTTTGGCAAAACAAAAACAAAACAAAAGATCATAGTCCCTCGATGACGCTATCTTGGTTGCCTAAACAAAATGATCTAGTCCCTCGGAAAAATTTGCTAAAAATACTTAACACAATTGCTATCATGGTCTATACGATGACCCGCGCCTGTCCCGTTTAACATCCTAATACAAGGTTGTTTACCAAATGCAATGGTAAAATAACACTGTCAAAAGGGTTAAAAATGTATAGGAAAGATCTTTGAGTAAAATAGGGTAGATAACTCTTAGTTACTTGATCAAAACTTGCAAAACATCCTTGCTATTTTCAAACACACTTCACAACACAATTTCAAAACATTTCCCAAAAACAAACTTTCAAACAATCAAACATTGAAATATCTTTTCAAAAGACAAACACCTTTGTATACATTCAAACAAGAATCATTACAAAAGTTGCCTAGACAAAAGGCCCCTTTTCAAAACATCTTTCAAAACCACACACAAAGCACCATTTCAAACAATTGGAAAGCAAAAGCAAGTGATATAAACAAGTAACTAAGAACCCATGGATAACCATGGATGAAAAGGGTGCTTGCACCTTCCCTTTTCATAATCTACTCCCCGAACCCAAGAAAATATCTCAAAGGTCTTTCCTGTGCTTTTGACCTTTCCTTAGAATAAAATAAAAAGTCGGTGGCGACTCTTGCTAAACCGAAACATTTGCAAACACAAAACGCAAAAACCTCAAGTCAGTTCTCCCACCGTATCACAGAACTGGCGACTCTGCTGGGGATTGGGAGTTTGGAAACTTTTACATGCTTACCTTGTCTGCTTTGATTGCTTTACATTTGATTCTTTTGTTTGGGTTTGAAATCCTCTACCCGGATTTGGGAAACATTCATAGGTAAATAGCAATACGTTGTGGAAACTGTGCGGGGTATACCGACATGGTTGAATCAATAGCTATATTAGTGCGACATATTTGTGGGTACCGGTATCATTTAAGTATACTTGTTTAAAGGTGGCTATCCCTTACACACACCCATACTCACAAAATGTAGGTACCCATCCACTCCGGATTCCATGAGTAACAATTCTGCTATGGCCTTCAGTGACTCTGAAGATCTGGTCAATCATGCCAAGTACAAAGGTGATGAAGACTTTGAAGTGCCTGGAGAGTTGGCTAGACTTTTGCAGCAAGAAGAAAGGGCTATTCTGCCCCATGAAGAGTTGTTAGAGACTATCAATTTGGGTACCGCCAAAGACAAAAGAGGTTAAAGTGGGTGCCAACCTGGAGCCGAGTGTCAAAGAGCGTTTAGTTCAGCTGTTGAATGAATATGTTGAGATCTTCGCCTGGTCCTATGAAGACATGCCGGGACTGGATACATATATTGTGGTTCACCGTCTCCCTACAAGAGAGGACTGTCCACCAATCAAGAAGAAAGTACGCCGAATGAGGCCCGATATGTCTGAAAAGATCAAAGTTGAAGTGATGAAGCAGTTCAATGCTGGCTTTCTTGCTGTTACTTCCTATCCACAATGGGCCGCTAACATTGTGCCCGTGCCTAAGAAGGACGGCAAAGTCAGAATGTGTATGGATTACAAAGACTTAAATAGGGCTAGCCCTAAAGATGACTTTCCACTACCACACATTGACATCTTGGTTGACAACACAGCTCAACACAAGGTATTCACTTTCATGGACGGATTTTCAGGGTACAACCAGATCAAAATGGCCCTCAAAGACATGGAGAAGACTACTTTTGTTACGCAATGGGGTACCTTCTTCTATAAAGTGATGCCATTCGGACAGAAGAATACGGGGCAACCTATCAGCGAGCCATGGTAGCTTTGTTTCATGACAAGATACATCATGAGATTGAAGTCTACGTAGACGACATGATATCCCGTTCACAGACAGAAGAAGAACACCTCGACCATATGCAAAAGTTGTTTGTCAGGTTAAAGGAATATAAGCTCAGACTGAACCCTAGCAAGTGCACTTTCGGAGTCAGGTCTGATAAACTTTTGGGATTCATCGTTAGTAACAAAGGCATCGAGGTTGATCCTGCCAAAGTCAAAGCTATACAAGAAATGCCTGCCCCTCGCACTGAGAAGGAGGTTAGAGGTTTCTTGGGACGCCTAAACTACATCGCAAGGTTCATCTCTCACCTAACATCTACCTGTGAACCAATCTTCAAGTTGTTGAAGAAATATCAGGTGGTTGAATGGAATGATGACTGTCAAGTTTCTTTCGATAAGATCAAGGAGTATTTGCTGAAACCTCCTATCTTAATGCCACCCGTCGAAGGAAGGCCGTTAATCATGTATCTGACTGTTTTGGATAATTCAATGGGGTGCGTACTGGGCCAACATGAAGAGTCTGGCCAAAAAGAGCATGCCATTTATTATCTTAGCAAAAAGTTTACCGACTGTGAGACTCGCTACTCACTGCTCAAGAAAACTTGTTGCGCTTTGGTATGGGCTGCTCGCCGGCTAAGGCAGTATATGTTGACACATACCACTTTGCTGATTTCTAAAATGGATCCGATCAAGTACATCTTCGAGAAGCCTGCTTTATCCGGTAGAATCGCTAGATGGCAGATGATCCTGACTGAGTATGATATCCAGTACACAACCCAAAAAGCTATAAAGGGGAGTGTACTAGCTGACCATCTAGCTCATCAAGCCTTCGAAGATTACCAATCTATGAGGTTCGACTTCCCTGACGAGGATATCATGACATTGGACAGCATTAAAGGTAATGGACCGTATGACGGACCTGAACAAGGATCCCGATGGACCCTGTACTTTGATGGTGCTTCAAATGCACTTGGGAACGGTATCAGCGCAATACTTATCTCCCCAGAAGGTTTCCATACACCTTTCACTGCCAGACTTTGCTTCAGCTGCACCAATAACATGGCCGAGTATGAAGCTTGTATCTTTGGTCTCAAGGCTGCCATTGACTTGGGAATCAAATCTTTGATCGTATTTGGGGACTCAGCTTTGGTTATCAGTCAAATCAAAGGAGAGTGGGATACTAAGCACCCTAACGTCATCCCTTACAAAGAACATGTCCTAAAATTGTTGCCACATTTCGAGCAGATTACCTTCGAGCACTTCCCGCGAGAAGAGAATCAACTAGCAGATGCGCTAGCTACAATGTCATCCATGTTTAAACTTAACTGGGATAATGAGGCACCTCAAATCACCATTGAACGAATGGACGAATCTGCACATTGTCACGAGATTAATACCGAAGAAGTAGTGGACCGACCCTGGTTTCATGACGTCAAAAGGTATCTCGAAGCACAAGAATACCCTGAAGGAGCTTCAGTCAATGACAAAAAGTTCTTAAGGAGGTTCGCTGCCAAGTTCTTTCTGAGCAATGGTATCCTATACAAGCGCAATCTTGATTGTGTCCTACTCCGTTGTGTAGACAAGGTTGAAGCTGAGCAGATCATGGCCGAACTACACAATGGCACCTTTGGCACCCACTCAAGCGGTCATACGATGGCTAAGAAGATTCTATGGGCAGGCTACTACTGGTCTACCATGGAAGCTGATTGTCATCAATATTCCCGTACTTGTCACAAATGCCAAATCTATACTGACAAGGTACATATTCCCTCAGTTCCTCTCAATGTCTTAACAGCTCCTTGGCCGTTCGCGATGTGGGGAATCGACATGATTGGAGAGATCAAGCCTACAACATCCAATGGACACCGTTTCATCCTGGTGGCCATTGATTACTTTACCAAGTGGGTCGAAGCAGCTTCCTTCGCCTTTGTCACAAAGAATGTGGTTGCCCGCTTCGTCAAGCATAACCTCATATGCCGGTATGGTATCCCCGACAGGATTATTACGGAAAACGGTACAAATTTGAACAATACTATGATCACCGCTCTGTGCGAGCAGTTCAAGATTCAACATCATAATTCATCTCCCTATCGGCCAAAGATGAACGGTGCTGTTGAAGCGGAAAACAAAAATATCAAGAAGAACATTCAAAAGATGACAGTCACCTACAAGGACTGGCATGAGATATTACCGTTTGCTCTACACGGGTACCGTACCACGGCACGCACTTCAACTGGGGCCACCCCTTTTCTTTGGTATATGGCATGGAAGCTGTTTTACCTATGGAAGTTCAGATCCCATCCTTAAGGATCATGAAGGATGCTGGTTTGAGTGAAGACGATTGGATTCAGACCCGGCTTGATCAACTTAACTTGATTGACGAAAAGCGACTTACTACTGTTTGCCATGGTCAGGCGTATCAGAAACGTATGATCAAGGCCTTCAACAAGAAAGTCAAGAGACAAGTATACCAAGTCGGGGACCTTATAATCAAGCGGATCATCTTGCCGCAAAGTGATCCCAGGGTCAAATGGACTCCTACTTACGAAGGATCATTTATGATCGAAAACATCTTTTCTGGTGGAGCAATGATCCTGACCACCATGGACGGTGATGACCTGCCGCACCCTGCGAACGCAGACATAGTCAAAAGATACTATGCATAAACGACCCGACAAGTCGAAAACCCGAAAGGGCGGCTTGGGCAAAAATGGGCATCCCGGTGAATCGAAAACCCGAAAGGGCGGTTCAGGCAAAAATTAGGGATAAATAAAAAATATGTACACCCGACAAATTGAAAACCCGAAAGGGCGACTTGGGCAAAAAAGGGTTTCCCAGTGGATCGAAAACCCGAAAGGGCGGTCCAGGCAAAAGTTAGGGAATTAAAGCGTATGGCTATGTCTCTTCGGATCACTTTAAGGACAATCTCTTCACAGACAAACTCCAGGCTTCTGATCAATCCAATCATCTGCGAACAAAGCAACGAATGGACAAGATACTCAGAGTTGTGTAGGCTATAGCAGAATGGGAACCCCATGGAATTGTTACACATAGCCATCTTTCTTTGTATAAATTTTTCTCATTTTTTATGACGACATTCTCTTACTAGGATGTCTGTCTCCTTTGTACAAAATACTTACAAAAAGTTAATACAAAGATACTTCAAAGTGCAGGAATTCGTTTACCTTTTCTTTCTTTTTACATTTTTGTTTTATTTAAAAACGTCCAATAATTTATTAAATGAGCATATGCATTTGAATATAATCACTGCTTACAAATAAAGTGAAATGAGAAAGAATAATTACTGATAGGTTGAAAGTATAGGAAAACGTCTTTAGGCTATTCCAGAAGAAATCCCCTACAGTAGGTCATTCAGAACTTCAACAGAGCTAATGCATATCCCCAGCGGAGTTAAGTTTCAAAACCCCCGTCAGAGCTAAGTTTCTAAACTCCTGACCCCCAGCGAAACTAGGAAACTTTGAAACTACAAATCCCCAGTGAAGATAAAACTTTCTTCCCCAACGGTGTCCAAAACTTAAACCTTTTAACCCCGGTGGAGTACTATCTAACTTCCTCTGATTCCCCAGTAGATTGGCATACAACCCAAGCTTTTGAAAATTCTCCAACAGGCTAAACATTCTCCCCAGAGTTATTTCCCAGCAGAGCGAAGAGTCTTGTTCTCATTTCTCCAATTGAAGCCTCCCAGGTTTTAATCCCCCAGTAGAGATCGTCAGAGTTTTCCTTATCCGCCAGGAAAGTCGTGAAGGATTCCCAATTCCCCTCAGAAGTTGTCAAATCTCTTGGTAATCCCCACAAGTCACCAAGGATTTTCAATCCCCAGCAGTAGTCCAAAGGATTTCTCAGTCTCAGCAATCAAAGGTTTTTAATCTCCAACAGCAGTCAATGGTTTATTTTCCCCAGCGGCAGTCAAAGATTCCATTATCTCCAGTTATCAAGGATTTATTTTCCTCAGCAAGGCGGCTAATCAGCTTACATACGCATCCATTACATTCATACATCATAAACATTGATAGAATACATTTTATTGCATCATACATGTCATGCAACATAACTTTGTGTTTCAGCTAACATTTTACCCTTTTCAGGATAAGATTAAAAGTTATCTTTAACAAATACTCAAAAATCTCAAATACAGTATGGATACACCCCAGACACGACAGTCATTCTATTACTCATTCAGAATTTCAAGTCAAGATACAGTCCAAATACGCTCCAGACACGGATGCCATTCTGTCACTCATTCAGACTTCAGCAATCAGATACAGACTAGATACACTCCAGACGCGGAAGCCATTCTATTTCTCATTCAGATTCAACTATCAACTTCAAGTTCAGATGCACTCCAGACACGGAAGTCATTCTGTCACTTGTCCAGATCCCAGTTACAGTACAGATACACTCTCAACACGGATGTCCTTCTACTACTCATACAGATCTTAACTTTAGATACAATCCAGATACGCTCCAGACACGGTAGCCATTCTATCACTCATTCAAACCTATTACCCAGCCCAGAGATGCTCCATACACAGATGTTTCTCTCTCGCCCATTCAGAATTCAGATACAATACAGATACACTCCAGACACGAAAGTCATTCTGATATTCATTCAAGAATCAAATACAGTTACATCTTGGATACACTCCAGACACGGACGCTATTCCTTTTCTCATACAAATCCAATCTCCAAATACAACTCAGATACGTTCCAAATACGGATACCAGACTGATGCTCATTCTCCTAATTCTCAACAAACAAGTCTTGGATGGTATCTTTAAGCCCATCTCCAGCAAGATTCTACCATCTCCAAATGGCATCTTTAAGCCCATTCCATCAGCTACATTTTGACGAGTGCAAATTTACGGGCACTCTAGTGTCCAATCATCTTTTACCTTCGAGTCACGAAAGGCAAACTCGCCTATCTAACTCTTCAGGTTCAAGAAGATTGAACATGGGAAATTGTTGTACCCCAAAATTTTCCCTCTCATTTTACCAACATTTCTCATCACAAGGCTCTTTGAACTCAAGATCAAGCTAGGGTTTACTCAGCTCAAGACATCTCCTTGCACTGTTGACCTAAATTAGGGTTTGAGTTTGCATAGGGATTTTTGGACTTTCAATGCTCAAAGTGACTTTCATACTTCATGTTGGACTTACAAGATTACCTCTACCAAGTTTCAAGCCTTGAATCAAATTTATGCCCAGTCAATTGGACAGTTGACCTAGAAATCAACTGTATTGGGGAAAAGTCAATTGTGGTCAATTTACAGTCAAACTTCATAAATTTTGACCCACATCAACCTTATGAACTCATATGAACCATTTGATCAAGTTTGGACCACAACTCTACAAGAAATTTGATCAGATCACCAAAAGGGCAAAATGGTCATTTTTTGGGTTTTTGACTGCACAAGGGCAATTTCTGATTTTTGACCTAGCCAATGGAAATTTAAGCTCAAGCATGGATTCAAGGACTCAAGGGCATCATATTGACCTATTCACAAGGTTCAAAAGATCTCAATTGCATTGGATTGACATATGAATTTTTTCAGTCAACTAATCAAAATTTGACTGTACACTGAAAAGTCAAACTTTGACTTTTTGGTCAAAATCAAGTGCCAAGGGTCATTTTTCATCAAGATGTGTCAAAACATGAAACTTATTCATCAAGAAACCCAATTTTGCAAATTAGGGTTTAAAGTTGAAAAATTTCATAACTTAGAATTTTTCTAAGTTATGAAATTTTCTTAATTTTTCCTAACTTTTCCCAACATTTTCACCATGATGCAATTGGATTCAAACAAAACTTCCAACATGAAAGTTGTAGTACTCCACAAATTCTACAACTTTGATTCATAAAGTTTTCCAAAAAGAAGCTTGGATCTCAAGTTATGATTTTTGGAACAAGGGTCCATAAAACTTTTAACTTAGTGAAATTTTGCCCTAGTTTAGGTAGGATTTTGACCTATCTTCATGGCCATTTTTCACATAGTTCCACTTGTAATCTCAAATTAAATTTCAAATATGGATTGTATATCATGTTGCAAGCTTTCCAAAATGTCCAAGAACTCTCCAAACTCATTTGTGGTTAGGGAGAATCGAAGGCTTGAAGTTGGCAAAAACTCGCTTTTCATCCATGGCATGTTCATATTGATACAAGTTGCAAATTCAAATCAGTTTGCTTTTCACTAGATTACAGGTCTCAAAACCATTTCACACTCAATAATTTAATGCAAATCCATTGGTCTAAGGTTTTTTTTGGTCATTAGAGCATTGCACACAAGATTAATCCCTAAATGGTAAAAGGTACATTACCATTTTTGCAAAAGTATGCTTTGTGTCAAAACCACAATCCTTGAGCATTGAACAAGATCTTGTGCAGAAAGGCATATCCACAAACTTGAGGGTCCAAGGGCAAAGTGTGCAAGCTAATGGATAGCCTGTACAGGCCTGCTTCACATCACTTCTCATACTTTGCTTCATAACCAAGAAATTTGTCCAGTACACTAGAACTGGAACATCAGCTAAAACTAACTTGTGCAAGCTTTTAAAACATCTTTCTCACATCCCCTTGAACCAGAAACACGGCCCTTTGAGCCCTCAAACTTCCCATAGCACAAAATCACATCTCATTGGCAAAACAGGGAAGCATCTGCATCCTGAGTTCTATCTCACAATTTGCTCGTGCGTTTTGTCCCAAACCTGTTCAAACACCTTCCATACAACCTATCCAAGCTATCCCAACCCTTAAACACTAACTGTAACTCCATTTACAAGGTTTGCCATTTTTGATTTCAGCTTGTGCAGGTTGAGTTCTGTAAGCTTGTTCAAGCACATTCAAGGAAAGCTAGACATTGGAGAAGGTCAGGGGAAGTTCAAGCAAGCTCCCAAACATCCCAGGCCTTGTTGAAAAGCTCCACATTGCCATACACGAAGTCAGCTAAAACAGGTTTTTGTCAACTTCCTATCTCTCTATTTAGGAACATTTAGGCTTAGGTTTGTGAATGAAAAATGTAGTATTCATAGCCATGAAGCTGTACATATGCTCAATTTTCATTTTAGTTAAGCATGCTAAGAGAATTTGATCCATGAACTTCCTGAAAAAATTAGGTTATATTTTAGGGCCAGAGAAATTCTCTCTGGTCTTTGAGAGTTAGGACAATTTTTTTATATGGTTGCATTCGTCTTGAAAAATGCTACAACTTTGATGTTATGTGTTTTTGCATTAGAGCACGTATGCAGGATCTGGAATTTTGTACATGGTGCGTGTTTTTGTTTGAACAAGAGGTTGAAGATAAAGTCAGTGGGCTGGGCTTGGTTCTGGCCTTGCTTTTGACACCCCCCTTTTTGCTGAATGCACCCCCTGACCCAATTTCTTTATACTTTGATATTTTTTAGTTATTTTCATTTTCTGATTTTTATTTTATATTTTCTAAATATAAAAATATCCAAAAATATTTTTTTATAAATTTTTACATTTATTTTTATTTTTTCTAACATGAAAACAATTTAATTAGTATATATTTTATTTATTGAAAACTTAAAAAATAATGATAAATTATACTTTTATTTTATTCTTTATTTTATTCACACTAAAAAATATTGTTCTAAATATATTTTTATTTTTTGTATATATTTTATTTTATTACATAATTAATACAATTAAAATATACATACATACTTTTATTTTATTTAATGAATACTTGAGAATAAAAACATAAAAATATTATATTATTATTATTATTATTATTTATACTTAAATAATACTTTTTTCTAAATATATTTTATTTTTGTATATACACTATTGTATTTTATTGTATATAAATAATATAGTCAATATATTTACATTCTTAAAAATTAGGGTTTTACCCTTGATACAAATAATAATCTTTTTTATTCCTTTCTTTTTACATTGAATATTTTTACATACATAAAAGTAAACAAAAACCTTTTTTGCATATTCATATTATTTTGTATATTTATTTAATTTGTTTATTTAAATATTATTCATTTATTATTTATGCCATTATTCAATTTGGATGTAATAGTAAAACTAGGGTTTTAATTTCTTGTCAAATAATCCTCATTCAAAAATTGTATCCCCATCCCCATAATCTTGTTGTAATAGTGGTAGATTTATTTTTACGCAAAATCAACAAAAATAAATACACAATGCACACTTGCACCCCTAGGGTTACATCCACTTGTTGCCTTAAAAATGGGCCATGTTATGCATGTTGAGTACTTTGGTAAAACAAAAACAAAACAAAAGATCATAGTCCCTCGATGACGCTATCTTGGTTGCCTAAACAAAATGATCTAGTCCCTCGGAAAAATTTGCTAAAAATACTTAACACAATTATTATCATGGTCTGTACGATGACCCCCGCCTGTCCCGTTTAACATCCTAATACAAGGTTGTTTACAAAATGCAATGGTAAAACAACACTGTCAAAAGGGTTAAAAATGTATAGGAAATATCTTTGAGTAAAATAGGGTAGATAACTCTTAGTTACTTGATCAAAACTTGTAAAACATCCTTGTTATTTTCAAACACACTTCACAACACAATTTCAAAATATTTCCCAAAAACAAACTTTCAAACAATCAAACATTGAAATATCTTTTCAAAAGACAAACACCTTTGTATACATTCAAACAAGAATCATTAAAAAAGTTTCCTAGACAAAAGGCCCCTTTTCAAAACATCTTTCAAAACCACATACAAAGCACCATTTCAAACAATTGGAAAGCAAAAGCAAGTGATCTAAACAAGTAACTAAGAGCCCATGGATAACCATGGATGAAAAGGGTGCTTGCACCTTCCCTTTTCATAATCTACTCCCCAAACCCAAGAAAACATCTCAAAGGTCTTTCATGTCCCTTTTGACCTTTCCTTAGGATAAAATAAAAAGTTGGTGGCGACTCTTGCTAAACCGAAACATTTGCGAACACAAAACGCAAAAACCTCAAGTCAGTTCTCCCACCGTATCACAGAACTGGTGACTCTGCTGGGGATTGGGAGTTTGGAAACCTTTACATGCTTACCTTGTCTGCTTTGATTGCTTTACATTTGATTCTTTTGTTTGGGTTTGAAATCCTCTACCCGGATTTGGGAAACATTCATAGGTAAATAGCAATACGTTGTGGAAACTGTGCGGGGTATACCGACATGGGTGAAGCAATAGCTATATTAGTCCGACATATTTGTGGGTACCGGTAGCCTTTGAGTCAATCAAAGAGAATACGGGGCCGCTAAGTGATGTCATGAAGCACTAATGAACTCTTAGAACCCTTACTTGACCATCTTGGCCTTATTAGGGGTAGTGAGATGACCGGCTTTGGTACAGTTCGAAGTTGGTAGATACTCGATACTACACTCATTGAGGGTTATTTTCTCGGAATATTTTGGTCGCCAGTTAAGTGGCTAAACTGAAACAATGAACACAAAAAAATAATCCAGTGATATTGAGCTCCTTAGAACCCGGTTACTATTTATAGGACAGGTTGAGCCAACTAACTTCAAGAGGGTACTTACCTATGAAACCCCATGCAAGCCTGAAACTAGGATCTTGTGTGATTTGTTTGTACATATACTTGTGCATACATCTCGAACATCATAAAGTATCATATGCATCCACTAACCATTTCAAGGGTTTGGATCTTCATCTTTGTTCTTGTTTTGTAGGTCATGGAATCTCTTTGCAAAAAAACAATTCAAGTCAACCTTGTGAGAATCTCTCCTCAACTCATGGAGCTTACTCCCAAGATTCCAGAGAATTCTCCCTTCAGTGAAAGACATGGTAGACTTCTCAACTTGGTCAATTCCAACATTGAAGAAGACATGGTGAAAGTTCTTTTCCAGTTCTTTGACCCCCTACACCATTGCTTTACATTTCCTGATTACCAACTAGTACCTACTTTGGAGGAATTTTCTCAACTCCTGAGGATTCCTATTCTCCATCAACTACCCTACAACGGTACGGAAAGAGAACCAAAGCCTGAAGATGTGGCTCAAGCCTTACACTTTCAACCATCTGATAACAAAGGTCATTGGGAAACCAGAAGTGGTGTCAAGGGTTTTTTGGCAAAGTTTCTGTTTGAGAAGGCATAAGACTACTGGAATTCTCTAGATCTGCAAGCTTTTGAGGAGATTGTAGCACTTCTCATCTATGGATTGGTCTTGTTCCCAAACCCTGACCAGCTTATAGATGTGAATGCTGTCAAGATTTTCATATCTCGGAATCCTGTGCCTACATTGCTTGGGGACATCCTACACTCATTTCACACACGAACAATGAGGAAAAAAGGTGTTCTCATGTGCTGTACTACTCTTCTAGCAAGGTGGTTTATTTCTCACCTTCCCCAATCAGTTTTGAAGAATGAGCAGGGTTTAAGGTGGTCACAACGGTTGATGACCCTCACACATTCTGATGTTCATTGGTGTTCTCGGTCCAGAGAAAATGTCATCATCATTGATCGTCGCGAAGAATTCCCTAATGTCCCACTACTTGGCATTAGGGGAGTAATTACCTACAACCCCTGTTTAGCTCTGAGAAAATTTGGATATGCTCGAAGGGATGGCCCTCATGACATGCTGATTCTTGACTTAGTTTTTGACTTCGACAACGACGCTCAAGGACTTCGACAAAGGTTTATCCAAGCTTGGAGGATGCCCAACAAAGTGGATAATAAGACACTGGGACACAAGAATTCCATCCCCCTTGAGCCTTATCTCAAGTGGGTACGAACCCATTCCCAGAGTCTTATGATGCCTTACCCCCACATTCTCCCCGTGATTAAAGATCCTGTTATGGAAGGAGAGGTTCCATACACCCTCCTACATCCTGACATGCCAACATCATTGGAAGATTTGCAAAAAATTTGGATACAGCTCAAGGAAGAACATAACACTTTTGAGGCCAGCTTCTACGCCAGTGAGAAGAAGGTTTTGGAACTTACCCGCCAAATCCATGAAGAGCAGAATCTCAACACTTACATCGCGCCAAAGAGGATGCACAACGTCTTTTTACATTAAGAAATTTTGTAATATTTTGCCCGTGGGGCACTTATGTACTAACAAATTTCTTCTTATTAATATGACGTGTGTTCTTTTTGTTTGCAACAAATTTGAATTTCTAAATCATTGAATGCATTACATGAATACATATCATTCATCATATGCGTAAACAGGTCTTCACACCAGGTTTCCTTATCTTTCTGCTGTTTATTTCAGCAAGATAGATATAGAGCAGACGGTCAAAGATCTGCAAGCACAAAATTCTCAGTTCCAACAACTCCTCATGACCTTGGCAAAGGGTCAAGAGGACCTTAAAGCACTATTAGAGAAAGAGAAGGAAAAGGATAAGAAGAAAAAGAAAATAATTGGTGTGGCTACTATGTGAAGAAGGTTTGAGAACCAGGCAAGGAGAGTTCTGAATTTCCCCTCGACGTCTGACGAAGGGGTTGGTAAAGGAAAGGGAGTTGCAATACCCTCCGAGTCTGAAGCTGAAGAAGAAGAAGAGGAAGAGGATGAAGATTACTCCAAACAGCAGTACCCTCCAGCGGATGATAAGTATAAGAATCTAGAGGACCGGCTGGCAGCCATGGAGGTACAAAGGGTATCTAGGCTGGATTTCGAAGAACTAGGGTTGGTTGCTGGGATCATCATTCCTCCCAAGTTCAAAGTGTCCACATTTTCTAAATACGACGGTTTGTCCTGTCCGAAGATGCATCTGCGGTCCTACGTCAGAAAGATCCAACCTCACTCTTCTGATAAGGATATGTGGGTCCACTTTTTTCAAGATAGTTTATCGGGTACGTAATTGGACTGGTTCTATCAACTTGAGAGATATGATGTTCATAACTGGGAGGATTTAGCTGCTGCTTTCTACCGACAATACCAATATAACGCAAATTTAGCGCCTACTCGTACTCAACTACAGAGTATGGGTATGGTCTCTAATGAGGGATTTAAGGAGTATGCCCGGAAGTGTCGGGATTTGGCTGGAAGGGTGCAACCACCATTGTCGAATAGAGAGCTGGTTGACATGTTTTTGGGGACCTTGTCAGGTCCATTCTTCAATCACTTGATCGGGAGCTCATCTGCAGGGTTCACCAAATTAATCCTGACAGGTGAAAGGGTCGAAGCTGGCATTAAGAGTGGTAAAACTCAGAAGGATGCATCTACCTCCACTGCTATCAAGAAGACCTTCCCAGCCAACAAGGAAGTTTCTACTGTTCACGCCCAGAGAAATCAAGGGAGAATGGAGCGTTGACCAGCGGTGGGGCTGTGATGATCCAGAACTCCTCAGCCGATCAACCTCGAAGCAGTCAACCCAAAGCTAACCAACAAAGGGTAGAAAGGCCACAACGGCAATTCACCCGGATCAATATGACACCGACTCAGGTCCTCCCTCATATGTTAAAGTTAAACCTTACCAACTTGAAAGAAGCACCGAAAAACCCAAATACCTCTTCTCCCTATTATCATTCCAATGCGAAATGTGCATATCATTCAGACAGTGTGGGGCACGACACCAACAACTGTTGGGCCCTTAAAAACAAGATCCAAGATTTAATAGATGCCAAGGAGGTAGAGTTTGATGCCCCCGAAAAACCTAATGTGATACCCGCTTCTATGCCAAAACATGGTCATAATGTCCATGCTATTGTAGAAGACCTTCATGTTACTGCTGTTGATGACTTAATGATTCCGTTGCCAATGATCAAGATGAATCTGTTAAAAGCCGGGATTTTCCCGGGCTGTGAAAAAGATTGTTACTTTTGTTCAACCTTGCAATTCGACTGTCCGCTGTTGAAGTCAGGCATCTAACGCCTGATGGATACTCAAGAGATCCTCTTTCAGAAAACTCCTGTTGCTAGTGTTACTCATGTTACTCCTGTGACTCCAACCAATGATGTTGCTATAATCACCATTTCCGACAATCTTTCCAAGACCTGCAAAAGGCCTGTTAAGATTACACCCGATCCAACGTTTGTACCGCTGAAGATTACCATGCCAGGGCCGATCTCATATAAGTCCAATAAGACAATACCGTGGAATTATGGAGGAGAGATCTTCTATCACAGTGTGAAACAAATCGAATCAGTTGAAGAAAATTCCGATGAAGAGACTCCTGATGTGGGGAATATTGCAGGGACAAGTAAGATCACCCGTAGCGGAAGAATCTTTTCTCCGGAGATTGCTCCTCTACTGGCAGTCTTCGAACCCTCAAGTTCTCCTGTGCCTGTCAAGATATATGTGCAAAGTCCAGTGATTGAATAAATTATTACTCCCGAAGTTATACCCTTTGCTGTTACCGCTGATAAAGGTAAGGGGATCCAAGAAGCGCCCTTCAGGACGAGGGCTCAGACTTTGGTTATCCCCGAGACCACTCAAAAGGAGATGGAGGAGATTTTAAAGATAATTAAGAAAAGCGACTATGACGTCGTAGAGCAGCTGGGGCAAACCCCTTCAAAAATCTCTATGCTGGCTCTATTGCTCTGCTCCGAGGCTCATGCCAAAGCCTTGATCAAATTCCTAAAGACGGCACACGTGCCTCAAGAAACTTCTGCGGATCAGTTTCAAGAGTGTGTGGCCAGCCTTACAGCCGATAATGGTCTTGGCTTTTCTGATGCCGATTTGACGTCTAAAGGAAGAAATCATAATGATGCACTGCATGTTTCAGTAGAGTGCATAGGGACCACACTTGCTCATGTTCTGGTTGATACCGGTTCATCTTTAAATGTTCTACCAAAGAAAGCTTTGGACAGGCTAGACTGTGAAGGTTTGACCCTAAATCCCAGTAATATCATTGTTCAAGCCTTCGACGGTTCTAAGCGAATGGTTCATGGAGAAGTGGACATCCCAATTAAGGTGGGAATGGAAATTTTCAACTCTACTTTTTATGTGATGGACATCCGTCCTTCATATTCATGCTTGTTGGGAAGGCCATGGATCCACAATGCTGGGGCAATCACTTCTTCTCTACACCAGATGCTCAAATAACCAGTCCAGAGTAAGATCATAACAGTTCATAGTAAGGAGGAGTATATGATAAGCCACCTTAACTCTTTCCGCTATGTGGAGTTAGATGGTGAATTCATAGAAACACCTTTCCAACACTTTGAAGAGGTTTCTCCTGAAGTTGCGGTAGCCAAGACAATGACTGATGTGCCCATCATTACCAAACCTGTGTCCCGGATGTCATCCCTTAAAGATGTAGAGGTTGTAGTCAAGGAAGGAGGAAGCACAATATGGGGTCAACTGCCATATTTTCCTTACAAGACAGATAAGTATGAATTGGGTTTCACTACTGCTAGCCAGAAAGCTGTGCGTCGTTCCCGGGATGGAGGACCGCCACTGAAAATCACTCATCACGGAGTTCATGCTTTAGAGGATGATGAAGAAGGAAGCAATTTTGAAGACTGGATCTTTCAAACTATTGAAGGAGGACTGAACAACTGGGAGGCGAAAGACTTTGTTCCCATTACTTTCATCAATCAGTAATTTATCTTTTGAACATTTCCTGTTTGGTCTGTAATAACTTTTAAAACAATTCGTACACTTTTTGCCTTATGCCTTACCCGGGGCATATAGGTCCATTTGTAAGGGTTTTGATTCTTCATTTTCATATGTCATTTTTAATGAATCATGGACGTTTTCATCTATAAACTTTTATGTTCATTTTATTTCTCTTTTACATTTTATTTTGTTTAAAGGTGGCTATCCCTTACACACACCCACACTCACAAAATGCAGGTACCCATCCACTCCGGATTCCATGAGTAACAATTCTGCTATGGCCTTCAGTGACTCTAAAGATCTGGTCAATCATGCCAAGTACGAAGGTGATGAAGACTGTGAAGTTCCTGGAGAGTTGGCTAGACTTTTGCAGCAAGAAGAAAGGGCTATTTTGCCCCATGAAGAGTTGTTAGAGACTATCAATTTGGGTACCGCAGAAGACAGAAAAGAGGTTAAAGTAGGTGCCAACCTGGAGCCGAGTGTCAAAGAGCGTTTAGTTCAACTGTTGAATGAATATGTTGAGATCTTCTCCTGGTCCTATGAAGACATGCCGGGACTGGATACAAATATTGTGGTTCACCGTCTCCCTACAAGAGAGGACTGTCCACCAATCAAGAAGAAAGTCCGCCGAATGAGGCCCAATATGTCTGAAAAGATCAAAGCTGAAGTGATGAAGCAGTTCAATGCTGGCTTTCTTGCTGTTACTTCCTATCCACAATGGGCTGCTAACATTGTGCCCGTGCCTAAGAAGGACGACAAAGTCAGAATGTGTGTGGATTACAAAGACTTAAATAAGGCTAGCCCTAAAGATGACTTTCCACTATCACACATTGACATCTTGTTTGACAACACAGCTCAACACAAGGTATTCTCTTTCATGGATGGATTTTCAGTGTACAACCAGATCAAAATGGCCCCCAAAGACATGGAGAAGACTACTTTTGTTACGCAGTGGGGTACCTTCTACTATAAAGTGATTCCATTCGGACTGAAGAATGCCGGGGAAACCTATCAGCGAGCCATGGTAGCTTTGTTTCATGACATGATACATCATGAGATTGAAGTCTACGTAGACGACATGATAGCCCGTTCACAGACAGAAGAAGAACACCTCAACCATCTGCAAAAGTTGTTTGTCAGGTTAAAGGAATATAAGCTCAGACTGAACCCTAGCAAGTGCACTTTCGGAGTCAGGTTCGATAAACTTTTGGGATTCATCGTCAGTAACAAAGGCATCGAGGTTGATCCTGCCAAAGTCAAAGCTATACAAGAAATGCCTGCCCCTCGCACTGAGAAGGAGGTTAGAGGTTTCTTGGGATGCCTAAACTACATCGCAAGGTTCATCTCTCACCTAACATCTACCTGTGAACCAATCTTCAAGCTGTTGAAGAAAGATCAGGTGGTTGAATGGAACAATGACTGTCAAGTTGCTTTCGATAAGATCAAGGACTATTTACTGGAACCTCCTATCTTAATGCCACCCATCGAAGGAAGGCCTTTAATCATGTATCTGAATGTTTTAGATAATTCAATGGGGTGCGTATTGGGCCAACATGACGAGTCTGACCGAAAAGAGCATGCCATTTATTATCTTAGCAAAAAGTTTACCGACTGTGAGACTCGCTACTCACTGCTCGAGAAAACTTGCTGCGCTTTGGTATGGTCTGCTCGCCGGCTAAGGCAGTATATGTTGACACATACCACTTTGCTGATTTCCAAAATGGATCGATCAAGTACATCTTCGAGAAGCCTGCTTTATCCAGAAGAATCGCTAGATGGCAGATGATCCTGACTGAGTATGATATCCAGTACACAACCCAAAAAGCTATAAAAGGGAGTGTATTAGCTGACCATCTAGCTCATCAAGCCTTTAAAGATTACCAATATATGAGGTTCGACTTCCCTGACGAGGATATCATGACATTGGACAACATTAAAGGTAACAAACCGTATGACGAACCTGAACAAGGATCCCGATGGACCCTGTACTTTGATGGTGCTTCAAATGCACTTGGGAACGGTATCGGCGCAGTAGTTATCTCCCCAGAAGGTTGCCATACACCTTTCACTGCTAGACTTTGCTTCAGCTGCACCAACAACACGGCCGAGTATGAAGCTTGTATCTTTGGTCTCAAGGCTGCCATTGACTTGGGAATCAAATCTTTGATCGTATTTGGGGACTCAGCTTTGGTTATCAGTCAAATCAAAACAGAGTGGGATACTAAGCACCCTAACCTCATCCCTTAGAAAGAACATGTCCTAACATTGTTACCACATTTCGAGCAGATTACCTTCGAGCACTTCCCGCGAGAAGAGAATCAGCTAGCAGATGCGCTAGCTACAATGTCATCCATGTTTAAACTTAACTGGGATAATGAGGCACCTCAAATCACCATTGAACGAATGGACGAACCTGCACATTATCACGAGATTAATACCGAAGAAGTAGTGGACCGGCCCTGGTTTCATGACGTCAAAAGGTATCTCGAAGCACAAGAATACCCTGAAGGAGCTTCAGTCAATGACAAAAAGTTCTTAAGGAGGTTCACTGCCAAGTTCTTTCTGAGCAATGGTATCCTATACAAGCGCAATTTTGATTGTGTCCTACTCCATTGTGTGGACAAGGTTGAAGCTGAGCAGATCATGGCCGAACTACATAATGGCACCTTTGGCACCCACTCAAACGGTCATACGATGGCTAAGAAGATTCTATGGGCAGGCTACTACTGGTCTACCATGGAAGCTGATTGTCATCAATATTCCCGTACTTGTCACAAATGCCAAATCTATGCTGACAAGGTACATATTCCCCCAGTTCCTCTCAATGTCTTAACAGCTCCTTGGCCGTTCGTGATGTGGGGAATCGACATGATTGGAGAGATCAAGCCTACAACATCCAATGGACACCATTTCATCCTGGTGGCCATTGATTACTTTACCAAGTGGGTTGAAGCAGCTTCCTTCGCCTCCGTCACAAAGAATATGGTTGCCCGCTTCGTCAAGCAGAACCTCATATGCCGGTATGGTATCCCCGACAGGATTATTACGGAAAACGGTACAAATTTGAACAATACTATGATCACCGCTCTGTGCGAGCAGTTCAAGATTCAACATCATAATTCATCTCCCTATCGGCCAAAGATGAACAGTGCTGTTGAAGCGGAAAACAAAAATATCAAGAAGATCATTCAAAAGATGATAGTCACCTACAAGGACTGGCATGAGATATTATCGTTTGCTCTACACGGGTACCGTACCACGGCACACACTTCAACTGGGGCCACCCCTTTTCTTTGGTATATGGCATGGAAGCTGTTTTACCTATGGAAGTTCAGATCCCTTCCTTAAGGATAATGAAGGATGCTGGTTTGAGTGAAGATGATTGGATTCAGACCCGGCTTGATCAACTTAACTTGATTGACAAAAAGCGACTTACTACTGTTTGCCATGGTCAGGCGTATCAGAAACGTATGATCAAGGCCTTCAACAAGAAAGTCAAGAGACAAGTATACCAAGTCTGGGACCTTGTAATCAAGCGGATCATCTTATCGCAAAGTGATCCCAGGGGCAAATGGACTCCTACTTACGAAGGACCATTTGTGATCAAAAACATCTTTTCTGGTGGAGCAATAATCCTGACCACCATGGACGGCGATGACCTGCCGCACCCTGCGAACGCAAACATAGTCAAAAGATACTACACATAAACAACCCGACAAGTCGAAAACCCGAAAGGGCGACTTGGGAAAAAATGGGCATCCCGGTGAATCAAAAACCCGAAAGGGCGGTTCAGGCAAAAATTAGGGATAAATAAAAAATTTGTACACCCGGCAAGTTGAAAACCCGAAAGGGCGACTTGGGCAAAAAAGGGTTTCCCGGTGGATCAAAAACCCGAAAGGGAGATCCAGGAAAAAGTTAGGGAATTAAAGCGTATGTCTATGTCTCGTCGGATCACTTTAAGGATAATCTCTTTGCAGACAAACTCCGGGCTTCTGATCAATCCAATCATCTGCGGATAAAGCAACGAATGGACAAGATACTCAGAGTTGTGTAGGCTATAGCAGAATGGGAACCCCATGGAATTGTTACACATAGCCATCTTTCTTTGTATAAATTTTTCTCATTTTTTATGAAGACATTCTCTTACTAGGATGTCTGTCTCCTTTGTACAAAATACTTACAAAAAGTTAATACAAAGATACTTCAAAGTGCAGGAATTCGTTTGCCTTTTCTTTCTTTTTACATCTTTGTTTTATTTGAAAACGTCCAATGATTTATTAAATGAGCATATGCATTTGAATATAATCACTGCTTACATATAAAGCGAAATGAGAAAGAATAATTACTGATAGGTTGAAAGTATAGGAAAACGTCTTTAGGCTATTCCAGAAGAAATCCCCTACAGTAGGTCATTCAGAACCTCAACAGAGCTAATGCATATCCCCAACGGAGTTAAGTTTCAAAACCCCCGTCAGAGCTAAGTTTCTAAACTCCCGACCCCCAGTGGAACTAGGAAACTTTGAAACTACAAATCCCCAGTGAAGATACAACTTTCTTCCCCAACGGAGTCCAAAACTTCAACCTTTTAACCCCGGTGGAGTACTATCTAACTTCCTCCGATTCCCCAGTAGATTGGCATACAACCCAAGCTTTTGAAAATTCTACAACAAGCTAAACATTCTCCCCACAGAGTTATTTCCCAGCAGAGTGAAGAGTCTTGTTCTCATTTCTCCAGTTGAAGCCTCCCAGGTTTTAATCCCCCAGTAGAGATCGTCAGAGTTTTCCTTATCCGCCAGGAAAGTCGTGAAGGATTCCCAATTCCCCTCAGAAGTTGTCAAAGCTCTTGGTAATCCCCACAAGTCACCAAGGATTTTCAATCCCCAGCAGTAGTCCAAAGGATTTCTCAGTCTCAGCAATCAATGGTTTTTAATCTCCAACAGCAGTCAAGGGTTTATTTTCCCTAACAGCAGTCAAAGATTCCATTATCTCCAGTTATCAAGGATTTATTTTCCTCAGCAAGGCGGCTAATCAGCTTACATACGCATCCATTACATTCATACATCATAAACATTGATAAAACACATTTTATTGCATCATACATGTTGTGATACGGTGGGAGAACTGACTTGAGGTTTTGCGTTTGTTTTCGCAAATGTTTCGGTTGAGCAAGAGTCGCCACCGACTTTTTATTTCATCCTAAGGAAAGGTTAAAAAGCACAGCAAAAAACCTTTTGAGATGTTTTCTTGGGTTCGGGGAGTAGATTATAGAAAGGGAAGGTATTAGCACCCTTTCTATCCATGGTTATCCATGGGCTCTTAGTTACTTGCTTAGATCACTTGCCTTTTGTTTTCAATTGTTTTAAATGGTGCTTGAGTGTGTGGGTTTGAAAATGTTTTTGAAAAGAGGCCAATGTGGTGGCAACCTTTGTAATGATCCATGTTGGGATGTATACAAAGGTGTATGTCTTTTGAAAAAAGTTTTCATTTGTTTTTTGAAAGTTTATTTTGAAAGTGTTGTGAGGTGTGTTTTTGAAAATAGGCAAGCGTTTTGTTTTTTTTTGTTGCAAGTTGACAAGTACTTAAGAGCGATCTGCCCTAAAGTTCTCAAAGATCTTTGCTATGTTTTTAACCCTTTTAACAATTTTGTTCCACCATTGTATTTGGTGGACAATCTTGTGTTAGGATGTTAAAGGGACGGGCGTGGGTCGTCGTTTAGACCATAATTGCAATGGTGCCAAGTATCTTTGGGCATTTTCTTTAAGGGACTTTGATCATTTTAGGCAAAAAAGCGTCATCGAGGGACTATGATCATTTGAGTTATTTTTTTTTTCCCAAAGAGACCTAACATGCAATATGGCCCAATTTTTGAAAGGCAACAAGCGGATGTAACCCTAGGGGTGTTTGTGTGCAAGTGCGTTTTATTACATACAAGAGTTTATCTTTGAATTAGGATTTTCTATTTCATTGATTTTATCTTGCCATACACATCCTAATTACTAGCATTTATATTTGAAAGCAATAAAAAACAGGAATATAAAATCCTACGCTATTACAGCAATTAGGGGGGTGGGGATACATATTTGTACATGGGGTGGTTCAACGAGAAAAATAGATAAGAAAGAAAATAGCAAAAAACAAGATATAGAGAGAGAGAGAGGGAGCCCGCGCGCTGCTGGGAGGTCATCAGAAGTTTTGACTCAGATCCGCTGCCAGATGATCAACCTGTTAGTGAAACTGGATGAGTCAGAACTTCTGACTCTGGCACCTGCAAAACAGAACCTTGTTAGTGGGGAAATCAGAAGTTCTGATTTCCCTGCGCTGCAAGACAGAAGTTTGTTAGTGGAGAAACCAGAAGTTCTGATTCTGCTGAAAAGGAAATAACTCTCAGAGGTTCTGATATCATTGACAGCAAAACAGGCTTCAGATGTGCTAACGTCAAAGTCAGCACTTGGCTCTTCCCTATACTAATCAGAACATCTGCAATCCTGTTGTTACTCCACAAAACAGGAAACATATTTGGAACAGATCCAGCAAATACAAAAATGTTTCAGAGGTCAGAATCACCAAGGTCACAGGCAAATCCTATACTAGCTCAAAACGTTCTGAGGTATGAAAATCCTCAGAACATAAACAGCAACAACATGATATGTACTTTATGTTTATTTGAATATGCACAGCTGATGATGCTTAACAGCGTGATGAGGGTCAGCAGGTGCTTACCTGAATGTTGGGAAGGTTTGTGGATGAAAGTTAGCTTTTGGTTCTGGGGGTGTTCTGGACAGATTTTCTTTGAAAAGGGGAAGTAAAGGTGTATACGTATGCAGGGTCAGGAGTTTGGAGAGGGTGTCTTTGGTTTACAGAAAAAACTGGATATTTGATGAAGTTTGAAGGTGAGAAACTCAAAGTTATGAAACAAAGCTGGAGATTTTGGCAGAGTTTCAGAATGCTGTGTTGCTAGGAGTTCTGTTTCTCTCTTAGCAATTTTTCTATTTCTTTTTTCTGAACCTCTTTGGCAGTGGTGAAGACTCTCTATTTATAGGCAAAGTTCTTGTGGATGCCTAGAACATTTAAGGCGCCAACAGAGTTTGAATTTGTTCTTTGACAGAAATTCCTGGGAAGTTGTGATACAGATAGCTTTCAGCCTAGGTTGCAGCAGCAGGCGTAGATTGGGGAGAAGTGACCTCTGAAGTGGGCGGTGGCGTGAAGACCCATGCCAGAATCTGTGCAAAAGCGTTTTCCAAGCCACACGTGAATGCTCAGGAGTGGTTGGAAGCATTAATGGGCATTAAATGGTGACAAGACCTGTCAATACCAACATTCTGGTAATGGAAACCAGCGTTGAATCAGCAACGTAAACCATGCTCTGGCCTTGGCTACCTGTTGTCTTAGTAAGCTCTGGAGATTCTCCTGGTTTTTTGGTACGTTCCTTGGATTTGCTTCTGGACAATCTGGACTTAGAGATTCTGTATCAGTATAACACCCACTCTTCTGATCTTTCATCTTCTGATTTCAACCTGTTCTGAAGGAGCCTTCAGACTTCCCTACTTCTCTTGAATTCCTTTAGCAAATTCTGACTGGGCTTGTGCAACTGCTGAAGGGGCATGTTCTGTTTGAGGCTTACGTGTTGCACCATGTTTGCAACTTCTGACTGAGTTGGTGTAGCTGCTGAAGGGCCAACTTCTGACTGCGTTGAGCCAAGCTTGCAACTTCTGACCGTTTCTGTCTGGAGTTTGGTTCAGAAGTTCTGAAGCGCTATTTTCTTCTTAAACACCTATTTTTCATAGAAAAAATCCAAATGTTTAGAATTTAATTTTTCTCAAGATAAAAGCGTTGCCTTTAGAGCTTGTGTGATCATTTTGATCTTGTAAATGGTTTGCTTGGGAAGAAATGATAATTCAGGACTTGGATTTGTTTCAGAGGGACTCTGAGAATCCAAGATGATTTCCCGAAGAAAGAGAGGGCAAATTTTGGGGTACAACAGTTGCCCCTGTTCAATCTTCTTGGACCTGAAGAGTTAGATTGGCGAGTTCGCCTTTCGTGACTCGAGGGTAAAAGGAGATTGGACACTAGAGTGCCCGGAAATTTGCACTCGCATGCTGGAGTCTCAACAATGTGATGTCGGGAATGGGCTTATAGATGCCATTTGGGAGAGATGGTGGATAGGGAGATGGGCTTATAGATGCCATCTGGAGGTGTGACGGAACCTTGTCGGGAATGGGCTTATAGATGCCATTTGGAAGTGTCGATCGCATAAGAGATTCCTTAGCGAAAACTTGTGTTATTTGAGAAAGACGGATGTTTTCCTGGCTTGTTACAGGTGTTTGGTCTTCAGTCTCCTTATGCAGATATGCCCTGGCTAGATACAGGTATCGAATCTACATTTGGTTGCTCACAAATGCGCCCTGGCTGGATACAGGAGTCGAATCTGGAAATAGTCGTTAATAGATGTGCCCTGGCTGGATACAGGAATCGAATCTTCGAACTCTTCAGACATGCCCTGGCTAGATACAGGAATCGAGTCTGGAAACGTGGTCAACAGATATGCCCTGGCTGGATACAGGAATCGAATCTTCGAACTCTTCAGACGTGCCCTGGCTAGATACAGGAATCGAGTCTGGAAACATGGTCGACAGATATGCCCTGGCTGGATACAGGAATCGAATCTGGAGATGTTGTAGTTGATAGATGTGCCCTGGCTAGATACAGGAATCGAATCTTCGAACTCTTCAGACGTGCCCTGGCTAGATACAGGAATCGAGTCTGGAAACATGGTCGACAGATATGCCCTGGCTGGATACAGGAATCGAATCTGGAGATGTTGTAGTTGATAGATGTGCCCTGGCTAGATACAGGAATCGAATCTTCGAACTCTTCAGACGTGCCCTGGCTAGATACAGGAATCGAGTCTGGAAACTGATCACTCTCAGATGTGCCCTGGCTAGATACAGGTATCGAATCTGGAATTGTGACAGTTGAAGGTAGTTGTTTTTGGGATTGTCTTTTTCCTGAAAAGGCAAAAACATAAGTTGTAGGCAATGACATGATGTATGATATGCACGATGTCATGATGTTCAACATGAGATGGTGTTGCATGCACTTTATCATATATGTAAGCAAGATGTATGAAAATGTGAAATGTTTATGAATGTAATTTCGTCTTAGGAAAATAAATCCTTGACGAACGGCCGGGGAGTTTCCCTGTGGAAGAGGTACTTGGCCGAAGCTTTGATGAGAGGCCTGTTGAAGACTT
Source organism: Vicia faba (assembly GCA_948472305.1). Taxonomy (NCBI): domain Eukaryota; kingdom Viridiplantae; phylum Streptophyta; class Magnoliopsida; order Fabales; family Fabaceae; genus Vicia; species Vicia faba. The sequence continues at coordinate 103,884,268 of OX451736.1, forward strand.
TAATGATGGATTCCGCTGGGGATAATGATGATGAACTCCGCTGGGGATTGAAGGAACTTTGCCGAGGGCGGTCTTCCGGGGTTTTTAGCTGAGGATAACCCAGTTATAAGTCCTTGTGAGGAAATAACTCTAAATAAAACTCGGGAGAGACGTCCGTACTCTGCAGGGGATAAGCTTCCAGAACCTACTGGGGATGAGCTTTAAGGCCTGCCGGGGAATGTTGTGACTTTTCAGGATTGTCGGGGAGTCAACCCCGTTCGAGGAAAGTATTGCTGAATCTTGTTTTGCTCTGCGGGGAGTTGAGATGATTTGGCCACATTCTTCGGTTGAACCTACCTTGGCACTTTGGCGGACAAAACAACCAGACTGCATTAGACAACTTCATATTGCCCCTGTCTCTGATGTCACCTGTAATCAATCTCTTGTTTCATATGTAAACTTTTATGAATCAGCAATTTAATGTCAAATGCATATATCAAAAAATGAACATTGGACGTTCTTCGCAAGACAAAACAGAAAAAGGAAAACAATGGTAATTTGTATGGACAAGTGAATTTGTATTGATTTAAACTTTTCCTGTGAATAGGCTTTTTTTGTACAAGAGGCTGACATCCTAGTAAGAGGACGCCGCCAAATAACATAGAGTTTACAATTTGAAAAAGGAAACAAAACAGCTATGTGAACAATCCCACTGGATTCCAACTTTGCTATTGCCTTTATGTCTTCAAGTGTCTCATCGCTTTGCTGCCTGGTCGAAGATGAAACTGATTGGTCGATGCCGTAATCTGAGACAGATAGTTGATGCCGAATTCTGGATACGAAGTGATCCAATGAGACATAGTGTTACACTTTTATCCCTAACTTTTGCCTGGACCGCCCTTTCGGGTTTTCAGTCCACCGGGATACCCATTTTTGCCCAAGCCACCCTTTCAGGTTTTCGACTTGCCGGGTGTACAGATTTTTATTCATTTCATCCCTTATTTTTGCCCGAACCCTTTTGGTTCGCCGGGAAGCCCTTATTTTTGCCTAGGTATGTCAACCTAGCGGGTCTTTTATTTATGCGTAGTATTTTTTCACTATGTCTGCATTGGCGGGGTGAGGAAGGTCGTCACCATCCATGGTGGTTAGGATCATGGCTCCTCTTGAGAACACACGTTTAACCACAAATGGCCCCTCGTATGTAGGGGTCCATTTGCCCCGGGGATCACTTTGAGGAAGGATGATGCGTTTGATTACCAGGTCCCCAACTTGATATTCTTGTGGTCTGACTTTCTTGTTAAATGCCCTGATCATCCGTTTTTGGTACGTTTGACCATGACAGATAGCAGTGAGCCTCTTTTCGTCAATCAGATTTAATTGATCAAGTCGAGTCTGGATCCAGTCATCTTCATTCAAGTCTGCATCCTTCATTATCCGGAGAGAGGGTATCTGGACTTCAATTGGCAGGACTGCCTCCATGCCATAGACCAAGGAGAAAGGAGTTGCCCCGGTTGACGTCCTTGCTGAGGTACGGTACCCATGAAGAGCGAACGGTAACATCTCGTGCCAATCTTTATAGGTCGCTGTCATCTTCTGCACAATTTTCTTGATATTCTTATTAGCTGCCTCTACAGCCCCATTCATCTTCGGCCGGTAGGGAGAAGAATTGTGGTGCTGTATCTTGAATTGTTCACAGAGTTCAGTGATCATTTTGTTATTGAGATTGGTACCATTGTCCGTAATGATTCTTTCCGGGACGCCGTACCGACAAATCAGATTATGCCGGATGAAACGTGCCACGACGCTCTTGGTTACTGTGGCGTAGGAAGCTGCCTCAACCCACTTCGTGAAGTAATCGATCGCCACCAAGATGAAGCGATTCCCATTGGATGCCGTCGGTCGGATCTCACCGATCATATCGATGCCCCACATTGCAAAAGGCCAAGGTGCCGTCAGGACATTCAAAGGAACCGGAGGGATATGCACCTTGTCAGCATAGATCTGGCATTTATGGCAAGTTCGGGAGTGTTGGTAACAATCGACTTCCATTGTGGACCAGAAATATCCTGCCCGAAGGATTTTCTTAGCCATGGTGTGTCCACTGGAATGTGTTCCAAATGTACCTTCATGCAGTTCCATCATGATCTTCTCTGCTTCGGCCTTATCCACACAACGTAGTAGAGTTGAATCATGATTCCGTTTGTAGAGAATGCCGTTGCTGAGGAAGAATTTTGCAGCAAACCTCCTCATGAACTTCTTATCATTGACAGACGCACCTTCAGGGTATTCCTGAGCTTCTAAGTACCTCTTCACCTCATGATACCAGGGTTTTTCAATCACCTTCTCAGCCTCGAGCTCGCAGCAGTATGCCGGTTCATCCAACTTCCAGATAATGATTCGGGGAGCCTCATTGTCCCATTTAACTTTGAACATTGAAGACATCGTAGCTAGGGCGTCCGCTAGCTGATTCTCCTCTCTAGGGAAGTGCTCAAAAGTTATCTCTTCAAAGTGGGGAAGCAAGGTCGACACATACTCCTTGTAAGGAATAAGATTCGGGTGTTTCGTATCCCACTCGCCTTTGATCTGATTGATCACGAGAGCGGAATCTCCGAAGACACTTAGAAATTTTATCCTTAAGTCGATTGCAGCTTGTAAACCCATGATACATGCCTCGTATTCTACCATATTGTTGGTGCAGCTGAAACATAATCGGGCGGTGAGGGGAGTATGAGTTCCTTTGGGAGATATGATTACAGCGCCGACGCCGTTACCCAAAGCATTGGAGGCTCCATCAAAATGCATAGACCATCGGGATCCTTCCTCAGGTCCTTCATCCGGTCCAGGTACTTCACAGTCAGTTACCACCATGATGTCTTCGTCCGGAAAATCAAAGTTCAATGATTGGTAATCGTCCACAGGTTGGTGTGCCAAATGATCGGCCAGTACACTTCCTTTAATTGCTTTCTGAGTTGTATACTGGATATCATATTCTGTTAAGATCATTTGCCATCTCGCTATTCTTCCAGACAGAGCGGGCTTTTCAAATATGTACTTGATGGGATCCATCTTTGAAATCAATAAAGTAGTGTGAGTCAGCATATACTGTCTCAGCCGGCGAGCAGCCCATACAAGAGCGCAACAAGTTTTCTCAAGCAGTGAGTAGCGAGACTCACAGTCGGTAAACTTTTTGCTCAAGTAATAAATAGCATGCTCTTTTCGGCCAGACTCGTCATGCTGCCCCAACACACACCCCATTGAATTGTCAAGCACTGTCAAGTATAGTATCAGAGGTCTTCCTTCCACCGGTGGCATAAGAATGGGTGGCTCTTGGAGATATTCCTTTATCTTTTCAAAGGCAGCCTGACATTCATCATTCCAGCGTACTATTTGATCTTTCTTCAGTAATTTGAAGATTGGGTCACAAGTAGCAGTCAGATGTGAGATGAATCGGGCAATGTAATTCAGTCGTCCCAGGAAGCCTCTGACTTCCTTCTCTGTTCTTGGAGTCGGCATCTCTTGTATGGCTTTTACCTTGGCAGGGTCCACCTAAATACCTTTATCACTTACAATGAAACCTAGCAATTTTCCGGATCTTACCCCAAAGGTGCATTTGTTAGGATTCAATCTCAGCTTGTACAGCTTGAGTCGGTCAAATAACTTCCTCAGATGGTCAAGGTGCTCCTCCTCAGTTTGAGACCTTGCAATCATGTCATCAACGTATACCTCAATCTCATGATGGATCATATCATGAAATAAAGCAACCATGGCACCCAGCATTTTTTAATCCGAATGGCATGACCTTATAACAGAAGGTGCCCCACTGAGTCACAAATGTAGTCTTCTCCATATCTTCTAGAGCCATCTTGATCTGATTATACCCTGAAAAACCATCCATGAAGGAGAATACCTTGTGTTGAGCTGTATTGTCAACAAGGACATCAATGTGAGGTAGGGGGAAGTCATCCTTGGGGCTGGCCCTGTTCAAATCCCTGTAGTCGACATACATTCTGACTTTACCGTCCTTCTTCGGCACTGGTACCACATTAGCAACCCACTGAGGGTAAGAGGTCACTGCAAGGAACCCGGCATCAAACTTCTTCATAACCTCGGCCTTGATCTTTTCAGACATCTCTGGACGCATCCGTCGGACTTTTTGCTTTACCGGAGGGCAATCTTCCTTGGTTGGTAGGTGGTGAACTACGATGTCGGCATCCAAACCTGGCATATCTTCATAAGACCAAGCAAAAATCTCCATGTAATCTTGTAGCATCTGGATCAATCGTTGCTTCACGCTGAGCTCTAGATTGGCACCAATCTTGACCTCTTTCCTATCTGTCTCAGTACCCAGATTAATTGTCTCCACCGGCTCTTCATGTGGCTGAATAGCTCTCTCTTCCTGGAGTAGCAGTCTTGCGAGTTCACCAGGCACTTCGCAATCATCTTCACCTTCGTCCTCGGCCAAGTTGATCGGATTTTCGAAGTCATAACTGGCGGTAGCAGAGCTGTTACCAGTGAGATCCAGAGTGGATTGAAACCTGTATAAGTGAGTGTGTGTAAATATAGCTGTTTTGCAATATATATAACACAGAAAGGAAAAGAGCACAAGATTTGAAATGCAACAAACGTCCAATGTTTTGATTGATGATATATGAAAATGTCATACAAAAAGCCCTCACAAATGGAGCTACGATGCCCCGGGTAGGACACCGAGCCAACAAAGTTTTAACATATTGTTTGTTACAAATTGGAAATCAAAAGAAATTAATTACTGCGTGACAAATGTGATAGGGGTAAAATCCTTTGCCGTCCAGTTGCTTGGTCCGTTGCTGGTAGTCGGGTAGATCCAACTGTCAAATTCTGCTTCCTCTACATCCTCCTCGATAACGTTCACCCTTGAGCTGGAGATAAACACCGGAGCCTTTCTGACCTTCTCCTTGCGCACAGCCCTCTGAGCCTCTGCAGTAAAGCCCAGCCCAAACTTGTCGTTCTTCTGAGTGAAGTCAGGAAGCTGACCCCAGTTTGCACAATTGCCTTTCTGAACCACAGCCCGGGCATCCCTTAGGGAAGCCATCTTCAAGGAAACATTCTCTTCGACTGCTGCTTCTGCTGCTGCTGAAATTGGATGCACCTCCTCGAAATGCTGAAAGGGGGTTTCAATAAACTCCCCGTCCATCTCAATGTATCTGAAGGAATTCAAATGGCTCACCATATACTCCTCTTCTCCTTGCACAGTGACGATCTTCCCCCTGACAGGGTACTTCAGCTTCTGGTGCAAGGTAGAGGTCACTGCCCCAGCTTTATGGATCCAAGGTCGACCCAGTAGACAAGAGTATGATGGACGTATATCCATCACATAAAACGTAGAGTCGAACACCTGAGAGCCCACACGAATAGGGATGTCAACCTCTCCATGAACCATCCTTTTGGAACCGTCAAAGGCCCTGACGATGATATTGCTGGGCTTCAGTTCTAGGCCTTCATAATCCAAACGGTCCAAAGCCTTTTTCGGTAGGACATTCAAGGAAGAACCAGTATCCACCAATACATGCGCCAGAGTAGTGCCCCTGCATTCGATAGAGACATGCAGGGCATCATTGTGGTCTCTTCCCTTCGCAGTCAGGTCAGCATCTGAAAAACCCAAGCCATTGTCTGCTGTTAGATTTGCTACGCAATCAGTGAACTGGACTGCAGACGTTTCCTGCGGCACATGGGCCGTCTTGAGAAATGAGATCAAGGCCTTAGCATGGGCCTCGGAGCATAGCAGTAAGGAGAGCATGGAGATCTTTGGAGGGCGTATGCCCCAGCTGCTCGACAACATTGAAATCACTTTTCTTTATTATTTTCAGGATCTCCTCCACTTCTTGTTGGGAGGCCTCAGCATTTACAGGTATCGGTGCCTCCATCCGGGCAGGCTCCTCTTCAATCCCTTTGCCCCGAGCATTAGATGACTCGGCAGCAGGGGGAACAACTTGATCAGCAACAGTAACAGGTACACTTGTAGGTGTTATAAGGAGGGGTTTTCGAATAGCGGGCGGTGCAATGTCAGGCGAGAAGAGCCTGCCACTGCGGGTGACCTTGGCTGGACCAGTGATATCGCAGATACTGGCGCCAGCGTCGAATTCTTGTTTGATTCCATTCACATATACGTCTGCCCCATAATGCCAGGGGACAGCTTTATCAGATACGTAGGGGAGAGGCCCCGGAACAGTAATAATCACAGGTGCAACAGTCATGATTTGAACAGGCTTCTTTGGGAGAGCCTTGATTGGATTATTGAAGATGGTGACCACATAAACTTCTTTTACCGGAACCAACTGAACAGCAGACTTCTTGAATAGAATCTCCTTGCTATCCATTAGGCTTTGGACGCCTAACCTCAGCAAGGGACAACCAGATAGGGAAACAGCACAGAACAGGCAACCTTCACTGCAACCCGGAAATAAACCGGTCCGCAGTAGGTTCTTCTTGACAGTCTTCAGAGGGGTAACAACTTCATTTACCGAAACAGCATACAATTCTTCCTCAATGGCATTTACTCTATGCTGGGGCATAGGAGCAGTTACAACATTTGGTCTCTCCAGCGCTTCAAACTGAATTTCCTTTGCGTCGATCAGATCTTGCACTTTGTTTCTCAGGGCCCAGCAATCATCAGTAGTGTGCCCGGGACTATCATAATGATAAGCACACCGGGCATTTGGGTTATACTTAGGGGACGCAGTGTTGACGACCTTAGGAGCTTCTTTGAGGGTCACCAGTTTGGTGGATAACAGTTGGGGTAATATTTGAGATAAGGTCATACTCAGTCGAGTATACTGCCTCTTGGGCCTTTCGCTTCTTTGTTGATTGTACTGCTGAGGAGCAGCAACAGGTTTTGAGATGACCAAAGCATTGACGGCTTGGCGATTTTCGGGCTTGACTTGTCTTCTAGTACCATAGACGGCACTTGCTTCTTTTTTAAACGGCCTCTTCTCAGCACTTGTGGAGGCAGCCTTTTGTATCTTGCCTGACCTTATGCCAGCTTCAATTCTTTCTCCCGTCAATATCAAATCTGTAAACCCAGCGGAGGAGTTACCAACCAAATGATTGAAAAACGGACCAGTCAACGTCCCTAGAAACATATCAACCAGCTCACGATCAGTCAATGGAGGCTGCACCCTGCCAGCCAAATCTCTCCATTTTTGAGCGTACTCTTTGAACCCTTCACCCGTTCCTAGAGACATACCCTGAAGTTGGGTACGCGTGGGAGCGAGATCAGAATTGTATTGGTATTGTCTGTAGAAGGCGGTTGCCAAATCTTCCCAGTGTCGGATGCTAGTTCCATCCAATTGGTAGAACCATTCAAGCTGTGACCCCGAGAGGCTATCTTGGAAGAAGTGAATCCAGAGGTTCTTATCCGCCGTATAAGGTTGGATTTTCCTTACGTACGACCTCAGATGCAGCTTTGGGCAGGAGACCCCATCATACTTGGAGAAGGCAGGCGCCTTAAACTTGTGTGGAATTACTACCTCAGACGATAACCCCAAATCTCCGAAATCCAGCCCCGGCACGTTCTGAATTTCCATGGCGCTCAAGCGGTCCTCCAATTGTTTGTATCTGTCAGCAGCAGGTGGGTATTGTTCGTCGTTATAGTCCGTCTCGTTGTCGGAGACTGCGGGACTAGGAGCTCCTCCCCCTTGGGGACTGTTTTTCTCAGCAGAAGAAGTAGTTGGATCAGCTTCATTATGGAGTGTATTCCCAAATCTGCGTCCGGTGTTGAACAACGCAGTCCTCTTTTTCTTCTTCTTCTTCTTCAGGAGTAGAGTCTTCAACTCTTGCTGACCTTGGGCTAGGCTTAGGACCATCTCTTGAAACTGTGCACTTTGGGCCCGAAGGGCCTTGATTGCTTGCTCACTGGATGAGTCTGGATTCATGATGACTGTGCACACAAACAGCGAAGAAAATTAAGCAACCTGTGAAATAGGGTACCTGCTATGCATATGGTGCAATGGAATGCGTATGTATGCAATGCATTCAAGGATTTAGAACATTCAAAATTTGTTGTAGACAAAAAGGAACGCACATCATATTAATAAGGAGAAATTCGTTAGTACATGAATGCCCCATGGGCCAAATATTACAAAATGACTCCTCAAGGCAAAAAAACATTGCGCATCCTCTTTGGTGCGATGTAGGTGTTGAGATTCCTCTCCTCGTGCAGTAGGCGGGTGAGTTCCAGGACCTTCTTTTCACTAGCATGTAGACTGGTCTCAAGAGAATTCCGCTCTTCCTTAAGCTGGATCCAGCTCTTCTGCATCTCTTCCCAGGACATGGGCATGTCAGGATGTTGAATGGTGTAGGACACTTCTCCTTCCAAGACTGGTTCTTTGATCACAGGGAGCATATGAGGATAAGGCATCACTAACTTCTGGGAGCGGGCTCGTACCCACTTGAGATAAGGTTCCAACGGGATGGAGTTCCTGTGCCCCAGTGTCTTGCTGTCTATCCTTCTTGGCATCCTCCAAGCTCTGATAAATCTCTGACGAAGTCCTTGAGTATCGTTGTCGAACTCAAAAACTATGTTAGGAATTAACATGTCATGAGGGCCATCTCTCCGAGCATAACCAAACTGTCTCCAAGCCAGGCATGGGTTGTAAGTAATACCTCCCTTGATTCCAAATAAAGGAACATTAGGGTACTCCCCGCAACGATCAATGATAGTGACGTCTTCCCTGGACATAGGGCACCAATGTATATCTGCATGCGTGAGAATCATTAAACGTTGTGACCATCTCAAACCCCGCTCGTTCTTCAAAACTGATTGTGGAAGGTGCGAAATAAACCACCTTCCCAGGAGAGGAGTGCAACACATAAGGACACCCCTTCTTCTCATGGTTCGAGTGTAACATGAGTGAAGGATATCCCCCAGCAACGTAGGTATAGGATTCCTGGTCATGAAGATCTGGACAGCACTGATATCAATAAGCTGATCTGGGTTAGGGAATAACACCAAACCATAGACAAGGAGGGCCATAACTTCTTCAAAAGCTTGTAAGTCAAGGGAGTTCCAACATTCTTGGGCTTTCTCGAACAGAAATCTGACTAAAAACCCCTTGATACCACTTCTAACTTCCCAATGTCCCTTGAGGTCAGACGGTTGTAGGTGCAAGGCTTTAGCAATCTCTTCAAGCTTGGGTTCCTCTTCCGTACCGTTGTAGGGTAGTTGATCAAGGATAGGGACCTTCAGGAGTCGGGAGAACTCTTCCAATGTAGGCACCAATTGATAATCCGGGAAAGTGAAACAGTGATGCAGAGGGTCAAAGAATTGGAACAAGACTTTTATCATATCTTCCTCAATGTTGGTGTTAACCAAGCTGATGAGTCTTCCATGTCTCTCACTGAATGAAGAACCCTCGGGAATCTTGGACATAAGTTCTTTAAGCTGAGGAGGGATCTTTACAAGGCTAATCTGAATTGTCTTTCTGCGAGCAGTTTCCATGTCCTATAAAACAAGAACAAAGATGAAGATTCGAAACCCTTGAAATGGTTAGTCAATGCACATGATGTTGGATAATGTCATGATGTTATGATTAAACACACCACAAATATTCACAAAGGCAAACATGGTAAGGCACACAAGTCACACAAGACAAATCCTTAGAGTTTAGGCCTGCATGGGGTCTGGGTATTACCCTCTTGAAGTTTGGTGGGCTCAACCTGTCCTATTAGAAGTAACCGGGTTCTAAGGGTCCCAATATCACTAGATTACTTTCATTGTTCATCGTTTCGATTTAGCCACTGAACTGGCGACCGAAATATCCCAGGAAAGCAACCCTCAATTGAGTGTAGTATCGAGTATCAACCAACCTCGGACTGCACCAAAGTCAGTTATCTCACTACCCTAAAAAGGCCAAGATGGTTCAATTAAGGTTCCTAAGGTCAGTTGATGCTTCATGACACCACGCGGCGGCCCCGTACTCTCCTTGACTGAACTCAAGGGTTACCGGTACACACCAAAGTGCCACATCAACGTAGCAGACTGCTTCAACCATGTCGGTATACCCCGCACAGTTCCCTCACAGCCTTGTTGCTACTTTCTAAGAAGGTATCCCCAGATCCGGGTTAGGATCTATAAAACTCCGATACAAAGCCCACAAATGTAAAAGCAAACAAGACAATCAATTGAAAACAAAGGTGATCTAAGCCCTAAGGTTACTCCACTTTTAAAATATCCCCAGCAGAGTCGCCAGTTCTGTGATACGGTGGGAGAACTGACTTGAGGTTTTGCGTTTGTTTTCGCAAATGTTTCGGTTGAGCAAGAGTCGCCACCGACTTTTTATTTTATCCTAAGGAAAGGTTAAAAAGCACAGCAAAAAACCTTTTGAGATGTTTTCTTGGGTTCGGGGAGTAGATTATAGAAAGGGAAGGTATTAGCACCCTTTCTATCCATGGTTATCCATGGGCTCTTAGTTACTTGCTTAGATCACTTGCCTTTTGTTTTCAATTGTTTTAAATGGTGCTTGAGTGTGTGGGTTTGAAAATGTTTTTGAAAAGAGGCCAATGTGGTGGCAACCTTTGTAATGATCCATGTTGGGATGTATACAAAGGTGTATGTCTTTTGAAAAAAGTTTTCATTTGTTTTTTGAAAGTTTGTTTTGAAAGTGTTGTGAGGTGTGTTTTTGAAAATAGGCAAGCATTTTGTTTTTTTTTTTGCAAGTTGACAAGTACTTAAGAGCGATCTACCCTAAAGTTCTCAAAGATCTTTGCTATGTTTTTAACCCTTTTAACAATTTTGTTCCACCATTGTATTTGGTGGACAATCTTGTGTTAGGATGTTAAAGGGACGGGCGTGAGTCGTCGTTTAGACCATAATTGCAATGGTGCCAAGTATCTTTGGGCATTTTCTTTAAGGGACTTTGATCATTTTAGGCAAAAAAGCGTCATCGAGGGACTATGATCATTTGAGTTATTTGTTTTTTTCCCAAAGAGACCTAACATGCAATATGGCCCAATTTTTGAAAGGCAACAAGCGGATGTAACCCTAGGGGTGTTTGTGTGCAAGTGCGTTTTATTACATACAAGAGTTTATCTTTGAATTAGGATTTTCTATTTCATTGATTTTATCTTGCCATACACATCCTAATTACTAGCATTTATATTTGAAAGCAATAAAAAACAGGAATATAAAATCCTACGCTATTACAACAATTAGGGGGGTGGGGATACATATTTGTACATGGGGTGGTTCAACGAGAAAAATAGATAAGAAAGAAAATAGCAAAAAACAAGATATAGAGAGAGAGAGAGGGAGCCCGCGCGCTGCTGGGAGGTCATCAGAAGTTCTGACTCAGATCCGCTGCCAGATGATCAACCTGTTAGTGAAACTGGATGAGTCAGAACTTCTGACTCTGGCACCTGCAAAACAGAACCTTGTTAGTGGGGAAATCAGAAGTTCTGATTTCCCTGCGCTGCAAGACAGAAGTTTGTTAGTGGAGAAACCAGAAGTTCTGATTCTGCTGAAAAGGAAATAACTCTCAGAGGTTCTGATATCATTGACAGCAAAACAGGCTTCAGATGTGCTAACGTCAAAGTCAGCACTTGGCTCTTCCCTGTACTAATCAGAACATCTGCAATCCTGTTGTTACTCCACAAAACAGGAAACATATTTGGAACAGATCCAGCAAATACAAAAATGTTTCAGAGGTCAGAATCACCAAGGTCACAGGCAAATCCTATACTGGCTCAAAACGTTCTGAGGTATGAAAATCCTCAGAACATAAACAACAACAACATGATATGTACTTTATGTTTATTTGAATATGCACAGCTGATGATGCTTAACAGCGTGATGAGGGTCAGCAGGTGCTTACCTGAATGTTGGGAAGGTTTGTGGATGAAAGTTAGCTTTTGGTTCTGGGGGTGTTCTGGACAGATTTTCTTTGAAAAGGGGAAGTAAAGGTGTATACGTATGCAGGGTCAGGAGTTTGGAGAGGGTGTCTTTGGTTTACAGAAAAAACTGGATATTTGATGAAGTTTGAAGGTGAGAAACTCAAAGTTATGAAACAAAGCTGGAGATTTTGGCAGAGTTTCAGAATGCTGTGTTGCTAGGAGTTCTGTTTCTCTCTTAGCAATTTTTCTATTTCTTTTTTCTGAACCTCTTTGGCAGTGGTGAAGACTCTCTATTTATAGGCAAAGTTCTTGTGGATGCCTAGAACATTTAAGGCGCCAACAGAGTTTGAATTTGTTCTTTGACAGAAATTCCTGGGAAGTTGTGATACAGATAGCTTTCAGCCTAGGTTGCAGCAGCAGGCGTAGATTGGGGAGAAGTGACCTCTGAAGTGGGCGGTGGCGTGAAGACCCATGCCAGAATCTGTGCAAAAGCGTTTTCCAAGCCACACGTGAATGCTCAGGAGTGGTTGGAAGCATTAATGGGCATTAAATGGTGACAAGACCTGTCAATACCAACATTCTGGTAATGGAAACCAGCGTTGAATCAGCAACGTAAACCATGCTCTGGCCTTGGCTACCTGTTGTCTTAGTAAGCTCTGGAGATTCTCCTGGTTTTCTAGTACGTTCCTTGGATTTGCTTCTGGATAATCTGGACTTAGAGATTCTGTATCAGTATAACACCCACTCTTCTGATCTTTCATCTTCTGATTTCAACCTGTTCTGAAGGAGCCTTCAGACTTCCCTACTTCTCTTGCATTCCTTTAGCAAATTCTGACTGGGCTTGTGCAACTGCTGAAGGGGCATGTTCTGTTTGAGGCTTACGTGTTGCACCATGTTTGCAACTTCTGACTGAGTTGGTGTAGCTGCTGAAGGGCCAACTTCTGACTGCGTTGAGCCAAGCTTGCAACTTCTGACCGTTTCTGTCTGGAGTTTGGTTCAGAAGTTCTGAAGCGCTATTTTCTTCTTAAACACCTATTTTTCATAGAAAAAATCCAAATGTTTAGAATTTAATTTTTCTCAAGATAAAAGCGTTGCCTTTAGAGCTTGTGTGATCATTTTGATCTTGTAAATGGTTTGCTTGGGAAGAAATGATAATTCAGGACTTGGATTTGTTTCAGAGGGACTCTGAGAATCCAAGATGATTTCCCGAAGAAAGAGAGGGCAAATTTTGGGGTACAACACATGTCATGCAACATAACTTTGTGTTTCAACTAACATTTTACCCTTTTCAGGATAAGATTAAAAGCTATCTTTAACAAATACTCAAAAATCTCAAATACAGTATGGATACACCCCAGACACGACGATCATTCTATTACTCATTCAGAATTTAAAGTCAAGATACAGTCCAGATACGCTCCAGACATGGACGCCATTCTGTCACTCATTCAGACTTCAGCAATCAGATACAGACTAGATACACTCCAGACGTGGAAGCCATTCTATTTCTCATTCAGATTCAACTGTCAACTTCAAGTTCAGATGCACTCCAGACACAGAAGTCATTCTGTCACTTGTCCAGATCCCAGTTACAGTACATATACACTCTCAACACGGAAGTCCTTATGCTACTCATATAGATCTCAACTTCAGATACAGTCCAAATACGCTCCAGACACGGTAGCCATTCTATCACTCATTAAAACCTATTCCCCAGCCTAGAGATGCTCTATACACAGATGTTTCTCTGTCGCCCATTCAGAATTCAGATACGATACAGATACACTCCAGACACGGCAGTCATTCTGATATTCATTCAAGAATCAAATACAGTTACAACTTGGATATGCTCCAGACACGGACGCTATTCCTTTGCTCATACAAATCCAATCTCCAGATACAACTCAGATACGTTCCAAATACGGATACCAGTCTGGTGCTCATTCTCCTAATTCTCAACAAACAAGTCTTGGATGGCATCTTTAAGCCCATCTCTAGCAAGATTCTACCATATCCAAATGGCATCTTTAAGCCCATTCCCTCAACTACATTTTGACGAGTGCAAATTTACGGGCACTCCAGCGTTCAATCATCTTTTACCTTCGAGTCACGAAAGGCAAACTCGCCAATCTAACTCTTCAGGTTCAAGAAGATTGAACAGGGGAAACTGTTGTACCCTAAAATTTTCCCTCTCATTTTACCAACATTTCTCATCACAAGGCTCTTTGAACTCAAGATCAAGCTAGGGTTTACTCTGCTCAAGACATCTCCTTACACTGTTGACCTAAATTAGGGTTTGAGTTTTCACAGGGATTTTTGGACTTTCAATGCTCAAAGTTACTTTCATACTTCATGTTGGACTTACAAGATTACCTCTACCAAGTTTAAAGCCTTGAATCAAATTTTTGCCCAGTCAATTGGAAAGTTGACCTAGAAATCAACTGTATTGGTGAAAAGTCAACTGTGGCTAATTTACAGTCAAACTTCATAAATTTTGACCCACATCAACCTTATGAACTCATATGAACCATTTTATCAAGTTTGGACCACAACTCTACAAGAAATTTGATCAGATCACCAAAAGGGCAAAATGGTCATTTTTAGGGTTTTTGACTGCACAAGGGCAATTTCTGATTTTTGACCTAGCCAATGGCAATTTAAGCTCAAGAATGGATTCAAGGACTCAAGGGCATCATCTTGACCTATTCACAAGGTTCAAAAGATCTCAATTGCATTGGATTGACAAATGAATTTTTTCAGTCAACTGATCAAAATTTGACTGTACACTGAAAAGTCAAACTTTGACTTTTTGGTCAAAATCAAGTGCCAAGGGTCATTTTTCATCAAGATGTGTCAAAATATGAAACTTATTCATCAAGAAACCCAATTTTGCAAATTAGGGTTTAAAGTTGAAAAATTTCATAACTTAGAATTTTTCTAAGTTATGAAATTTTCTTAATTTTTCCTAACTTTGCCCAACATTTTCACCATGATGCAATTGGATTAAAACAAAACTTCCAAAATGAAAGTTGTATTCCTCCACAAAGTCTACAACTTTGATTCACAAAGTTTTTCCAAAAGAAGCTTGGATCTCAAGTTATGATTTTTGGAACAAGGGTCCATAAAACTTTTAACTTAGTGAAATTTTGCCCTAGTTTAGGTAGGATTTTGACCTATCTTCATGGCTATTTTTCACATAGTTCCACTTGTAATCTCAAATTAAATTTCAAAGATGGATTGTAGATCATGTTGCAAGCTTTCCAAAATGTCCAAGAACTCTCCAAACTCATTTGTGGTTAGGGAGAATCGAAGGCTTGAAGTTGGCAAAAACTCGCTTTTCATCCATGGCATGTTCATATTGATACAAGTTGCAAATTCAAATCAGCTTGCTTTTCACTAGATTACAGGTCTCAAAACCATTTCACACTCAATAATTTAATGCAAATCCATTGGTCTAAGGTTTTTTTTTGGTCATTAGAGCATTGCACACAAGATTAATCCCTAAATGGTAAAAGGTACATTACCATTTTTGCAAAAGTATGCTTTATGTCAAAACCACAATCCTTGAGCATTAAACAAGATCTTGTGCAGAAAAGCATATCCAAAAACTTGAGGGTCCAAGGGAAAAGTGCGCAAGCTGATGGATAGCCTGTACAGGCCTGCTTCACATCACTTCTCATACTTTGCTTCATAACCAAGAAATTTGTCCAATACACTAGAAGTGGAACATCAGCTAAAACTAACTTGTGAAAGCTTTTGAAACATCTTTCTCACATCCCCTTGAACCAGAAACACGACCCTTTGAGCCCTCAAACTTCCCATAGCACAAAATCACATCTCATTGGCAAAACAGGGCAGCATCCGCATCCTGAGTTCTATCTCACAATTTGCTCATGCGTTTTGTCCCAAACCTGTTCAAACACCTTCCATACAACCTATCCAAGCTATCCCAACCCTTAAAGACTAACTGTAACTCCATTTACAAGGTTTTCCATTTTTGATTTCAGCTTGTGCAAGTTGAGTTCTATAGGCTTGTTCAAGCACATTCAAGGCAAGCTAGACATTGGTGAAGGTCAGGGGAAGTTCAAGAAAGCTCCCAAACATCTCAGCCTTGTTAAAAAGCTCCACATTGCCATACACGAAGTCAGCTGAAACAGGTTTTTGTCAACTTCCTATCTCTCTATTTAGGAACATTTAGGCTTAGGTTTGTGAATGAAAAATGTAGTATTCATAGCCATGAAGCTGTACATATGCTCAATTTTCATTTTAGTTAAGCATGCTAAGAGAATTTGATCCATGAACTTCCTGAAAAAATTAGGTTAGATTTTAGGGCCAGAGAAATTCTCTCTGGTCTTTGAGAGTTAGGACACGTTTTTTATATGGTTGAATTCGTCTTGAAAAATGCTACAACTTTGATGTTATGTGTTTTTGCATTAGAGCACGTATGCAGGATCTGGCATTTTGTACAGGGCGCATGTTTTTGTTTGAACAAGAGGTTGAAGATGAAGTCAGTGGGCTGGGCTTGGTTCTGGCCTTGCTTTTGACACCCCCCTTTTTGCTGAATGCACCCACTGGCCCAATTTCTTTATACTTTGATATTTTTTAGTTATTTTCATTTTCTGATTTTTATTTTATATTTTCTAAATATAAAAATATCCAAAAATATTTTTTTTAATAAATTTTTACATTTATTTTGTATTTTATTTTTATTTTTTCTAACATGAAAACAATTTAATTAGTATATATTTTATTTATTGAAAACTTAAAAATAATGATAAATTATACTTTTATTTTATTCTTTATTTTATTCACACTAAAAAATATTGTTCTAAATATATTTTTATTTTTTGTATATATTTTATTTTATTACAGAATTAATACAATTAAAATATACATACATACTTTTATTTAATTTAATGAATACTTGAGAATAAAAACATAAAAATATTATACTTTTATTTTTATTATTATTTATACTTAAATAATACTTTTTCTAAATATATTTTATTTTTGTATATACACTATTTTATTTTATTGTATATAAATAATATAGTCAATATATTTACATTCTTAAAAATTAGGGTTTTACCCTTGATAAAAATAATAATCTTTTTTATTCCTTTCTTTTTACATTAAATATTTTTACATAAATAAAAATAAACAAAAACCTTTTTTGCATATTCATATTATTTTGTATATTTATTTAATTTGTTTATTTAAATATTATTCATTTATTATTTATGCCATTATTCAATTTGGATGTAATAGTAAAACTAGGGTTTTAATTTCTTATCAAATAATCCCCATTCAAAAAATGTATCCCCATCCCCATAATCTTGTTGTAATAGTGGTAGATTTATTTTTACGCATTTACGCTTTCAATTATGCCATGATTAGAGATTAGGGTTTGTATGCAAAAATCCAAAATCAACAAGTAGCTTGACCTAATACAAAAACAAAAATACATGAAAATAAATACACAATGCACACTTACACCCCTACAGTTACATCCACTTGTTGCCTTAAAAATGGGCCATGTTATGCATGTTGAGTACTTTGGCAAAACAAAAACAAAACAAAAGATCATAGTCCCTCGATGACGCTATCTTGGTTTCCTAAACAAAATGATCTAGTCCCTCGGAAAAATTTGCTAAAAATACTTAACACAATTGTTATCATGGTCTATACGATGACCCGCGCCTGTCCAGTTTAACATCCTAATACAAGGTTGTTTACCAAATGCAATGGTAAAACAACACTGTCAGAAGGGTTAAAAATGTGTAGGAAAGATCTTTGAGTAAAATAGGGTAGATAACTCTTAGTTACTTGATCAAAACTTGCAAAACATTCTTGCTATTTTCAAACACACTTCAGAACACAATTTCAAAACATTTCCCAAAAAAAAACTTTCAAACAATCAAACATTGAAATATCTTTTCAAAAGACAAACACCTTTGTATACATTCAAACAAGAATCATTACAAACGTTTCCTATACAAAAGGCCCCTTTTCAAAACATCTTTCAAAACCACACACAAAGCACCATTTCAAACAATTGGAAAGCAAAAGCAAGTGATCTAAACAAGTAACTAAGAGCCCATGGATAACCATGGATGAAAAGGGTGCTTGCACCTTCCCTTTTCATAATCTACTCCCCGAACCCAAGAAAACATCTCAAATGTCTTTTCTGTGCTTTTTGACCTTTCCTTAGGATAAAATAAAAAGTCGGTGGCGACTCTTGCTAAACCGAAACATTTGCGAACACAAAACGCAAAAACCTCAAGTCAGTTCTCCCGCCGTATCACACCATTACTCAGACACTTTCTTAACATTGATTTATACCTCTCCCCAGCTTCATTGAGAGACTTATTTATACCTTGTGAAATAACAGAAATTGCAGTTTTAGCTTCCATGAACCTTGATTGCGAAAAAAATCTTTCAATAAACTTCTCCTCTAGAATATTCCAATCCGTCATTGTTTGGGTGGGTTGGTCAAGATACCAATCCTTTGCTTTTTCCAATCATAGAATATGGAAGAGTCTTTTGAATAGTTTCTCTTCCTCAGCTTCTAGAGCTTCCATTGCACCGGAAATCTCGTAGAACTTTGTGAGATGAGTATATGAGTCTTCATGATCGAAACCGATGAATGAATTTTCTTACAAAAGTTGAATTATGTTGGTCTTCATCCCAGAATGCCCCGCGTTAGCATTGCGAGCAAACTGAGCATTCCTTCTTGGACTATTGGTGCACGGACCTGTAGGTGGTGGTGGTGGTGGTGGAAACACCATGACTTCTTCAAGATTTTGAACTAATGAAGAAGTAGATGTTTATTATATTTCTCTCCTTTCCTTGGTTAACTTTCTCCTCCTTCTAATTTTGCTATTAAGTCTTCGAACAGTCTTTTCGAGTTCAGGGTCAAAAAGGAGTTGATCTTTGGGGACACTTCCTCGCATAAACAAAAGTCTGAAACACTAGCCAAACAAGTAAAAAACAAGAGATATTATAATGCAACAAAGTATTAGTACAAGTAACTCTGAAAACAATAAACTATTGTAATGCTTGCAATATATAAACGCCAATCCCCGACAACAACACCATTGTGTAGAAACACTTTTGTCAGGGTAAGTATTTGCTTTATCATTTCCAAAGTGATTGATGTGATATTAATGTCGTTCTATAGTTAATAATGTTTTGAGTAAGGGTTTATCAAATGTTTTGGTAACAAAAAGGTTTGATTTCATGAAAAGTAGTTAGCAATGGTAAAAAGAAGTTTTGGTTTTAAAACAGTTGGTAAAAGCATGTCAAGATCAGGGCTCGATAACCTAATTTGTATGTATTTTCTTAATAAATCATGTGAACTCATTGACAATCAATATAATCACATATCCTCTCAATAAGTTTCATCTCTAAAATAAATTGTGAATTTTATCATATTGATCCTTAGATGATCTCTCAACCTAACTATCAATATGATAACTTTAAATCTTAATATAAGTGAATATCAACTCATAAAACTATGTCTAAAAATTATTTCTTGATAGATGAAAACATAGGTCAAGAGTTGGAACATATTTGTCAATAATGATCCAAATCAAACATATACCATAAAAACAAGGTTTTTCACCATATATTAATCATCAACTTGTTCACATACAAAATATCAAGAGAAATACATACAAAATGAAGGATTATCTATCTCTAATCTTGACACAAGAAAAGATTTAGCTACCCATAACCATGGTAGCTTGATCAACAAGTAAAGAACAAAGCCTTAAAAGCATACACTTGGAAGGATCAAAGGTTTAAGCTTGAAATATTTGATTTTGAGTTACAAATGAAGAAAACTTGTATCTTAACCTAAATACACGTTTTTAGAGTTGTTACCAAGTGTTGGAATTTAAAAATTATCACAAATGGGCACTTATACAAGTGCCCAAAAAGCATGTCCCGCTAGGCGGGCTGACCGCGCTTAGCGGGCTGACCGCGCTTAGCGGGATACACGAAAATATCTAGCCAACTTCAGTGGGCCGCGCTAAGCGGGTTGGCCGCGCTTAGTGGGCCTAAAAACATGGTTTCTGCCACCTGCGAAAAGAGGAAAAATGCGCTTCAAAACCTATTTAGAGGGCTTGCCTGAAGAAAACTAAATTTTTTGACTTTTTGCCCATCTAACTTGGTCCATGCTTGCCCAAAGATCCAATGCTTCTATCACATTCATCGAAACCTACAAAATAAGCATAAAAGTAATCAAACTACTACTAATTTCAAACATAAGTTAATAATTATCTATTTACACTAATTTACAAGCCTAAACACTATTAATAATTAAAATAGAGTGTAAAGGACCACAAAATTATTCACAAATATATCAACATTTTGGTCCTTAATAGACTCCTTATGGGATAAAGGAGACTCTGGATGAGTTGATAAGGATAAATGTGTTAATTCAAGCTCATTTGGACATGTAAGATGCTAGAACTGATCGATATGATGCTTCTATCACTTCTCTTGCCAATATGTTGAGGAACTTCATCACTGTTGTTCTCCCTCCTCCTCCACATAACCCTTAGACCTTATGTTAACTTTGTTTTTAGAACTAAGATGTTTTCTATGTTTCTAAAACTTTTTGTAACTTGGTCTTTTGGTTAACGGAATTATGTTTTCTTTTGTATTTTTTAAATATTTTTGATTTCTGACAAAGGGGGAGAAATTGATATTATTTTGATATAATTTAATCTCAGAATCTGTTCCCAAACATTTTAAATGCTTGTGCCACTAACAATGTTTGTCTCAGGAACTTTGAGAAAGTTCACTGAATTTTTCCAAACAGGCAATTTTGGAAGCTCTGTAGGAGATCCAAAAGCTAGAGATCCAGAAGTCATGGCTTATAAAACTTCTGAAAGAAGATAATTCAACCAGACTCTGACGACGAGTGATAAAGTCTTACAACACTCTGATATCATCATCCAAACTATAATGATATTGTGATCAAGTTTATCCAGACTGTGATACAAGGTTATGATGCTATCAACCAAACTATGTACACCATAACATTCTAAAAGTATAACCAAAATCTGAGATGAAGATTTCTGCAACACTATTCAGACTCTGATGGTAAACCAGACCAGATACCTCATCAAACTCTGATAGCAAGCCATCATATGAGATGAAGAGTTCTGCATCTCTAGTCAGGAGTATCATAGGTCTTCAATCAAGGAAGTATTCCTTAGTTCTGATTGTCCTTATAATATTTCACAAAACTTCTTTAAGTCTTGAACTCAAGGGGAGACCTTGAACAAGATTAAACAAGTCTGGGAATATAGAACTCAGAGGGATCAACTTAGCTAACTCTGAAAGTATTCTATGTGATTAAACTAGTATACATTGTTTATTAAAATACATGGTTTTGTCATCATAAAAAATGGGAGATTGTAAGAATAAGATTTGGTTCTGCATCTGACCTTGAGTTTTGATGATAACATTACATGGGTGATTAAATAACAATTTAGTACCATAATGGTTGGTTTAGTGTGTAGATTTTGGTAACATGTTTTGTCTCTGAAGAAATGACTTATGACATCATCATATTCTGGACTCAACACACTGAAGAATACAAGTTTGTGTTTCATGGCTTATAATGTGTCTTAAAGCAACTATTCTGAAAGAATGTTAAATTTATTGCTTCTAACTATGATTCTATTGTAGAGCTTCTGATACGTTCTAAAGCTCTGAAGATTCCAAGTTATCTTTCCCAAGTTTTAAAGATTCTAAAGACAAGGTTCTGTTGGATTCTGAAGACCAACGGTTCTCTAAACCAACTTCAGAAGACTCTGAAGACAAGTTTTGTTGAACGAAGTTCTGAAGACTATGAAGAAAATGTTATGAAGACTCTTAAGACGAAGTGCTAAAGACTCTGAAGACAAGGTTCATGATGAATACGTTCTGAAGACGCAAATGACATGGTTCTAGAGACTTAATTTTGATCCTTTTACACATGCTTCAACCATTATACATCCAGAAGCCTCTGAAGATTAGAAGTGATGATCAAAAGGTTTCACGTGAGTAGTAGTACAAGGTACAACACCACCTCGCCTCCACTATGCTGGTTTTGTGGAGCAAGGACAATACTTATATACTAGGATGCCTACCACTCTCTCACTGACCGTTGCAAGAAAACAATTTGCCTCCAACTGATTTCTTTTCAGTTATAAGAGAAAGACTTGGAAAAATTGGAAACGTTGAAGAACTTTGAAGAAACTCACGCTTATTCAAGTTGCTAAAATGCTGCCAAAATAACTGTAATTTTTGTAAAGCAAGGAGTTGTTGCTCATTAACTTGCTAGCAAGGTAAATTTGTTTGCTAACTTGCTTAACACTTTTGTATTATTATTTGTACTTAATTGTTGTGTAATCCGCTTGTCAGAAGAAATCATGTAAACACCGATTTTTTATTTAACTGTAAGTTGATTGTTCCTTGAGTGATTGAGTGAAAGTCTGTAGACTCAAGAAGACAAAGACAATTGGTCTTTATGGTTGGTTCCTTGAGTGACTCAGTGTTAGATTGTATACTCAAGAAGACAAAGAAATTTGGTCTTTGAGGTTTGCAACAATGATAGTTAGTCTTGTTGTGGTTCTGTAATCAATTTAGTTATAATGCATTAAGTCCTTATTGAGAAGGCAAAATCACCTTGGCAGGTGGACTGGATTAACTTCGTTAACAGTGAACCGGGTTAAACTAATTATGTTCATTTATCTTTATTCTTAGGTTAAGAGTTTGTGTTTGAGTTTGGAGAAATTTTATTTGGTGAAACCCAATTCAAACCCCCATTTCTCGTGTTTCTTTCACCTTTAGTATCCATCACCATTGCCTTCTTCTTAAAACACAACCTAGGATTCTCGACATTGAATTCAACCATAAAATCAGACACACTAGAATCCACCAACCATGGATTAAATGGATATTTCTTAAACATTGATTCCTATCATTCCAGATTCGCCATAAAGCCATACATACAAGTTGCGTACTGACTGGATCATTAAGAGAAAGAATATCTCCCAACCAATCTTTAAAATCCAAATCTTCGGTCACACGAATGTCCAAGGGCAGAAAGAACCACACACATTGCATAATTGGGAAACATATAAACAGATGATGTGATATTTCTAAATAAGAATAACATATTTTGATAAGTGGGAAGAATCGTTTTTGCAAGTCGCCACACGAATTTTTTAAATCTGATGTGCACAGGAGCCTTCCATATTTTCTTTCACAAGTATTTGTTTGCCCAAGAGAGACAGTGTAGAATGAGGTTCAACCCCGAGAAATGAACTTTCGGGGTTAAGGCGGGCAAGTTCCTCGGTTTCTATATGTTGTACCCCAAAATTTTCCCTCTCATTCATCAAGACAATTCTCACAAAGGATTCCCAAAATCCAAGCTTACACAAATATATTTGGATTTTTCAGCATTAAGATTAAGGAAGAAATTGCTAAAAAGGACAAAACAAATGAAAATGCTCTTTTTGACAAAATTAAAGGAAAAGCAAGTTCCTTTCGATTTTGCATTCTTCAATTGGACACTTTGGCCTTGGTTGCATCTTTCGTTTGGGCCCTGGTTTCCTTTGGGGCAAGTTCATTTCATGCTTCATTTAAGGCTTTGGGCTCATTTGGCTAAGATCATTACCTGCTTCATTTTAGCGCTAGACTTTGTTTGAATGTTTGTGCAAGTCTTTCATTTGGCCACACAACATCTTACCTGCGTGTTAGCCAAGACATATAAGGCAGAATTTCCTACCATGATAACGTGCACAAGGCCAAAGTCCCCTTTGAAGCATTTTGTTGGAATCTTCAACAGGGCAACATTTCCCTTCAATATAGCTTCAATTCACAAGGCAAAAAGCTTCCTAGTAATGTCCTTCGATTCAGGAGGCCAAAACCCCCCTTTTTCCCTCTTTCGATCACACATTTTTCCCTTGCAAGCCTCCTTCGTTTGGGGCAATGACTTTCCCAATGTTCCAAGCTTCGATTGAGCCTTCCATCCCTTGCACGCATCCTTCGCTTGGGGGTGTGAATACTTGACTGTGATCGGTGGATCTGGAACTGACTGTTTAACGCTGGTTCGCGAAATGTCGCGGAAGCAAGAGTCGCCACCGTCTTTTATTTTCTCCAAATGGAAAGGACAAAAGCACATAAAAATTCCTTAAAGAGATTGCTCTCGGTTCGGGAGGTAGGTTATAGAAAGGGAAGGTGTTAGCACCCTTTCTATCCATGGTTATCCATGGGCTCTTAGATACTTGCTCACTTGTGTTTTCAAAAATGGTTTGTTTGCTTTTCAACTGTGGGTTTTAAAAAGTTTCTTTGAAAATTTCAGTTCGACTCTTGTATCGGTCCTCAAGAGTGTTTGAAAAGTTGCTTTCGAAAGCTTTTTGAAAAGGTGTCGGTGTGAAAAGTATTTTTGATTTGTTTTGAAATTAGAGCAAGTATCTAGAGTCGTCTACCTACCCTAAGGAATTCTTCTGTGTAAATGTCCTTTAAAGTAGTGCCATCCCACCATTGAGAGGTAGGTAGCACCACCGTTGGAGGTGTTCGGGTCAATTCGAGGTTCGGGACATGGTGATCACCAGAGCAATGGGAAGACACCTTAGAAGCTACCCTCATGCCAGGTTCCCGGATCATGAGGACTTACTAAGACATCCTCTACTCGACGATCACCTTTCGAGGCAAGGCAACAATGAGGCGTACCCTAGGGGTGGTGTGTGATTTGTGTGTCAGATTCATTTATTTTTGTCTTGTCAGGTTATGGGTGATCTATGCGTTTGTTTTTATTTTTTGTCATTCATTCTTGCATGTCATTATTAATAGTTAAAAATTGCGAGAAATATAAAAGTTCTAAACTATTACAAAGGCGCGGGTCCACATCGCCAAAATTAAACCAGGACCCGATTTGACAGAAAATAAAGAAATAAAGTAAAGTGCGAGAAATTATGAAATTACACGGCTTTGGGAGAATTACATTAATATTTACAAGAAGGAAATAAATAAAAATGCGCGAATAGGAATTAAAATTGGAAACGAGGGCGTTGGACCCTTTTTAATGAAATTAAATTAAATGATTAAACTAATGAAATTAAAGAGAAAAAAGAAATTATTATTTTTTTTTGAGTTTTTGGTATTTATGTTTTTTTATGTATTTTTATGAGAAAGATTAAATGAAATTAAAATATTAACCCTAATTCTACTTTTATTTATTTATTAAGAAAAAACATGTTAAAATTAAACCTAAAATTAATCTAATTATTTACATGCAACTTTGATTTATAAAAATAAATAATTAATTATTAGTGAAATTTATTTACAAAAAATATTAATTAAATAAATATATTTTGATTTTTATGACTTTTCTGTTTTTTACTATTTTTTATATTTTATGAAAATAAGTTAAATTAAAGGAATTAATTAAAAAAAAAATTGAAATAAATAAA
Source organism: Vicia faba (assembly GCA_948472305.1). NCBI lineage: Eukaryota > Viridiplantae > Streptophyta > Magnoliopsida > Fabales > Fabaceae > Vicia > Vicia faba. The sequence continues at coordinate 103,909,587 of OX451736.1, forward strand.
ATAAGGAAAAGAAAGAAAATACAATACCTTCGGGGGTTTCTGTCCCCTTTTTGGAGGTGAATTGGAGTGGTTTGGCCATTTGTGTTCTGGCCTCATCATGCATAAGTTGTTCTACTTTGGCCATTTGGCTTTTGGCTTTTGGCCATTTGCGTTTTGGCCTCAACGTTCCTTAATCTTTTCAGGATGTCTGTCTCGCCATGTATTGGTGTCATGCATAAGTTTTTCTACTTTGGCCATTTGGCTTTTGGCTTTTGGCCATTTGGCTTTTGGCCTCAACGTTCCTTAATGAACCTGGGATCCTGTCTAAATCTGCAGTTGAATCTCACGAACACATTAAATAAAACCATAAAATGCAAATAAAGCCAATATATGAAGAAATTTAATGTTTAGGCACAATATGGCATGTATGAATGATTATACCCTTTTGATCATGGAGATCAAATCAATCTTACCCTTACTGGAAAATCAGTGGCCTGAATGCTTTTATGCCTTACTGGAAAATTAGGATCATGGAGATCAAGCCAGCCTTACCCTTACTGAAGAAGTAGTGAGGTGTTGGTTTGTAACTGTGATGGCTTGTTTGTAGTGAGAGAGGGATTTGTAATAAGGATTTCAAGGTTTTAGGGTTCTTGAAAGAGTTTGATATTCTAACAGTATTGTGGCAAGGTTTTTTCTCTCTTTTCCTCCTCTTTTTCTCCTCTTTTTCTCCTCTCTGGTTTGTGTGAAAAGAAGGTGATTATATAATGGAAATTAGGGTAAAGAAAATGGGCTTTGAATGTGCAATTGGGCCTCCCATATTCACTTGAATTCGTCACTTTCCAGGCTAAATCGCAGGGACTTAAGTGCATTTTTTGAAGTTGAAATATGAAAACAAAATGTAGCCGACATCGAGAACTAACTCCTGTCCGAAAATCGACTCAATCGGATAAACGGTGAATTAGTTATGAATTTTTGAAGTTTCAGCTCAGACAAACTTATTTTGGGCTTCAGTGTCGACTCTGACACGTTCTTCAATAAAAAACTGGTATTGATCGGTGCATAATTTGGTCTCGACTTTTGAAGCAAAGTTGTAGATCTATGAGTCAGTGACCTTGTGTAAAAATATGAGTCCAATCCGATAAAAATTGACCGAGTTATGAATTTTCGAAGTTTCGGCTCAGATGAAATAATATTCAGCATTCAGGATTTTCAGCGTGTCACGCACTATGAGCAAAAAACGAAGGCCTTTTGAATACCGTTTGAACTCAATACCTTATGTGAAAATGTAGCCAACTCAATTTGTGAAATTTTGGCACCGGAACCAGCTCGATACGATGAAAATCGACCAAGTTATGATTTTTTGAACATGACGCAAATAAACTTCTGTCACAAATTTTCTGTATGAAAATACTTGATAAATCCACATTTTTGAAGACCTTATGATCGAAATTGGCTTCCAGCCGTGAGAGATGAAAACGTACATAATGTAAAGACGGAATTTTGGCCACCGGAACGGGTTCAAAACGAGCCACGATCTTCAAGTTATGAATTTTTTAGCGCGTAAAAACTGCACTTTCAGCACACTTTTTCACCATATTTCTTCGAGAAAACTCACACATTCGGATACCTTCTTTAAAGAATTGACTCTTGAGCCGAACCTGAATTTGAGAATACGTTATCAGAGATATCTTGGCGAAAGAATACCTGAATATGACGCGCCAGGTTGGACTTGTGAATTTTTCTTGAAATGTTTTGAGAAATATGGGAGGGCAAATTTTGGGGTACAACAGTTGCCCCTGTTCAATCTTCTTAGACCTGAGGATGCAGATTGGCTGACGTGCCTTTCGTAATCCGAAGGTGGAAGATGATTGAACACTAGAGTACCCAGAAATTTGCGCTCACATAGTAGCAGTGTGATGTGGGGAATGGATTTATAGATGCCATTTGGAGATGATGGATAGATGGATGGGCTTATAGATGCCATCTGGATGTAGATCGCGTAAGAGATTCCTTAGCGAGAACTTGCGTACCTGCAAAAGAAAAATGAGTACCTGACACGTTGCAGGAGCTGGTTTTCAGATGCTTGGTATAGATGTGTCCTGGCTAGCTACAGGAGCTGGATCTGGTAATGCAAGGTTGGTGAGTTGTCTCTACTGACAGGTTATTTCCATGGACGGGTGGTCTTTAACGACGAGTGTCTATAACGACGAGTGTCTATGACGACGAGTGTCTATCACGACGAGTGTCTATAACGACGAGTGTCTATAACGACGAGTGTCTATCACGACGAGTGTCTATAACGACGAGTGTCTATAACGACGAGTGTCTATAACGACGAGTGTCTATCACGACGAGTCTCTATCACGACGAGTGTCTATCACGACGAGTGTCTATCACGACGAGTGTCTATAATGACGAGTGTCTATCACGACGAGTGTCTATCACGACAAGTGTCTATAACGACGAGTGTCTATCACGACGAGTGTCTATCACGACGAGTGTCTATCACGACGAGTGTCTATCACGACGAGTGTCTATCACGACGAGTGTCTATCACGACGAGTGTCTATAACGACGAGTGTCTATAACGACGAGTGTCTATAACGACGAGTGTCTATCACGACGAGTGTCTATAACGACGAGTGTCTATCACGACGAGTGTCTATCACGACGAGTGTCTATCACGACGAGTGTCTATAACGACGAGTGTCTATCACGACGAGTGTCTATCACGACGAGTGTCTATCACGACGAGTGTCTATAACGACGAGTGTCTATAACGACGAGTGTCTATCACGACGAGTGTCTATAACGACGAGTGGAAGTAATTTTAACTGGACTTGTCTTCTTTTGACTGGATTTGTCTATTTTGACTGAATTTGTCTATTTTGACTGAATTTGTCTACTTTGACTGAATTTGTCTACTTTGACTGAATTTGTATACTTTGGCTATATTTGTCTACTCTGACATAGCTGATCATTTAACTGTATCCTTCCTGAAAGGTAAAGGTCAATCATATGCAGTACACGATATGGATCAAGCAATGAGATTGTATGCCATGATGCGTATATGCAGGTATCATGATGTATGAAAATGTGATGTTTATGAATGTATCTGCGTCTAGGAAAATAGATCCTTGACGGATGCCGGGAAGTCACTCCTGGGCTGATGTTGAAGGATAGATTTTGCTTCCGCTGGGGATGATAGTTGCAAGAATACCGATAGGAGAAGATAACTCCGTGGGGGAATAGACTTGGCGAATGGAATAACTCTGCGGGGAGGTAACTCTGTGGGGAGAGAGAGGTACTTTGTTGAGTCGTTGATAATAACTTGCTGGGGATACCCTTGTTGTGCTCTGTTGGAAGTTTTGATGAACTCCGCTGGGGATAGGAAGACTTTGTCGGGGACGATCTTTTCGTGGCTCTTGGCTGAGGATAACCCAGTTATATCCTGGTAAGGAAATAACTCTTTGAATAAAGCCGGGCGACGCGTTCGCGCTCTGCGAGGATAAGCTTCCAGAATCTACTGGGGATAAGCTTACTGCTTGGGGAGATGAATTCCAACTTTCCTGGGGAACTAGATTGGACTCTCCTGGGGAAGTTTTGAACTGCGGGGGAAGTGATTCCCTTGAATGTTGGTATGCCGCCGGGGAACAATCTTTAGACCAAGACTGCCGGGGATGCTTGTTAAGAATGTATGCTGCTGGGGAGATGTTGAGATCCACTGGAGGATACCCAACTTCCTTAAGATTTGATAACTTTGCTTGGAGAAGAGTGCACTGACTTGCTGGCTCACTCTCTGGGGAATTAAGATGTACTGGTTATGTTTTTTTTTTTAGCTGAACCTACCTTGGTACCTTGATGGACAGAGCCATTAGATTGTTTGGGCGACTCTTTATTGCCCCTGTTTCTATGGGAGAAGGCACCTGTGGGGGGCTGATAGTTGTTGATAGACCAAGCTTCTTCTGGTAGGCAGGTGACAAGATGACAGGACATAGTCGTACGCTTTGATCCCTAACTTTTGCCTGGACCACCCTTTCGGGTTTTCAGCCCACCGGGATACCCATTTTTGCCCAAGCCGCCTTTTCAGGTTTTCGACTTGCCGGGTGTACAGATTTTTTCATTTTCATCCCTTATTTTTGCCCGAACCCTTTTGGTTCGTCGGGAAGCCCTTGTTTTTGCCTAGGTGTGTCAACCTAGCGGGTCTTTGATTATGCGTAGTATTTTTTCGACTATGTCCACGTTCAGGGAATGTGGGGAGTTGCCCCTGTTAGAAGTGTTTTGTCATGCCACCGGAAGGTGTTTGATCAGGCAAGATTTATTGTTGAAATGCCCCAGGTGACTCATGCGGAGATTTGCCCCAGGCTATTTGGCCTTTGAATCTTGACTGGATTTCCCCAGATAATGGACCACGGTCATGTCTGCCCCTTGATTGGAAGTGCTTTTGTTCACTAGGTATTCATCGTGCGAATTTCCCCGCTGTTCAAACAAATAGTCATATGCAAACAATGTTATATCAAAAATGCAAAGCTTATGTCTGTCTTGAAGATTTTGAAAATGCATTCTTTTTCATAAAACAAGTGAATGTTTGTAAAACGTGATGTCAACTCCGTATTTACCGTAGGCCTTAAGGAGTCAGGATACCTTTCGTAACAGTATGCTTTCGAACTAATCCATGCTTTAGCTAGGACTTTTAAGGGTTATAACGTGGCCTGGTTCACGGTTTAAGAAACAAAGGATAAAGGCTCAAAATATTTGTACCCACCCGTTCTTCGTGATGTTCTCCAAACCTATACTCAGTTGATCATACGTTAGACCTTGTTTGAGTCTTTGCTCTGATTTTCCGGTGATGGTTAGGATGTTGATAACTTATTTTGAATAGGCAATCATTTTTGTCGAAGGTTTGTAAGACCTCTTTCTTTTTTGATTTCGTTATCCCTATTTTTTTTCCCTGAACTGTTTCTTTTTGTATTTACAGTCAGCGGGATGCCCCAGTTTCGTAAGTCCCCTTTATAGGTTTTGACTTTTTGGGCTTTTATTTTGAAAGACAATGAATGCCTTTCTTTATGATTGTTCGGAACCATCACTGTCCTTCTTCGTTTTGTAAGGACCTCTTTTGGTGCCATTCGTTATGCACTTGGATCAACTGAGAAAACTACCCTGCCCCAGGTTATGATTAAGGGTTTTAAATTTCGAAAAGAAAAACTCCTACTTCTTTGGCTCAGATGGGTTGATGAGGGATTATCATCCTTATAACTCCAGTGTTTAGGGATTTGAAACAATGCCTGTACTTCATCAGCGGGGTCTGTTCAAAAGCATACTGTAGATTATGGTATCGTTTTCGTCATCCTCCCTCAAGAGGCTTTAGAATTTTAGATCAAGAGTTGACATCAGAAAAAATATGAAAATAGTTTGCATATAGTGAATACGAAATATATTGCTTCAAAACAGATATATGCGATGCATTAATGAAATAACAATGTTTAACATGAGTAAATGTTTGAACAATCAAAAAAGAATCACAACTTGAACATTCGAATGAACAAAAGTCTTTCCATCTCAGGGCTTGTTATTTCAAATGGTGAGCCTTGGAGGGATGGTAGAAAAATTCAGCCTGACCATCTTGAGTAAACTCCAGTGCTCCTTCATCAATCAGGTCCTGGATCTTGTTCTTCAGAGCCCAACACTCATTTGTATCATGTCCTGGACAGGCAGAGTGGTAGGCACACCTTTTATTGGGATCATAAGTAGGATGTGTTGTGTTGGGGTTCTGGGGATGGTCCCTTAATGTGATCAGCTTCAACCCCAACAGGCATTGTAAAGCTTGAAACAACGACATGTTGAGCGGGGTGAATTGCCTCCTGGGCTTGTCTGGTTTGCTCTGATCAGCCCGTTGTTCTGGGCGAGGTCGTTGTTGGACCTGTGAAGTAGTAGCAGCTTGGAGAGGTCCAAACCTTTGACCTCTTGGAAGTTGATTAATGACCGGGTCCCTGACTTGGGCTGGTTGCTTCATGCCTTGAGGAAGCTGACTGATCATGGCCCTCAGCTCTCCTTGCTCCTGAGCTAAACCTTGAATGAGGGCCCTTTGCCCCAGCATCTGGGTTTTCAATGTGTCTACCTCAGCTTGTAGACGTTTCAGCTGTTCGTCCTTGTCATCTTCAGGACTCTTTCTGATCAGATTCCCCATGAGGAGTGTCCTCAACTCTTCCTGCCCCTTGGATAGGCTTAGGAAGATCTCCTTGAACTGAGTCTCTTGAGTGTGAAGGTCCTGGCTGTATGGTTGGGAAGCCATTGCTGAAATAAACAGCGAGAAAGGTAAGTGACCTGCAACAAGGATACCTGTTATGATGTGTATGTATGCATGCAATGTTTTCAAGGACCTCGCGGGATAAACAAGAAAATTGTTAGCATTGGAAACCGGTGACTTGATTGAGGGCACTTCATATTGTTGGGAGTCCTTCTTCAAGGGTCAAAGGCTCACCATATCCAGTGGGTCATAGCCTCTGACTTTAGTCATCCTATCTGGCTTTGATTTCCAAACAACCTTGGTTGGGGGGAACCTTCTTCAAGTGTCAAAGCTCACCATATCTAGCGGGTCATAGCCCCTGACAATCTTTGGCTAGAGGAAAATAAATCCTCTTTGCCCCTTGCTAGATGTTTGATTTATCATGACCTACATCACAAGCCCTTGAGATCCTTGAAATTGATTAGTTTTTTATGCAGGATGTATGCAATGATATGATGTCATGCTATGCATGGGGTAATGTAGGTAAACCCTGTTACGAGTCCCAATTAAGGACTGCAAACCAAAACCTGCAAGAAACTCAAGTAAAACCTGTCATGAGTCCTAATTAAGGACTAAAAACAACACCTGCAAGAAACTCGGTAAACCTTGTTATGAGTCCTAATTAAGGACTACAAACAAAACCTGCAAGAAACTCGGTAAACCTTGTTATGAGTCCTAATTAAGGACTACAAACAAAACCTGCAAGAAGCTCAAGTGTCAGACAACAAGCATGCAAATAGTCAAGTACGAAGGCACACAAGTCACACAAGAGAAACCCTTAGAGTTTAGGCCAGCATGGGGTCTGGGTATTACCCTCTTGAAGTTGGTGGGCTCAACTTGTCCTATTAGAAGTAACCGGGTTCTAAGGGTCCCAATATCACTGGATTGCTTTCATTGTTCATCGTTTCGATTTAGCCACTGAACTGGCGACCGAAATATTCCAGGAAAGCAACCCTCAATTGAGTGTAGTATCGAGTATCAACCAACCTCGGACTGCACCAAAGTCAGTTATCTCACTACCCTAAAGAGGCCAAGATAGTTCAATTAAGGTTCCTAAGGTCTGTTGATGCTTCACGATACCACACGGAGGCCCCGTACTCTCCTTGACTGAACTCAAGGGTTACCAGTACACACCAAAGTGCCACATCAACGTAGCAGACTGTTTCAACCATGTCGGTATACCCCGCACAGTTCCCTCACAGCCTTGTTGCTACTTTCTAAGAAGGTATCCCCAGATCCAGGTTAGGATCTATAGAACTCCCAAGACAGTACCCACAATAATAAAGCAAACAATTCAGACAATTGAAAACACAAGTGATCTTAGTCCTAAGGTACACCTCACTTTAAAGTAGTCCCCAGCAGAGTCGCCAGTTCTGTGATCGGTGGATCTGGAACTGACTGTTTAACGCTGGTTCGCGAAATGTCGCGGAAGCAAGAGTCGCCATCGTCTTTTATTTTCTCCAAATGGAAAGGACAAAAGCACAGAAAAATTCCTTAAAGAGATTGCTCTCGGTTCGGGAGGTAGGTTATAGAAAGGGAAGATGTTAGCACCCTTTCTATCCATGGTTATCCATGGGCTCTTAGATACTTGCTCACTTGTGTTTTCAAAAATGGTTTGTTTGCTTTTCAACTGTGGGTTTTAAAAAGTTTCTTTGAAAATTTCAGTTCGACTCTTGTATCGGTCCTCAAGAGTGTTTGAAAAGTTGCTTTCGAAAGCTTTTTGAAAAGGTGTCGGTGTGAAAAGTATTTTTGATTTGTTTTGAAATTAGAGCAAGTATCTAGAGTCGTCTACCTACCCTAAGGAATTCTTCTATGTAAATGTCCTTTAAAGTAGTGCCATCCCACCATTGAGAGGTAGGTAGCACCACCGTTGAAGGTGTTCGGGTCAATTCGAGGTTCGGGACATGGTGATCACCAGAGCAATGGGAAGACACCTTAGAAGCTACCCTCATGCCAGATTCCCGGATCATGAGGACTTACTAAGACATCCTCTACTCGACGATCACCTTTCGAGGCAAGGCAACAGTGAGGCGTACCCTAGGGGTGGTGTGTGATTTGTGTGTTAGATTCATTTATTTTTGTCTTGTCAGGTTATGGGTGATCTATGCGTTTGTTTTTATTTTTTGTCATTCATTCTTGCATGTCATTATTAATAGTTAAAAATTGCGAGAAATATAAAAGTTCTAAACTATTACAAAGGCGCGGGTCCACATCGCCAAAATTAAACCAGGACCCGATTTGACAGAAAATAAAGAAATAAAGTAAAGTGCGAGAAATTATGAAATTACGCGGCTTTGGGAGAATTACATTAATATTTACAAGAAGGAAATAAATAAAAATGCGCGAATAGGAATTAAAATTGGAAACGAGGGCGTTGGACCCTTTTTAATGAAATTAAATTAAATGATTAAACTAATGAAATTAAAGAGAAAAAAGAAATTTTTTTTTTTTTGAGTTTTTGGTATTTATGTTTTTTTATGTATTTTTATGAGAAAGATTAAATGAAATTAAAATATTAACTCTAATTCTACTTTTATTTATTTATTAAGAAAAAACATGTTAAAATTAAACCTAAAATTAATCTAATTATTTACATGCAACTTTGATTTATAAAAATAAATAATTAATTATTAGTGAAATTTATTTACAAAAAATATTAATTAAATAAATATATTTTGATTTTTATGACTTTTCTGTTTTTTACTATTTTTTATATTTTATGAAAATAAGTTAAATTAAAGGAATTAATTAAAAAAAAAATTGAAATAAATAAAATAAGGAAAAGAAAGAAAATACAATACCTTGGGGGGTTTCTGTCCCCTTTTTGGAGGTGAATTGGAGTGGTTTGGCCATTTGTGTTCTGGCCTCATCATGCATAAGTTGTTCTACTTTGGCCATTTGGCTTTTGGCTTTTGGCCATTTGCGTTTTGGCCTCAACGTTCCTTAATCTTTTCAGGATGTCTGTCTCGCCATGTATTGGTGTCATGCATAAGTTTTTCTACTTTGGCCATTTGGCTTTTGGCTTTTGGCCATTTGGCTTTTGGCCTCAACGTTCCTTAATGAACCTGGGATCCTGTCTAAATCTGCAGTTGAATCTCACGAACACATTAAATAAAATCATAAAATGCAAATAAAGCCAATATATGAAGAAATTTAATGTTTAGGCACAATATGGCATGTATGAATGATTATACCCTTTTGATCATGGAGATCAAATCAATCTTACCCTTACTGGAAAATCAGTGGCCTGAATGCTTTTATGCCTTACTGGAAAATTAGGATCATGGAGATCAAGCCAGCCTTACCCTTACTGAAGAAGTAGTGAGGTGTTGGTTTGTAACTGTGATGGCTTGTTTGTAGTGAGAGAGGGATTTGTAATAAGGATTTCAAGGTTTTAGGGTTCTTGAAAGAGTTTGATATTCTAACAGTATTGTGGCAAGGTTTTTTCTCTCTTTTCCTCCTCTTTTTCTCCTCTTTTTCTCCTCTCTGGTTTGTGTGAAAAGAATGTGATTATATAATGGAAATTAGGGTAAAGAAAATGGGCTTTGAATGTGCAATTGGGCCTCCCATATTCACTTGAATTCGTCACTTTCCAGGCTAAATCGCAGGGACTTAAGTGCATTTTTTGAAGTTGAAATGTGAAAACAAAATGTAGCCGACATCGAGAACTAACTCCTGTCCGAAAATCGACTCAATCGGATAAACGGTGAATTAATTATGAATTTTTGAAGTTTCAGCTCAGACAAACTTATTTTGGGCTTCAGTGTCGACTCTGACACGTTCTTCAATAAAAAACTGGTATTGATCGGTGCATAATTTGGTCTCGACTTTTGAAGCAAAGTTGTAGATCTATGAGTCAGTGACCTTGTGTAAAAATATGAGTCCAATCCGATAAAAATTGACCGAGTTATGAATTTTCGAAGTTTCGGCTCAGATGAAATAATATTCAGCATTCAGGATTTTCAGCGTGTCACGCACTATGAGCAAAAAACGAAGGCCTTTTGAATACCGTTTGAACTCAATACCTTCTGTGAAAATGTAGCCAACTCAATTTGTGAAATTTTGGCACCAGAACCAGCTCGATACGATGAAAATCGACCAAGTTATGATTTTTTGAACATGACGCAAATAAACTTCTGTCACAAATTTTCTATATGAAAATACTTGATAAATCCACATTTTTGAAGACCTTATGATCGAAATTGGCTTCCAGCCGTGAGAGATGAAAACGTACATAATGTAAAGACGGAATTTTGGCCACCGGAACGGGTTCAAAACGAGCCACGATCTTCAAGTTATGAATTTTTTAGCGCGTAAAAACTGCACTTTCAGCACACTTTTTCACCATATTTCTTCGAGAAAACTCACACATTCGGATACCTTCTTTAAAGAATTGACTCTTGAGCCGAACCTGAATTTGAGAATACGTTATCAGAGATATCTTGGCGAAAGAATACCTGAATATGACGCGCCAGGTTGGACTTGTGAATTTTTCTTGAAATGTTTTGAGAAATATGGGAGGGCAAATTTTGGGGTACAACATTGACCAATAGTCTTTTGTCATGCCTTTCGTTTGGGAATATGGCTCCTCTTTTACAAGCTTTCGTTTGAACATATTTGCATAAAGTCACAAGGAAGGAATCTCTTGCACACATTCTTTCATTTGGCCATGTGGCCCCTTTGCAGACAAATTTGAGTGGGCAGGATCTCCTGTAGAAATAGCCTATTCCAAACATACAAACTCTTCACTATGACATTACCTCAGGGAAAGAAAGAACCATGGTGGTACACTCGAAGAGTTTGTCAGGCATGTATGGATACCCCCAATCGAAGGACATATATTACTGACCCATCCCAAGAGCATTAATTTCCCCCTTCAAAGGATATCCATGGGAGTCATTCGAATGACACTTCGATTGGAAAAAAGAGATGGTTACTGAAAAGTATGGTCGAAAGGAGAGGCTAGGGAGTCAACACAAAAGGTTCAGATGCCAAAGGTACTTGTTAACTAAGTCCCATGTGCTGCCAGGATTAAGCCTGATACACTGGCCATAAAACTCCAAAACTGCTGCACAGCAGTCCTGCATTGCTGCCCTATTCCTTGCACCAAAATGACAATAAAACACTATCCCTTGAAAGCTACAAATACATCATACCCTTTTTGTTTGAACTTTTTGTTTTCCCTTCCAAAGCATCAGCCCAAGCCATCTATAAAAAGGAGGCATCACCACACGTATTAGGGGCGCCTGAAGGATTGCAAGAAAACACTTATGAAAATTCTCAAAAAAATTCTCAAACACTTCCCAACATTCTTTTTTCAAACATTTCTATACACTAAGAAAAAACCTTCGATTCACCCTCCAAGTGACCATCAAACCACCCTTTGACCCACTCACCCAGCTATCATACAGTAGGATTTTGAGTTGTCCCATCACTTGTGGAAAAAAAATCTTTCGATCCACTCACACAACCTCTTTCGACCCAGTCACTGCTTTCACAAAGTAGCAACTGGACTAGCCTCAGGAGGGTCCCAACGAACTCTCATTTTCCATCAGAGAAAGCACTTATAAAACCCTTCAATTTAAGGACTTCAAGAGGTAAGTTTTCTTTCAAACTTAAGTCTATTCTATTTTAATATCATGTGCATATGACAATAAAGAAAAATGTAGACATTTCTAGACTATGTTTTAGCTTTCGATTCTGACTGCCTGTATGTTTAAAACTCAACCTTAGTTTAGTTATGCTTTGGACTTTGAGACCCATTAATTTTCATGCTAACCCCTGGATTATAGTTATGTTTGGACATTGCATTTCTAGACTTTAAGACAGGTTTGTTGTACCCTTCAATTGGCTAGCTTCACAAGTTATTCAAATAATACTCTGAGGACCCAATATGATTACAAAGGGCCAACAAGGAACCTGTGGCAAAGCATGAGTGTTACTGCTTCTGGGCCTCAAACGAAGTCCAGAACCTTGCTGTTCCAGGCGTGATATGGTAGGAGAACTGACTTGGGGTTTTTGCATTTTATTGCAAATGTCGTGGTTAGCAAGAGTCGGCACCGACTTTTCTTTTATCCAAAAGGAAAGGCTGAAAAGAACAGGAAAGACCTTTGAGATTATTTCTTGAGTTCGGGGGGTAGATTATGAAAAGGGAAGGTATTAGTACCCTTTTCATCCATAGTTATCTATGGGCTCTTAGTTGCTTGCTAGATCACTTGCTTTTGTTTGAAAATGTGCTTTGTGTGGTTTTTGAAAGTATTTTGAAAAGGCGCCTTCATTTAGGAAAACTTTGTAATAGTTATCGTTCGTAAGAACGTATACAAAGTGTTGAGTTTTTGAAAATATTTCATGTTTGGAAAATGTTTTGAAAGTGTTTTTGAAAGTGTTGGTGTTTGTTTTGAAAATAAGCAAGAGTGTTTGATTTGAAATTGACCAAGCAACTAGGAACAAGCTACCTACTCAAAAGTCTTAGTTCATTTCTTCCTTTCCTTTTATATTGCTATCTTACCATTGATTTGGTAAGAAGCCTTATCTTTGGATGTAAAAGGGACAGGCACGGGTCATCGTATAATTATGATAGCAATGTTGTGAGATATCTTGGTATTTCTTTTTGGGGGACTAAGATCATTTTGAAAGGCAACATTTGATAGCGTCATCGAGGGACTATGATCTTGTATTTTTGATTGCTTTTGGATAAGATACCCCACATGCATAATATGGCCATTTTTGTAAGGCAACGAAGTGGAATTACCCTAAGGGTGCAAGTATGCAAATGTGTTGATTTACATGCTTGTTTATCTTGAATTAAGGTTTACTAACTTGTTGATTTTAGTCTTTCCATACAAACCCTAATGACTAGCATTCATATAAAGCGATAAATTGTGGAAAATAAAAATACTAAGCTATTACATCATTAGGGGAGGGGGGGGGGGGGTATACAAATTTACAAATGGGGATTTTGCAAGAAAATTAAATCTAATCATCTATTACAACCATATTGAATATCGTACAAAATTGAAAAGAAAATAATGTAAGAATGTAAATGGAAAAAGAAAGGATTTAGTCTGGACCTAATTAAGAAAAATGATTAGTTAAATATAAACAAGATTAAATTTTAACTAATTAAGAAAAAAATTAAGTAAAAATGATTTTTAGGTTTTTTTATGAAGAGGTTTTAAATTAATAAAAAATAAAATGAAAGTTAATCAATTAAAATAAACCTAAGTTCTAAATTAATTTTAATTTACAAGAGGATAATATAATAATTAAACCTAATTATCTAAATATTAATTATTTAAGAAAATAAATTAATTTGTTTTAAGAAAAAAAGTTTTTTAGTCTTTTTTTTGTTTATTTATAAATGAAATAAATAAGGTGTGAAAATAATAATAATAATAATATTTTTGGTTTTTTTATTAGTAAAGATAAAAATAATATTAATAATAATAATAAAAATATTAAAGAAAATAAAAATATAATGAAAATAAAAAAGAAAAAAGAAATAATAAAGAAAAATGGGCCAGGGGTGTAAAAGTAAGGAGGGGTTAAAGGTCAGCAAAAAAAAAACAAAAGCCCAAAGGGGAGGCCCAGGCGCCTGTTTCGAACAAAAAAAGATGGAAAATGTGAAAAAAAACCAAAAGGGTACCACTGGGGCTCGAACCCAGGTCCCAAAGGTTAACAGGCACGCGCTTTACCACTGAGGTGTCTATACATCCGTTCATATAAACAAAACAACAAATATATAATACAAATCAAGTCCTGAATGAACTTCATCTTCAACCTCCAGCCAAAGAACCTGTAACTCATTCATTTCTCACCCATTCACAAAACTTCCAACATCAAACATGTTAGAAATTTCCTCACAATTCTGAATATGTAAATAACTTAAGCTAATTCTCAAAGATAAACAAGAATTTCTAACAGTACCAAATTCTAACCTAAATATTTTCAGAGATTCAAACTCAAAATTCTCCCTACTCAAGCAACATAAATGAAATCTATGGACATGTATAGTTTTAGGGCAATGATGTCTACATTTTATCTTCATAAATACAAGCCTAACAATGCCTAAATGAGAAGATAAAAGTTCAAGAAAAATACCTCAAAACTAGAAATCGTGAAATGAGTTTGAGCTTGATTCAAGGTGCTGCAATGATCAGGTTAGCTTTCTTGAGTCTCTAGGAAGGTAATGCAATGCTTAGCTTGAGTTGAGAGTGGCTGAAATGGTCTGGAGAAGTCCAACTGCAATGCTCTATTTTTGGCTATTGTAGTTGATGAAGATGATGTTACAGTCGTGTAACAGGGTGTGGGATGGTTTGTATTTGATGTGTAGGAGCTTTTGGAAGTGAAAGGCCAAGAAATGGACGAGGGAAATGGAAGTTTGGAGCTCAAGGCCAGAAACTATGCAATAATGGAGTTTTTGGGCAATTTCTAATTTGAGGGAGTTTGGGAGTGTTTCAGGTTGTTCATGCTCGTGGTCTAGCTCACAAATAGTGCCTCTATTTATAAGCAACAAGTTTTGAGACTTGTTGTTGATCATAATTCAAAATCACAAGTTTAAGCATAACATGTGATTTTTGAGAAATCCAAGTTTCAATGCCTTGTGTACTTGCTAAGATAGAGTGCTTATGCTTTAAACACACTTTCTTATGATTTTATAGATGGAGTGTGATAATAGGGAACAAGTTATAGGCTCAAGAATTGACTTTGTGTATAAAGCTTGCTCATCAAGAATGGTATTCTTCACTTTCTTCTCAAAATGGCAATGTGAATTGGATAAAGCTTAAACCACTTAGATTATAGCTCAAAAGTTTGTGTAATCCATTAATGATGGATATATACACAAGTTAGAAGGCCTTCAAAGCAAGATTATGCAGCCTAACATTGAAATTGCATATGTGTTCATCAAGAAATGACTTATAATTCAAGAATGAAACCCTAACTTCTTGCCTTCGATTATCCTTGATCAAATATGATCTCAATGAGTTCTTAGACATTTTAGAAAGCTTGTAACATCATCTACAACCTCTATGTTGGAAATTTTTGAAAATTAATCTTAGAACTATGTGAAAAATTGCCATGAAGTTAGGTCAAAATCCTGCCTAAACTAGGGCAAAATTTCACTAAGTTTCCAAGTTTCATGAACATGTATTCACAAAATCATAACTTGAAATACATGCATTTATAGGAGAAATTATGTTATAAAATGTTTTATATATCATTTAGATTTACAACTTTCATGCCGGAAGTTTCCTTTGAATCATCTTGCATCATGGTGTAAATTTGGCTCAAAGTTATGAAAAAATATGAAATTTCCAACACTTAGAAAAATTTCTAAGTTTAGAAATTTTAACTTTTCAAAATGAAATCTTGACTTTTTAATTTCTTGATGAACAAGTTTCATATTTTTACATGTCTTGATTCATTGTGATCTTTGGAACTTGATTTTGACCAAAAAGTCAAAGTTTGACTTTTCAGTGTATAATTGACTTTTCGTCAGTTGACTGAAAATCAACTGTCAATCAATTGAACTTGAGAGATGTTTTGAGACATGCCATTAGTTTAAAATGAAGTATTTGAAACCTTGAGATCATAACTTAAACCAATCAATCATTTGCTAGGTCAAACATCAAAAATTGCACCTCCTCAATTAAAACCCTAATTTTGACCATTTTGCCCTTTTGATGATCTGATCCAATTTCTTGAGGAATTGTGATCCAAACTTGATCAAATTAAATATATGAGTTCATAATGTTGATATGGATAAAAAATTATGAAGTTTGGCTGTAAATTGACCATAGTTGACGTTTTTCCCCAATATAGTTGATTTTAGGTCAACTGATCAATTGACTGAGCAAAAATGTGATCCAAGACTTGAAACTTGACATGAGAAATCTTGAAGGTAAAAAATGATCCATGAAAGTCATATGGGGCATTAAAAGTCCATTTGTCCTTGTGCAATCTCAAACCCTAATTTTCAGTCATCAGTGCTTGAGGAGGTATCTTGAGCTGATCAACCCTAGTGCAGTCTTGAACCAAAGGAGATCTTGTGAGAGATTACTTGAGAACTGAGAGGGAAAATTTTTGGGTACAGCATATGCCCCTGTTCAATCTTCTTGGACCTGAAGAGTTAGATTGGAAGATTCACCATTCGTGACTTGAAGGTGGAAGATGATTGAACACTAGAGTGCCTAGAAATTTGCACTCGAAGATTGATTGGGAATGGGATTATAGATGCCATTTGGAGGAATGATGGTAAACATTGGAGGAAGTATCAACACAAATCTTTGGTCGATTCACACTAAAACTTGATGTTATACCTGTGGAAAAAGGGTTAGTAAAACGCAGATGTATGCATGACGTTCACCAGATGGGGTATTATGCTAAATGTGTTTTGTATGTGTATGCTATGATGTATGAATGTGAGATGTATGTTTTGTCCGGGAAAATAAATCCCTGACTACTGCTGAGGAGTTTTTGGGAAGTTGAATCCCGGATCGCTGTTGGGGATGAAGAGTATACATATCTTCAAACTTTGTTGAAAGGATGCTTACATTGGGGAATATCTCTTGAATGTCAGTTGTTATCTGGTCGGATCCAGGCTTCACAAATTGCTGAGGATAAGGAAGTCAACTGCTATCTGGTCAGATCCAGGCTTCGTGGTAACTTACTAGGGAAGCAATAAATTAACGATTATCTGGTCGGATTCCAGGCTTTGCAGAAAATTTCTTGAAATTGAATTGTTATCTGGTCGGATCCAGGCTTCACAACAAACTTGCTGGGGATAAGGAAGTTAACTGTTATCTGGTCGGATTCCAGGCTTTGCAGTAACGTGCTAGAAGGGATGAAGTTGAAATGATATCTGGTCGGGTCCAAGCTTCATAGTAACTTGAAGTGGTAACTACTATCTGGTCGGGTCCAACCTTCATAGTTTTTGAAAAATTTATACTATTATCTGGTCGGGTCTAGGCTTCATAGTAACTTGCTTGAAAACTGATATCTGGTCGGATCCAAGCTTTGCAGATTTCTGAGGTGGATGAGGTTAATTGTTATCTAGTCGGGTCTAGGTTTCACAATAAATTGCTTGGGGATTTAGTTGTTATCAGGTTGAATTTCAGGTTTCACAACGAATTTCTAAAGGGAATTTCTATCTGGTCGGATCCAGGCTTCACAATAACTTGTTGGGGTAGAGGCAAACTCTACCGGAGAAAAGAAGTTAAACATTGGTCTGGTCGAGTCCAGGTTCTTCTATATTTTGAAGATTTAAACTATGATCTAGTCGAGTCCAGGTTTCATAGTTAGCTTGGAAGTTGTACTAATATCTGGTCGGACCCAGGCTTCATAGCATCTTTTGGAGATAGTAAAGGTTTTGTTGACGACTTTACTGGGGATTAGGGGTTGTGGCCCTATGATTTACAATAGTCTGAAAGGAAAACTCAAGCTGGAGAGTGTAGACTCATTCGGGAGGGCAGACTCAGCTTGGGGAGGACACACTCAGTTGGGGATAACAGGCTCAGTTGGGGAAGATAGACTATGCCGAGGGGATACAGACTCGACTGGGGAGGATAGACTAGGCCTTCTTCATTCATAATCCTTAGTGAGGGAATATGAACTTCTACTGGAAAAACAACTTCCATGCCATAGACTAGAGAAAAGGGAGTTGCCCCAAATGATGTCCTAGCTGAAGTGCGGTATCCGTGAAGAGTAAACAGTAACATCTCATGCCAGTCCTTATAGGTTACTACCATCTTCTGCATAATATTCTTAATGTTTTTGTTGGCCGCTTCAACTGCACCATTCATTTTAGGTCTATATGGAGAAGAGTTGTGATGCTTGATTTTGAACTGAGTGCAAAGTTCAGTAATCATAACATTGTTGAGGTTAGTCCCATTGTCGGTGATGATCCCCTCGGGGATACCATAGTGGCAGATAAGGTTATGTTTGATGAATCTGGCTACCACATTCTTGGTGACTGAGGCAAATGAGGCGGCTTCGACCCACTTGGTGAAATAATCAATAGCGACCAGAATGAAGCAATGTCCATTGGAAGCAGTGGGCTTGATTTCTCCAATCATGTCAATGCCCCACATTGCAAATGGCCACGGAGCGGCCATGACATTCAAAGGGATATGAGGCACATGGACCTTGTCAGCATAGATTTGACATTTATGGCAAGTTCTTGAATGTTGATGGTAATCAGTCTCCATTGTTGACAAATAGTAACCAGCTCTTAGGATTTTCTTGGCCATCGTATGTCCGCTTGAATGAGTTCCAAAGAGACCATCGTGCATGTCTTCCATAATCTCCTATGCCTCCTTCTTATCCACACATCGGAGTAGAGTAGATTCATAGTTACGCTTGTATAAAATTCCATTTCTTAGGAAGAATTTGGCTGCAAATCTTCGTAAGAACTTTCTGTCATTGATAGATGCTCCCTCGGGATACTATTATGCTTCAAGGTATCTCATCACCTCATGGTACCATGGCTTTTCTGTGTTAGTGTCAAGCTCGCAACAGTGTGCAGGTTCGTCGAATATTTCAATTATAATCATAGGGGCTTTGTTGTACCATCTGACATTGAACATTGAAGACATGGTTGCCAAGGCGTCAGCCAACTGATTTTCTTCCCTAGGGAAGTACTCAAAAGTGATCTCTTCGAAATAGGGAATCAGGGATAGCACAAGTTCCTTGTAAGGGATGAGACTAGGATGTTTAGTGTCCCAATATCCTTTTACTTGGCTAATCACTAAAGCGGAATCCCCAAACACATTCAAATGCTTGATCCTCAAATCAATGGCAGCCTTCAGACCCAAAATGCACGCTTCGTACTCGGCCATATTGTTCGTGAAATTAAAGCATATTCTGGTGGTGAAAGGAGTGTGGCAACCTTCAGGGGAGATGATCACATCACCAATTTAGTTACCCAAGGCGTGGGAAGCCACATCGAAGACCATAGTCCATCGAGATCCTAGTTCACATCCGTCACACGGTCCAGGTTTCACACAGTCGGTCACCAACATGATGTTCTCATCAGGGAAGTCGAAGTTCATGGACTAATAATCATCAACAACTTGATGGGCCAAATGATCTTCTAGTACGCTTCCTTTGATGGCCTTTTGTGTAGTGTATTGAATGTTGTACTCAGTCAAGATCATTTTCCACCTGGCCATCCGTACGGAAAGAGCAGGTTTCTTGAAGATGTACTTGATTGGGTCCATCTTAGAAATCAACAAAGTGGTATGAGTCAACATATACTGTCTTAGCTGAAGAGCAGCCCATGCCAGAGCGCAACAAGTTTTCTCGATCAGTGAATATTTGGTTTCACAGTCAGTAAACTTTTTGCTTAGGTAATAAATAGCATGCTCTTTTCGGCCAGACTCGTCATGTTGGCCCAAAACACACCCCATAGATTTCTCTAGTACTGTCAAGTACATGATCAAGGGTCTTCCTTCAACTGGAGGCATAAGAATAGGAGGTTCTTGTAGATATTCTTTGATTTTGTCGAAGGCAGCTTGGCATTCATCATTCCATATGACTACCTGATCTTTCTTCAAGAGTTTGAAGATTGGCTCACAAGTAGCAGTCAAGTGAGATATGAAGCCGGCGATGTAATTGAGACAACCCAAGAATCCTCTAACTTCCTTTTCAGAGTGGGGGACTTGAATTTCTTGGATGGCCTTTACCTTGGCAGGATCAACTTCAATGCGTTTATTGCTGACAACAAAACCTAGAAGCTTTCCAGACCGTACTCCAAATGTGCACTTGTTAGGGTTTAACCTCAACTTGTACTTTTTCAGCCTCTCGAATAGTTTGTATAGGTGATCGAGATGTTCCTCTTCAGCTTGAGATCTGGAAATCATATCATCCACATAGTGTTGGCTCTTAAATTCGACACCCACGATAAATTGGCCTTATGGGACAAATATAGAGCAAATGAAGCCAAGCTGGAAAATGCTTCGACGGATGGAAAAACTTAGAGAAATATCTGAGTTACAAATTGGTCTTCGACCAGACATCGCCATCAAGCCTTCGACTGAAAAGGTCCTGTGACCTTAGACTAGAAGAACAACCCTCGTGTCAGCATCAAAGACGAAGGATATTTGAATTTGAAGAAGGGAGGGAAATGCAGTTCGCCTAGAAGTTAAGGGAAAGCGACGTGGCAGGAAGATAGAGGTCGAGTGGCATGCAGAGGATACTTGTCTTCATCCTAGAGCAAGGCAACCCCTCGACAGTTACATAATTTTAGTATAAATATAGGAAGTTTGTGTAGATTTTCCGGGTGTTCAATCTATTATACTAGTCACTCAACATTATTCAAATACCCGTTGTGTGTGAAAGAATAACTGAGAATGTACGTTGGAAACATCACCTTTTATTAATCAAATCTTTTACATTGCTTTGATCTTCTTTCGCAAAGTTTACGTTTCCTGCATTTTATCTGCATTTCTATTTGCTTTCCAAAACCACAAACACCAACTCCCCGGTCGAACGTTTGTTCTTCCTAGATATTAACTTTTACATCAAACCAGCACAAAAATTAGCATATGCTCTGGGATCAATCTGATCGATCCCACGAGTAACCAAAAGGGCTTTCCTTTTTGGAGGATCAGCGGTTGTTTACCAAAAACCACGGTAAACAAATTGGCACACCTGGTGAGACTTTGCTAATTTTTGTCATTTGTTTGTTCATTTATGTTATTGCTTTTGTTTTACACGTATACAATGATGCATGTTATTAAGAAGTGGTAGAATAACTACCAACGCGTGTACTGCTAGGAAGAGAAATAGCGAAAGTAGAATGGCTAATCAACCAAATAATGGAGAAATACCTCCACCAAATACTACAGGAACAACGGTTATAACTACCGTTGGAGAAAATATCTCAACATCTGTTGGTTTAGTACCAAATTTAACCACGAATCAAACAGGACCCATACTTTCGTATGTAGGTCCTAGAGGTCCATTAGGAACACCCCCATCAAGGGAAAATCCAGGATTTCGACCGTACGCTCCCCCAGGAGTTTCGACAGCCTGGATGGGTCGAGAACAGCCGTATGGCATGCCAACCACTGAAATGGCTAGCCTTATGAATGTTGCATCTACATTTTCAGAACCTTTGGTGAGTACGTCTTCACCATTACAGGGATCTGGAGCCAGTATGGTAAATTTGGGTAGAAACCAACCTTTAGGAGGGCCATCACATGCAATACCAAGCCTCACAAATGCTTCTACAACAATTTTGAGGCAACAGATGGATGAAAGCAACCAGGATATGGTGAAAATGCTGGAACAAACTCTAAGTACAATGTTGAACCCCCTGATACAAAATACTACCCATTCGAATCAACAAATGGCAACACAAATGATGCACATGGCTGAATTTCTGGGGTTCCCCAAACTATTCGACAACCCCAAAGAATACCAATAAGAGTGAACCAAGGGATAATCTTGGAGGAAGACTTAACCATTAACCAAAATCCACAGATCCCTAGAGTAGAAATAGAACAACCTAGGGTCGAAATACCCCACAGATCCCTAGAGAAGTCGATCAAGGAGTGATTATGGTGAATAGGAACCAAAATGCTGATGAATTGATACAGCAAGTTTGACACCAAAATTATGGAATAGATAATAATCTGACTGCCATGATCGAAAGAATCATGATACAGAATGGGATGAACATTGGTTTTCACAGACCAAACTTCACATCCCCATTGTCAGAATATATTCTGCAAACATATTTACCCCCTAGGGGAAAAGTCCCTAAGTTTACTAAATTTTCAGGGGATACGACAGAGTCTACTATCGAACATGTGGCGAGATATTTGATAGAAGCCGGGGAAATAGAAAACAATGAGAACCTTAGGATTAAATATTTCCCAAGTTCTCTAACGAAAAACGCTTTTACTTGGTTCACTATCCTCCCATCCAATTCGATCTATAATTGGAATCAATTGGAAAGGTTGTTCCATGCACAATTTTACATGGGACAGACCAAAATAAGTTTGAAAGAATTGGCTAGTGTGAAAAGGAGATTCACTGAGCCAATATATGAGTATCTGAATAGGTTTTGACTGCTTAAAGCCAGGTGCTTTACACAAGTGCCTAAACATAAATTAGTCGAAATGGAAGCAGGGGGCCTAGATTATTCCATTAGGAAAAAATTAGATACCCAATACTTGAGAGACATGTCCCAGTTGGCCGATAGAGTTTGATAAGTAGAACGCCTTAAAGCCGAAAAGGCTAAAGCGACCAAGACTCATCGAAGAGAAAGAGTAGCCTATGTCGAAATGGATGATGACGATCCAGAGACATCTAGTGATCCTATATATGTCAAAGAAGGCGAAATAGACTTAGCATAATTAAAACAAGGGCCTCCATACTCTTGCAAATTTCTAGTGCCCTCAAATGGGAAGAATCATGTTGAGTCCGAAAGGAACAATGACAGTTTCCCAAAGAAAACATATAGTTTCGACATCACTAAATGTGACGAAATATTTGATTTATTAGTCAAAGATGGGAAAATGATAGTGCCCCCTAGGGCAAAAATGCCTCCTTTAGAACAAAGAAAGAAAAGAGGTTTTTGTAAATATCATAATTTTCTGGGCCATAAAACCTCACAATGTTTTCTTTTCAGGGATCTTGTTCAAGAAGCACTCAAAGAAGGAAGGCTCAAGTTCGCTGATAAGTCGACAATGAAAATTGATGCGAACCCGCTACAAATGGATGCACACTATGCTGAACCAGTTGGCATCCATATGGTCGAAGTTTCTGAGGACTTCATCAACAAGCATGTATTTGGCAGTTTTACTGGAAACATATCTAGGAAAACTGTCGAAGGGGTGAGGAAGGCTACTGAAGTCCTGAACAAAGGAGCTACTGAAGGCTCAAGCAAAAGAGCTACTGAAAGCTCAAACGAAGGAGTTGCTGAAAGCTCAAACAAGAGGACCACTATAAGTTCTTACCTGGCTGCCGTCAAGGGTTCGACAGAAAACTTGGAAGCCAAGATGCAAAAACTGAACCTCGTTGCCAAGAGCAACATGGAGGTAAACATGGTCGAGGTATCTGAGGCCAAGGCTTTGGAGGAGGCCATTCGACAAGAGGAAGTGAACAAGACATCATTTCCAAAAGAAAACGAGAATATGGCAGAATTTTTACATCGATGCCAGAAGAAAAAGTCTGAAGTGATGTTGTGTCCCAAATGTAGTTCCATTTTCCACAAGAAGGCTGCGGAGCACATACAAGGTGTGAGAGCAGCGGAGGAAAAATGGGGCACCGATGCTCAGCAAAATATGGATCCAGAAGTTAGATATGATCCCAGGAGGGGATATCAAAAGGGACCCATGAACCAAGTGAGGAGGCCACCAACTTTTCGACCTCTAACTAATGTACCTGTGGATACTTTGCTTAATACAATGGGCAGAAAAAGGCCCAATGAATAAAAATGGCGAACGTTTGACGTGCAAAGGGGCTCTTCTTTGGCTTACATGAAAGAGTTCCAGACTACTACAACGAATAAAGTGGCTCACATATCAAGCAACTACAAGGGGAAGAACCCCATGTCTCGCTCCCAATGGAGAAGATTTCAAAGACGGCGGAAAGCCAAGAAAGAGGCTGCAGTAGAGCCTCACCCAGAATCTAGCACCAATGTGCCAAGAAAATAAAAAGGAAAACAAAGGTAAACTCTAGAGAGGGAACCAATTTCTATAAGACTGGTGTGTCCAGAACAAGGTGAGTCGAATGACGAAGGTAATTCTAACTCAGACGATACTTTAGATATTATGGTAAACATAGTGTCAGTGCTGCCCAGGGAGTACAACCGTCAGGTCGAAGTCGAAGAAACCTACTTGATGGTCGAACAAGAAATGGCCAGACATAGGCCAGTGTGTTACTACGTGATGAATAATGGTTGTGTTGAGGAGCAGAAGCTTTCTTTGAGCCACCTACTAAGGCGATGAAAAATCACCTCAAGCCCCTATTTATCAGAGCAAAGATAGGGGAAATGACCATAAATAAAATCTTGGTTGATTGTGGGTGTTGTACCCCAAAATTTTCCCTCCCATATTCCTCAAGATTTGCCAAGAATGATCTTCATATTGCTCAAAATGGCTCAAGGGTTGTACAGTCAAATCACCTTCTAAGGCAGTCAATTCAAAATTAGGGTTTTGTGTTACATCAAGGTCCTTACATCCAAATGGCCTCAAGTGATTCCCAATGCCTTAATATGTTCTTAAGTCCATCCATGTCAAATTTCAAGCCTTCCAGAGGAATTTTGGTCAGTCAATTACTCAAGAGACCCAAAAAGCGACTGTGATAGGGCAAAAGTCAAACTGTGACCTACAAATAGTCAAACCTCCAGATTTTTTGTCAAAATTCTCATTTTTAAGGATAATTAATCATTTGATCAAGGGTTGATCATGATTCATCAAGGATTGCTCAAAATTCATCAAGATTCAAAAGTTGCTAAATTAGGGTTTTGTAGGAAAACTCAACTCAACTTTGACCAAGCATAACTTTCTCATACTTTGTGAGAAAGGACCCATCCAAATCTCATTTTTAAGAGGATGCAATTTCCTACAATCCATCTTCACACCCCAAGATCAAGAAATGCTCTCACAAAAAGTTACAAATTTGGACATTATAGGTCATTTTTGAAAGTCAACAAAAACACCTTTTTTTCCAAAGCTTATAACTTGAGAATGGAAGATAAAAATGAGATTAGACAAAAAGGGTTGATTATAGGACATCTCAAGGTTTCTAAAAAGTCCAAGAACACCTCCATAAGTTCAAAATTGAAGAAGTTATGCATTGTTGAAGTTGGGCATTTTTCCAAAATTGCCAAAAGTCAACTATCCTCAAAACTCCAATTTTTGACAAAAGGGCCCATTTTTTTCCACTTGATTTAGTCTTGTCATGCCACACACGTGTCCCATCTTTAATTTCATGGCCAAACATTTATTTTTTTATTTTATTTCATTTTTATTGATTTAATTCATTATTAATCAATATTAAATCAAATAAAATCCAAAAATTGATGTAAAGGGATCTTTGTGATTTGTACAGCTTGCAAATATCATGTGACAACCAACCAACTCGTGCCAAGGCTCATTCAAGCACAAAAAATCAGATCTTGCCTATATTTGGAAACATGGTTATGGTGATTAAAATCAAATCCTAATTCTTCAATGCACAAGGATATTGGCCCATGTTTTGACCTAGAATCATTCCCTTATATGCAAGCAAGCCTCACAAACCTAATTCACGCCCTAAGAACTGCACAAACGGCCAAACCAAAAACTGAAAAAGCTTGGAAAAAGTGAAGATCGAAATCTTGTTTGGAGACCAATTCAAGGCAAAAGCTCAACACTATCTTCTTGCTAGCCATTCACTGAAGCTAAAGCAATCGCTCACGAGCCTTGAATCACCTCCAAACGCACTGTAAGTCGCTTGAAACTCCGCCCTGGACATGGAATCGTGATCTTTTGTTCCTGCATCTTTTTGACAAAACGTTGGCATATTCTTGATCCTTGCATAATTTCCAACCTTTCTGCAATATTTAATTTCGTTTTTGTAGCCTGTAAAGCCCTACCCGAAACTAGGGTTTGGGTTTCTTGTTTTTAGGCATTTCCGTTTCAGGTAAAATCAGAACCAACCATGGGCATAAATGAAATCAGGGGGAAGAGACAAGTAAGATGGTGATCTCCGTTTGCGTTTACATGGCCTATAATTTGTTTTAGGACACACCTAGGAATTTAGTTGTGGACAAAATCCGCAGGTAAAAACCTGGTTATTTTCAACGAAGAAGACGACTACGCGTCCTCTTCCCATTGGCCGGTTTAAACAGCGCACCAAATTCTTTTATTTTCCAGGCATAGTAAAATGTTTTTCCATATATTTTTTGTTTGGTATTATTATAACGAATGAGGCAGGTTGGTGGAGTGGTTGAGCGCGCATACAATGAGCATTGGGACCTGGGTTCGAATCCCAGGTCCCCCAAAACCTTGTTTATTTTTCTTCTTCAGGTATTCATGTGCAATTTTCAAAGGGAGGTCCACCATACATCTCAAATCTCAGTGCGCCAGATGGCTCCAAACCTAGATCCAGTGGCCAGGAATGAAGGATCACCATGCTCCTTGGTCAACAAGCATGCACTGAACCACAAAAGTCCAACGAGGCTGAAGCATAATGGGCCTGGAAAATTGCTGATTCTACCTCCAAAATTGGGCCCAAACCCCATGAGTTTGCCTTTTTTTTTATTTTCTTTCATTATATTTTATTTGTTCACTTGATTTATTTTTTATTCTTAATTAACTACTAACTAAAATAATTAATATTTTCCAAATAAAATCAGAAAACCTAAAAAATAATATTTTTATTAATTTCACTATTTCATTATCTTTGTAAATAGACTTTAGTCAATTAATTTAGTTTCTAATTAGGTATAATTTTAATATTTTTTGCAATAAAATAAAATTAATGTAGAATTAGGGTTTTTAACAATTTTGATCATTTTTATTTTTATTTCCTTAAATATTCTAAAAACCCAAATTTTTTTTATTTAATTAATTAATTGACTTAGATTTAATTTCCGTTTAATTCAAAAAAAATTTCTCGCGCGTATTATTATTTTTTATCCATATAATTGTAACTGCTTCAAGGATGTGATAGTTTTAACTTAGGACCTTTTATCGCTTTTATTTACTTTTCCGCATTTACTTTTCAAGGGTTTGTTTTTGGCGATGTAAATACCCGACGCCTTGTAATAGCTTAGTTTTATTTTCCGCAACCATTAACTGCTAGATGTATGAATAATAGGCTATGCATGACAAAATCTATCTTAACTTAAAATCAACCGTAGCTCACTGTTGTACCCCAAATATTGCCCTCCCATATTCTTCAAGGTTTGCAAAGAGCATGCTTCAAAGTCTCCCTAAAGGTTGCACAGTTCAATGGCCTCCTAACAGTCAAAAATTAGGGTTTTGGTTCTGGCAAAGAAATTGAAGTTTCCAAGGGTCCAAACAAGTCCCACATGCCCATAAACATTGTCAAGCATCCTTATGCCAAGTTTCAAGACTCACAGCACAAAATTGCACAGTCAAAATCCTAATTGCTCAACAGTCAACTACAGGGGCAAAATGGTCATTTGACAGTCAAAAGTCAAAATTTTTGGTCAACATCTTATTTTGAAGCCACAAACATCATTTGATCAATTCTTGATCATGATTCTCAAGGCAGGGCTCAAAAAGTCTCAAGATGCAAAAGTTTCTATTTTTGGACAGCTGGAAAAGCCAACTGCAAATTGACCAAGGCATAACTTCCATATGGTTTATCAGAAAAATTCCATCCAAAGCTCATTTTGAAGAGAATGAAATTTCCTATAACTCATCTTCACACTTCAAATCCAAGAAATGCTCTCACAAAAAGTTATCAATCTCAACATTATAGGTCATTTTCAAAAGTCAACAAAAAGGAACTTTAAGTCAAGGACCATAACTTGAGATTGGTAAATCAAAATGACATGGGACTAAAGGCATTGGTTATAGGACTTCAAGACCTTTCCAAAATGTCCAAGAACATGATCAAAGCTTTAAAATTGAGCAAGATATGCCTTGTGGAAGTTGGGAAATTTTTGGGAATTTTGAAAAGTGAACCTTGCTTCAAATGCCTCAAAATTGCTAACGGGCCTCAATTTCTTCCAAGAATCATCACCCAAAAGCTATGCACGACCCATTGACATCCAAGGGAGTTATTTTTATCATTTTTGATTAATTATTTGAATTATTATTATTATTAATTCATTTAATTAAAATAAAATATGACAAAAATAGAAAATCATGTTTTCCAATCCTTTTTTGCAGCATATTCTCTCATTAAAGCCTAAATATTTCGTGCATCACTAAAAAGGCAAGATTTCTCGTGATTGGCAATGGTTTTACAACAAAAAGATTGAAAAAGATTACATGGAAAATCAAGGATCCAAATCATCAATGCAAAGGTTTTTGGACTTGTTTTGTAAACCTAATTCACTCCACATAAAAACAGAAACACAACCCTAATCATAAGAACAAGAAGCTGCGCTGAAAACCTAAAAACAAACTTTGCATTTTTTTCAAAAAAGTGGAAACTGAAAACATAGCTACCGTGCGTTTCAAGGCCTAAGAAGCATTCCAATAGCTTGCTTACACATCCAGGAAGCTTTCCCAATCAAAATCATATCCCCTAACCTCAAGAACTGGTAGAAAACAGTCGCCCTGTTCATACATTTTTGCATAATCGTACTTTGAATTTCATGCCTGAAATTCTGGCTGCAGATACTCAATGTCACGTTCAATGTTATGACACCGTATCTGACTTACTATATGACAGTAAATACAAAAACAATAAAGAACACAGTCAATTGTTTACCCAGTTCAGTGTGCAACAACACCTACTCTGTGGGCTACCAAGCCAGGGAGGAAATCCACTATAAGAGATGTTAATTCAGGAATAAACCAACCAGTTTATCTCCTTCACTTAAGACCTACCCAATGCAATTTCAATCTAAGTACAACTTAAACCTGAGTTCCTACTCACTCCCCCTCAATCACAGCAGTGATACATAAAACAATTTGCTAATGAATTGAAGAAGACACTCTTCAAAAACAGACACTTGATTAAGCTTCACAGCTTTTTAATCAAGCAACACAATCACTCTTGCTTCACAGCTTTGAGTGATGCACACAACTAACTTGACTCTGCTTCACAGCTTTAGTCAAGGAACATTCAAACACTCTCTCTTCAAAGCTTTGAGTGCTACACAACCCTTACAATTAAAAACCTATTCCAAGTCACTTATCACAATGATAATTGCTTGGAGTACAAAAATTAAACCTATACAGATTACAAATGATCTTCTGATCAACAAGGGATTACTTGCAAAACAGCAGCTCTGTTGAATATATAGCAGCTGCAACTTCAGTTAGGGTTTTCACAAAAACCTAGGGTTAATTCCGTTTGACCTCAAGACCAGGTCACAAGACTTTATTAACCAGGTTAGGGTTGAGCTAGGTTATCCCTCAGAAAACGCAGGATTCTGTTCTGGAAAGACTGAGTTATTTTCCTGAAAAAACTCAGACTTATCCAACCTGCAAACCTGTTAGTTCAGAACAGGATGTCTTAACATCTGTTATGACATCTGAGAAAACCTGTCTACTGATTTAGCAAAATGTGATCATTTTGCAAAATGCTCAGATACACACTTATAAACATCAGTTCCTGAATGACAATATTTTTCTGCAAAGGTACCTAATGAATCAGTACAAACTAAACTAGAATGTTATGACATCAGTCATGACATTCACACATACACTTGGGTTTTACCAAAAATGCAAGCCAATACCTAAACAACTACAAACTCCCCCTTTGGCAGATTTTTGGCTAAAGACCCTAAGCAATCAGAGATAGATAGCAGCAGAAATAAGTGACTGCAGAAAAATAGAATGTCTAATTGAGCAAGTACTAATTAAGTAAGTACACAATATTCTCCCCCTCTTTAGCCACAAATGGGCCAAAGATACAGTTAAAACAAATAATAAGAGCAGCAGCAGAGAAAAAAAACTGAACACACTTCCAAACTCCACCAGATATCAGCACCAGCCAGCAACACCACCAAACAACAACCAACCTTCAAGCACTGTCATCAGACTCAGAGGAGCTAGTTTCTTCAATGTTGAGATGACCTTCAGCTTCTACACCTTCTTCCCTTCTGTTTTCTTCAGCTTACTCCTTTTCTAGCCTGGCAATTAGGATTTCTAGGGTCTTTTTCCTAGCATCCAGCTCTTTGCAAGTCTCTTTTAAAACAGCTATGACATCTGATGTCTTAGACTGGGTCTTCACAGACGATGTCTCAGCTGATGTTATGACAATGTCTGGAGCATGAGATCCCTGAAACAGTTTGTAGTGCAAGCCAAGGGCAGGAGCTCTTTTGCAGACTGTATCTCTTGCCACAAGGATATCAGGATATTGTGCAAGGATAATTCCACAAAGGAGGGAGGGAAAGGCTATTGGTCCTTTGACAGCATAACTACCAGCATGCTTTAAAGTTTGTTCAAAGATGTACCTGCCATAGTCAAAAGTAGTCTTGGTTCCCACAGCATAAATAAATCTCCCCAATCCTGTGGAGATAGTTGATTTATGATTTGTAGGCACCCAGTTGGCTGCACCTATTTTATGCAGGATGGCAAATTTCATGCTGAGTTTGCTGGCATTCAGCTTGCCTTTCAAGGGCCAGAACTTCACTTGCCTGGCTGTGATGGTTTGACAAACTTCATTGTCAGTGGCCTCCAGATCAGGAAAATCCTCATTTGTTCTTCCAAGAAATTTGTTAATTTCTGATGGAGAGAACTTGACCCTTCTTCCTCTAACAAAAACACTTTCAAAATCAGCTGACCTTCCATCAGCACAATCATTAGACAAGTTCACTACAAACTCCTTGACAAGATTTTCATAACACTTGTTAAATTTTGTCACTGTCTTCATCAGTCCAGCATTCTTGATCAGGTCCATGATGTCTTTGCACTCCAAGGCATCATTGTTGAGTTCTCTTTCTAAAGCTATTCTTTTTAAGCAAACATACTTCCATCTGTTTGCATTGTCAGGATGATGAAAAGAGATGTTGTCTGTTGGGACTTTAGGTACTCTAGCAATTTTGCTGGAGGGGAGCTTCCTTCTGATAGGAGTTTCTTCAACATCAATCTCAAATTCTGATTC
This sequence comes from Vicia faba, assembly GCA_948472305.1. Classification (NCBI taxonomy): domain Eukaryota; kingdom Viridiplantae; phylum Streptophyta; class Magnoliopsida; order Fabales; family Fabaceae; genus Vicia; species Vicia faba. The sequence continues at coordinate 103,940,599 of OX451736.1, forward strand.
CTCATCAGAATCAGAAGATTTAGGTTCTTTTCTCTTCTTAGAGATTGGTTGTCTAGCAATATGCACCTGGGCCTTCTTCCCTTTTGTCTGAATACTTTTCTCAGCCATGCCTTCAGCCTTGGATTTCTTAGCAGCAGAATTATCTTTGGATACACATTTTGCATCATTTTGATTACTCTTTCTTTTCATCAATCTCCTGGCTATGCTAGGGTTCACATTAGCAATCAGATCATTATCTGAGTAATCTTCATCCACATCAATGATAGGTGGATCAGCAGCCTTTTCTGAAGGGTTCTGAATGTTGTCCTTTTGTGTCACAACATTCTCAGTGACATCTACATTCTCAGAGACTTCCACATTTGGGCTTTCTGATTGATTTAAAGGGACAGAAATCCCCGGTACAGGTTGGTTTCCGCTCAGTATACTAGTAACAAGCCTAGCAATAGCTTGATGAACTTGAACTGTTCCTTCTCTATTTGGTACAGAAGAAGAAGGATGAGAAGGATTACCAGAGGCTGTAGCTTGAGCTCTTCCTGCATGTCTAGTTCTTAGCTTTTTGACTTTGGCTGGGTCAGTTGCCATCTCTCTGAGAGGAGTGACCTCAAGAACTTCAGATTCTATGCATGTGGTGATTGCTCTAGAGTCTTGGTCAGATGATGAGGATGATGAAGTCGCCTTGGTTGAAGATGATGTCTGAGACATTTTGATTGACTTTGAGTAACGGTAGCAATTTGAGAAAAATCTTTGATTGAGAGGAGGAAACAGGTTGCAAGGACGAGAGAGGTAGGAGGCAAAAGGGAGTCTTTTCAACTTCTTAAAGATTTTGAAAGAATTGTGAAAGCATATGATTAACCCACTAAAGATAGACTTAATAAAATTAATTCCTTCAACCTTTGTTTTAAGCAAAATTAATTGCTATAATTTCTCATGTTGGTAAATACCCAACCTGCCCCTCAAATTTTCAAGTTTATTTCCAACAAGAGCCTTGGTAGAAGAATCAGTCAGCTGAAGCTTAGAGAAACTATGTTCCAGTTTAAATGACTTCTTCTCTACAAAGTCAATGTGCTTGTTCCAGTTATGCTGAATAGGGTTCAAGGAAATATTGATTGTATTCAGATTGTCACAACACAATGTCACAACATCTTGTGTGACATTATACTCAGTGAGCATCTGTTTTGACCAGATATTTTGAGAACAGTTTTTCCTAACAACAACTATTTCCGCACAGAGTTGGGAAGGCATTCTTTTGATATGAATCATAGATCTGGTTGATTCTTGAATAATTTTCTGTTTGTCCAGTCCATTTTGATGGAGAGTTATAGGAGAGGAGACTTCAAGCCTCATTTCTTCAGGGAAACAGAATTTATTAGACTTGTTATTTCCAACATCCTTGTCAAGATAACTTATGATTCTGACAACACATCCTTCTTCAAGTTTATTTGCCACATCACAGACATTATCAACCTGTAGTTTTGGAGTTCTTCTGACTGCTTCCATAGAAATAGCTCTTTTCATTCTTCTTAGATGAAGAGGACCAAGCTTATGCTGCCACAGTTTCATCTCTTTTTCTTCTTTGGTAATTGGACACATAGTGGAGATATCAGTGTTCTCAGGCTGCCACAAGTAGCAGTTATCTTTGGATCTGATTCCTCTCATTACAACTTCTAGTTTTTCATTAATTACTAGACATTCAGATCTTGAGAAGTTGACCTTGAATCCTAGATCACATAATTGACTGATACTAATGAGATTAGCAGTCATCCCTTTTACCAGCAATACTTTATTCAGACTTGGAACTCCAGGGCAGTCCAAATTACCAACTCCTTTGACTTCACCTTTAGCACCATCTCCAAAGGTCACAAAACTGGTGGTGTGAGGCATAACATTATTGAGGAGATTTTTGATTCCAGTCATGTGTCTGGAACATCCACTGTCAAAGTACCAGCCTTCCTTTGCAGACACTCTCAGGGAAGTATGGGCTATCAGGGCAGTAGCCTTTTTCTTCCAATGAGGAGTATGTGGTACCCTTTTTGGCTTAGGTTTAGCACCTGAGTTTTGATTAGGGTATCCATGTAATTTGAAGCAGAAGGGCTTTATGTGTCCATACCTCCCACAATGATGACATCTCCATCTTTGGTATTTTTTCTTCATGTATTTCTGATGTTGAGAGTTGTGTTGAGACATCTGCTTTGACAATTGTTTAACATGCCTGATCTTCTTGTCTGCACCAGGTTTCTTAGCTTCCACAAATCCTAGACCAGATTTGTTTCCCACATTTTGTCCAACTTGTAGGATCTCTTCCAATTTATCTGATCCATTGGTCAACATCTTGACAGATTTTGTCATTTGGTTCAGTTGTGAGTTCAGTAATTGAACTTCCCCTTCTAGGTGACTTATAGTTTCAAGATCTGCCCTTTTTTCAGCCTCCAGCTTTATAATGAGTTTTGATTGTTTCTCATTCTGCACACAGACTTCAGCACTTCTGATACACAATTTCTTGTAGGTATCAGCCAGTTCTTCAAATGTCACTTCTTCATCACTAGTGTCACTTTCAGAAGTACAAACACTAGTTAGAGCAGTAACTAGTTTGGCAGATTCTTCTTCAGAATTACTTTCTGAATCATAGTCAGACCAAGTAACAGTCATTTCTTTCTTTTGTTTCTTAAGAAAGGTAGGACATTCAGCTCGAATATGTCCATATCCTTCACATCCATGGCATTGAATACCTCTGCCTTGGTTTCCCTTTTCTTCTGACCTTGGTCTTCTGCTGGAACTGTCAATGTCAGAGGGAATGTTATGAACATTAGACCTTGACTTTGGATCCATTCTTTTGATGAGCTTGTTGAACTGTCTTCCAAGCATGGCAATAGCTTCTGAAATATTTTCTTCTTCATCCTCCTTGTTTTCAACATCAGTGTTGGATACAAGTGCTATGCTTTTGTTCTTCTTGTCACCATTATCAGTGATCCCCATCTCAAAAGTCTGAAGAGACCCAATAAGTTCATCCACTTTCAACTTGCTGATGTCCTGGGCTTCCTCTATGGCAGTTACCTTCATTGCAAATCTTTTAGGCAAGGATCTGAGAATCTTCCTCACCAGTTTTTCTTCTGACATTTTTTCTCCCAGTGCTCCTGAGGTGTTGGCAATCTCCAAGATGTTCATGTGAAACTCATGAATGGTTTCATCTTCCATCATTTTTAGATTCTCAAACTTGGTAGTCAACATCTGAAGCCTTGACATTTTTACTTTGGAAGTGCCCTCATGAGTAGTTTTGAGAGTGTCCCAAACTTCCTTGGCCAGTTCATATTGATGTACTAGTCTGAAAATGTTTCTATCAATTCCATTGAACAAGGCATTTAAAGCTTTTGAATTTCCCAGAGCTAACTCATCTTCTTCTTTACTCCAATCTTCCTCAGGCTTCAGACTGATTGTCCCATCTTTCTCAGTTATGGTGGGATGAATCCATCCTTTGTCAGCAGCTCTCCAAGCCTTTTTGTCCAGAGATTTTAAGAAGGCAATCATACGAGGTTTCCAGTAGTCATAATTAGTTCCATCCAGAATGGGTGGTCTATTTCCAAAAACTCCTTCTTTGTCCATAGTGCCAGAAAGTGATATCCCTAGATCTCACCCAGTAATACAGGCAGGGTGCCTGCTCTGATGCCAATTGAAATTCTGGCTGCAGATACTCAATGTCACGTTCAATGTTATGACACCGTATCTGACTTACTATATGACAGTAAATACAAAAACAATAAAGAACACAATCAATTGTTTACCCAGTTCAGTGTGCAACAACACCTACTCTGGGGGCTACCAAGCCAGGGAGGAAATCCACTATAAGAGATGTTAATTCAGGAATAAACCAACCAGTTTATCTCCTTCACTTAAGACCTACCCAATGCAATTTCAATCTAAGTACAACTTAAACCTGAGTTCCTACTCACTCCCCCTCAATCACAGCAGTGATACATAAAACAATTTGCTAATGAATTGAAGAAGACACTCTTCAAAAACAGACACTTGATTAAGCTTCACAGCTTTTTAATCAAGCAACACAATCACTCTTGCTTCACAGCTTTGAGTGATGCACACAACTAACTTGACTCTGCTTCACAGCTTTAGTCAAGGAACATTCAAACACTCTCTCTTCAAAGCTTTGAGTGCTACACAACCCTTACAATTAAAAACCTATTCCAAGTCACTTATCACAATGATAATTGCTTGGAGTACAAAAATTAAACCTATACAGATTACAAATGATCTTCTGATCAACAAGGGATTACTTGCAAAACAGCAGCTCTGTTGAATATATAGCAGCTGCAACTTCAGTTAGGGTTTTCACAAAAACCTAGGGTTAATTCCGTTTGACCTCAAGACCAGGTCACAAGACTTTATTAACCAGGTTAGGGTTGAGCTAGGTTATCCCTCAGAAAACGCAGGATTCTGTTCTGGAAAGACTGAGTTATTTTCCTGAAAAAACTCAGACTTATCCAACCTGCAAACCTGTTAGTTCAGAACAGGATGTCTTAACATCTGTTATGACATCTGAGAAAACCTGTCTACTGATTTAGCAAAATGTGATCATTTTGCAAAATGCTCAGATACACACTTATAAACATCAGTTCCTGAATGACAATATTTTTCTGCAAAGGTACCTAATGAATCAGTATAAACTAAACTAGAATGTTATGACATCAGTCATGACATTCACACATACACTTGGGTTTTACCAAAAATGCAAGCCAATACCTAAACAACTACAAAGCCATATTAATGCATTTTAAATGTTGATTTATACTAACATGGGTATTCTGAAGCTAGTGGCACAATTTAATTGAAGAATGCTTGCATGTATGGAAAGTTACCATGAACGATGCCTAGGGTTTCAAAGCTCCAGATTTGGGGTTTTACGCATAAGGAAAAATTAAGCCACGAAACTTATACCATTGAAACCAGGACCTTCACACGAACACAATCATCACCTCGCGCCTTTTTTATATGGGCTCAGGAGCTAATCGCTATTTTTGTATATTGTGGTTAGTGGGGGTTTAAAACCCCCGCTACTTGTTTGACATTTTTTGCAGAAAAGAAGAAGATGATGCTTGCGTGTCTGGACGTGACTGGGAGATTCAAATCTTCGCGCTAATTTTTTTGTTTTACATCAATAGCACTTGTTTTCATGTGTATTGATCAGGTTCCATTAATCTTACAAACAAACGCGCTTGGCTTGGTGGTTGATATGTTGTCATGCAGGCAATGGGACCTGGGTTCGATTCCCAGGTCCCCCATTTATTCAATATATTTTGTTTTAACATGCTTTTATGCAGTGCTTCATCAAGGGTCTACCATACAGCCTCATCATCTGACTTGCCACATGTCTTCAGAGACCAATCCAATGGTCAGAATTTGCAGATCACCATATGCATCAGTCAACCACACGCGCACAAGCATTGGAAAGTCAAAAAAGGCCTCATTCAATGAGCCTAATTGCTGCAAATATACCTCCAAATGGGGCAGACACCCCCTTATGTTTGCATTTTCTTTCTTTCTTTTTATTCTTTTCTTTTATTTATTTTAGATTATGTTAATTGTTTTATTTAATTCATAATATTAATTTTCATAAAACAAAAAAAAAACAGAAATCAGTAAAAATAAAAAAAATATGTTTTATTTAATAGTTTTTTGTAAATAAATTTAATAACCAATTTAGTTTTAATTTAGGGTTTAAATTTTAATTTGTTTTCTAAATAACTAAAAAGGGTAGAAATTAGGTTTTAGATTTTTATTCTTTTTTTCTCAATAAAATAGTTTCATCTTATACTTATTATTAATAATTAATTATTTTTGTAAATACTTGTAATTAATTAATTAGGGTTAAATTAGGTTAAACTTTAAACAATTTTCTTTAATAATTAAAAACAAACTAGAATTAGGGTTTTCATTTAAATTTCTAATTTCAATTAATCTTCCTTTTTTTCCATAAATACCAAAAACCAAAAAAAAAAAAACTTCTTTTTTCTTTAATCATTAATTCACTTCTAATTTCATATTTAATTCCTTTAAAGGGTCCAACGCCCTCGCATCTTCGAATATAATTTCTCTTCGCGCGTTTATTTTATTTTTCTTTGTGAAATTTATGTACTTGCCCCAAAGCCTTGTAATAGATAATTAGGACATTTATTTTCCGCATTTTATTTATTCAAATCGGGTCTTGGTTTAATTTGGCGATGTAGACCCGCGCATTGTAATAGCGTAGGACCTTTATTCTTCCGCATTTTAATTTCCGCACCTTTTAACCGTTAACTATCACATGAAAGAATGTATGCCAAAAATAAAAATCAAAGCGTAGCTCACTCAATACATGACAAGACAAATATAACTGAAAATGACACACAAATCACACACCACTCCTAGGGTACGCCTCACTGTTGCCTTGCCCCTCAAAACGTGGTCGTCGAGTAAAGGACGTTTTAGTAAGTCCTCATGTCCATGAACATGGCATGAGGGTAGCTTCTAAGGTGTCCTCCTATTGCTCTGGTGACCACACTGTCCCTAATCCTCGAATTGACCCGAACACCTCCAACGGTGGTGCTACCTACCCCTCAATGGTGGGATGGCACTACCTCAAGGACATTTACACAGATTAATTCCTTAGGGTAGGTAGATGACTCGTAGGTACTTGCTCTAATTCAAAACAAATCAAAAACTTCTTTTCACACCGACACTTTCAAAAAGCTTTCAAAAACAACTTTTCAAACACTCTTGAGGACTGATACAAGAGTCGAACTGAAATTTTAAACGAAACTTTTTCAAACCCACTCACCTTGAAAAGCAAACAAACATTTTGAAAACACAATGAGCAAGTATCTAAGAGCCCATGGATAACCATGGATAGAAAGGGTGCTAACACCTTCCCTTTCTATAAATCTACCTCCCGAACCGAGAACTAATCTCAATAAGGAATTTTTCTGTGCTTTTGTCCTTTCCATATTGGAGAAAATAAAAGACGGTGGCGACTCTTGCTTCCGCGACATTTCGCGAACCAGCGTTAAACAGTCAGTTCCAGATCCACCGATCACAGAACTGGCAACTCTGCTGGGGAATTACTTTTAAAGTGAGGTGTACCTTAGGACTAAGATCACTGTGTTTTCAATTGCTTTGACTTGTTTGCTTTAAATTGTGGGACTGTCTTGGGAGTTCTATAGATCCTAACCCGGATCTGGGGATACCTTCTTAGAAAGTAGCAACAAGGCTGTGAGGGAACTGTGCGGGGTATACCGACATGGTTGAAACAGTCTACTACGTTGATGTGGCACTTTGGTGTGTACCGGTAACCCTTGAGTTCAATCAAGGAGAGTACGGGGCCTCCGCGTGGTGTCGTGAAGCATCAACTGACCTTAGGAACCTTAATTGAACCATCTTGTCCTCTTTAGGGTAGTGAGATAACTGACTTTGGTGCAGTCCGAGGTTGGTTGATACTCGATACTACACTCAATTGAGGGTTGCTTTCCTGGAATATTTCGGTCGCCAGTTCAGTGGCTAAATCGAAACGATGAACAATGAAAGCAATCCAGTGATATTGGGACCCTTAGAACCCGGTTACTTCTTATAGGACAGGTTGAGCCCACTAACTTCAAGAGGGTAATACCCAGACCCCATGCAGGCCTAAACTTTAAGGGTTGTGGTGTGACTTGTGTGCCTTATCATGTTTGCCTTTGTAAATATTTGTGGTGTGTTTAATCATAGCATCATGACATCATACATCATCATATGCATTGACTAACCATTTCAGGGGTTCGAATCTTCATCTTTGTTCTTGTTTTGTAGGACATGGAAACTGTTCGCAAAAAGACAATTCAGATCAGCCTTGTAAGGATCCCTCCTCAGCTTAAGGGGCTTATATCCAGGATTCCCGAGAGCTCTTCATTCAGTGAGAGGCATGGGAGACTCATCAGCTTGGTCAACACCAACATTGAGGAAGATATGATAAAGGTCCTGTTCCAGTTCTTTGACCCTCTGCATCATTGTTTCACTTTCCTGGATTATCAACTGGTACCTACATTGGAGGAGTTCTCCCGGCTTCTGAAGATCCCTATCCTTGATCAACTACCCTACAACGGTACGGAAAAGGAACCCAAGCTTGAAGAGATTGCTAAGGCCTTACACCTACAACCATCTGACCTCAAGGGACATTGGGAAGCTAGAAGTGGCATCAAAGGGTTCTTAGCCAGGTTTCTGTTTGAAAAGGCCCAAGAATGTTGGAACTCCTTTGACCTACAAGCTTTTGAAGAAGTTGTGGCCCTCCTTGTCTATGGTTTGGTGTTGTTCCCTAACCCATATCAGCTTATAGATATCAGTGCTGTCCAGATCTTCATGTCCAGGAATCCTATACCTACGTTACTTGGGGACATCCTTCACTCATGTCACACTCGAACCATGAGAAAAAGAGGTGTTCTTATGTGTTGCACTCCTCTCCTGGGAAGGTGGTTTATTTCGCACCTTCCACAATCAGTTTTGAAGAATGAGCGGGGTTTGAGATGGTCACAACGATTGATGACTCTTACACATGCTGACATACATTGGTGTTCTCGGTCTAGAGAGGATGTCACTATCATTGATCGTTGCGGGGAGTACCCTAATGTTCCTTTACTTGGAATCAGAGGAGGTATTACTTACAACCCGTGCCTGGCTTGGAGACAGTTTGGTTATGCTCGGAGGGATGGCCCTCATGACATGTTAATTCCTGACATAGTTTTTGATTTCGACAACGATGCACAAGGACTTCGCCAGAGATTTATCAAAGCTTGGAGGATGCCAAGTAGGATAGACAGCAAGACCTTGGGGCACAAGAATTCCATCCCATTGGAACCTTATCTCAAGTGGGTACGAGCCCGCTCCCAGAAGTTAGTAATGCCTTATCCTCATGTGCTCCCTGTGATCAAAGAGCCAGTCTTGGAGGGAGAGGTGTCCTACACCATCCAACATCCTGACATGCCCACGTCCTGGGAAGAGATGCAGAAGAGCTGGATCCAGCTTAAGGAAGAACGGAATTCTCTTGAGACCAGTCTACATGCTAGTGAAAAGAAGGTCTTGGAGCTCACCCGCCTATTGCACGAGGAGAGGAATCTCAACACCTACATAGCTCCAAAGAGGATGCGTAGTGTCTTTTGGGATTGATTTGCTTTGTAATATGTGCCCATGAGGCTTTGATGTACTGAACAATTATTTCCTTAATGATAATGTGTGTTCCTTTTTGTCTACAACAAATTTGAACTTTCGAACCCTTGAATGCATTGCATAAACACATATCATTCATCATGTGCATAACAGGTATTCTTCTTTTCAGGTTGCTTACTGTTCTTCGCTGTTTATTTCAGCATCATGAACCCTGAATCATCAACCGAGATGTCTATCAAGGCCCTTCAGGCGTAGAACGCACAATTTCAAGAGCTGATCATGGGTTTGGCTCAAGGCCAAGAAGAGTTGAAGGCTTTGCTCCTGAAGAAGGAGAAGAAGAAGAAGAGAACAGTTCTATTCAACTCGGGCCGGAGGTTTGGTAACACTCTGCAGAATGAGGAAGCTGGTTCCTCTGTAGGCAAAGACAGTCCCCAGGGGGGAAAGGCTCCTAGTCCAGTAGTCTCTGACAACGAGACTGACTTTAATGAGGAACAGTATCCTCCGGCTGAAGACAGCTACAAGCAGCTGGAAGACCGTCTGAACGCCATGGAGATCCAACAAGTACCTAGGCTGGATTTCGGAGACTTGGGCTTATCTACTGGTGTGATCATTCCTCACAAGTTTAAGGCACCATCTTTCACCAAGTATGACGGGGCGTCTTGCCCCAAGCTACACCTCAGATCTTATGTGCGGAAGATTCAACCGTACACAGTGGACAAGAACTTGTGGATCCACTTCTTCCAGGAGAGTCTTTCAGGGACTCATCTCGAATGGTTCTATCAGCTGGATGGGACCAAAGTTCGTAACTGGGAGGAGTTGGCTACTGCTTTTTACAAGCAGTATCAATATAATGCCGACCTTGCTCCTACACGTACCTAACTCCAGGGTATGTCGCTAGGATCAAGCGAAGGTTTTAAAGAGTATGCACATAAGTGGAGGGATCTGGCTGGCAGGGTGCAGCCACCATTAACTGACCGTGAGCTGGTAGATATGTTCTTGAGGACCCTCTCCGGGCCATTTTTCAATCATCTTATCGGTAATTCGTCTGCAGGGTTTACTGACCTCATTCTGACTGGGGAAAGGATAGATGCTGGAATGAAGTCCGGTAAAATTCAGAAAGGTGCGTCTTCGAGTTCTGAGAAGAAACCTTTTAAGAAGGAGGCCAGTGCTGTGTATGGGCCTAAAAGGCAAGATAGACCAGAGCGCCGCCAATCTGTCAACGCGGTGGTTATTGCTAAACCTGCTGTCGCTCCTCGGCAAACCAATCAACAAAGGGTTGAAAGACCCAGAAGAGAGTTTACCCGGCTGAGTATGACCTTGTCACAAATCTTGCCGCAGTTTCTATCCACCAACTTGGTGACTGTTAGAGAGGCCCTGAAGGTTGTGAATACTACATCCCCCAAGTATAATCCAAATGCCCGCTGTGCTTATCACTCCGATAGCCCGGGGCATTCCACTGATGACTGCTGGGCCCTGAGGAACAAGCTGCAGGACCTTATTGATGCGAAGGAGGTACAGTTCGAGGCGCCTGAGAAGCCCAATGTAGTGACAGCTCCCCTGCCTGCTCATGGAGTGAATGCTATCAGGGATGATGACGAGGTGGAAGAATCTGAGTTCGACAGCTGGATTTATCCAACGACCGACAGTGGACCTAGCAATTGGGCTGCAAAAGACAATCTACCTGTTACTTTTGTTACGAAGTAATGAATCCCTTTGTTTTTGTTATTTGTAATAAACAATGAATTGAAACTCTATGGCCCGGTGTCTTACCCGGGGCACCGTGGCTTCATTTGTGAGGGCATATTAATTGTCATTTCATATATCATGAATAAAGACCCTGGACGTTTTCTCGCATTTCAAATCTTATGCTCTTTTTCTTTCTTTCCCTTCCTTATATATTGCAAAACAGCTGTATTTACACACACTCACTCATACAGGTTTCAATCCACTCTGGATCTCACTGGTAACAACTCTGCTACTGCCAGTTATGACTTCGAAAGTCCGATCAACTTAGCCGAAGACGAAGGTGAAGATGATTGCGAAGTGCTTGGCGAGCTTGCAAGACTGTTACTCCAGGAAGAGAGGGCAATTCAACCACATGAAGATCCAGTGGAAACAATAAATCTGGGTACTGACACAGATAGGAAAGAGGTTAAGATTGGTGCCAACCTAGAGCTCAGCGTGAAGCAACGGTTGACTCAGATGCTACATGATTATGTGGAGATCTTTGTCTGGTCCTATGAAGACATGCCTGGGTTGGATACCGACATTGTGGTCCATCACTTGCCTACCAAGGAAGACTGCCCTCCGGTTAAGCAAAAGGTCCGCCGTATGCGTCCAGAGATGTCTGAGAAGATTAAAGCTGAGGTTATGAAACAATTTGATGCCGGGTTTCTCGCAGTGACTTCTTACCCTCAGTGGGTTGCCAACGTGGTGCCGGTACCGAAAAAGGATGGTAAGGTCAGAATGTGTGTCGACTACAGGGATCTGAACAGGGCTAGCCCCAAAGATGACTTCCCTCTACCTCACATTGATGTCCTGGTTGACAATACTGCTCAACACAAGGTGTTCTCCTTCATGGATGGTTTTTCAGGTTATAATCAGATCAAGATGGCTCCTGAAGACATGGAAAATACTACCTTCGTTACTCAGTGGGGCACCTTCTGCTACAAGGTCATGCCATTCGGACTGAAAAATGCTGAGGCAACCTACCAACGTGCCATGGTTGCCTTATTTCATGACATGATCCATCATGAGATATAAGTATATGTTGATGATATGATTGCAAGGTCTCAAGCTGAGGAAGAACACCTTGACCATCTGCAGAAGCTGTTTGACCGTCTGAAATTGTACAAATTGAGGTTGAACCCGAACAAGTGCACCTTCGGGGTAAGATCTGGAAAGTTGCTAGGCTTTGTTGTAAGTGACAAGGGTATTCAAGTGGACCCTGCCAAGGTTAAAGCCATTCAAGAGATGCCAGTTCCTAAGACAGAGAAAGAGGTCAGAGGCTTTTTAGGACGCCTGAATTACATTGCCCGATTCATCTCGCATCTAACCGCTACCTGTGAGCCAATCTTCAAGCTACTGAAGAAAGATCAGGTAGTACGTTGGAATGATGAATGTCAGGCCACTTTTGACAGAATCAAAGAGTATCTCCAAGAACCACCCATCCTTATGCCACCGGTTGAAGGGAGACCTCTGATATTATACCTGATAGTACTTGACAACTCAATGGGGTGTGTGCTGGGGCAGCATGACGAGTCTGGCCGAAAAGAGCACGCCATTTATTATCTTAGCAAAAAGTTTACCGACTGTGAGACCCGATACTCACTGCTCGAGAAAACTTGCTGCGTTTTGGTATGGGCTGCTCTCCGGCTGAGACAGTATATGCTGACTCACACTACCTTGTTGATTTCAAAGATGGATCCAATAAAGTACATATTTGAAAAGCCTGCTCTATCCGGGAGAATAGCAAGATGGCTGATGATCTTGACGGAATACGAAATCCAGTACACGACTCAGAAAGCCATCAAAGGAAGTCTATTGGCAGACCACTTGGCACATCAGGCAGTAGACGACTATCAGTCAATGAATTTTGAGTTTCCTGACGAGAGCATCATGATAGTGACTGATTGTGAAATACCTGGACCGGATGAAGGACCTGAGGAAGGATCCCGATGGTCTATGCACTTTGATGGAGCCTCCAACGCTTTGGGTAACGGTATCGGCGCTGTGATCATATCCCCTCAAGGCACTCATACTCCACTTACTGCCCGGCTATGTTTCAACTGCACCAACAACATGGTGGAGTATGAGGCATGCATCATGGGTCTTCAAGCTGCGATCGACTTAAGGATCAAGTTTCTGAGTGTCTTCGGAGATTCTGCTCTTGTGATCAATCAGATCAAAGGAGAGTGGGATACGAAACATCCGAATCTTATTCCTTACAGAGAATGTGTGTTAACATTGATCCCCCACTTCACGGAGATAACCTTTGAACATTTCCCAAGAGAGGAGAATCAGTTGGCGGACGCGTTAGCTACGATGTCTTCCATGTTCAAAGTCAAATGGGATAATGAGGCTCCCCGGGTCATCATCTGGAAACTGGACGAACCGGCATACTGTTGTGATCTTGAGACTGAGTTGGTGACTGAGAAACCTTGGTACCATGAGGTGAAGAGATATTTGGAAGCTCAGGAATACCCTGAAGGTGCATCTGTCAACGATAAGAAGTTTCTGAGAAGGTTCGCAGCGAAGTTCTTTCTTAGCAATGGCATCCTGTACAAGCGAAACCATGATTCGACCTTACTGCGTTGTGTGGATAAGACTGAAGCAGAAAGGATCATGGCAGAGCTACATGAAGGTACCTTCGGAACACATTCCAGTGGACACACTATGGCAAAGAAAATCCTTCGGGCAGGGTATTTCTGGTCCACAATGGAAGCTGATTGTTACCAACATTCTCGGACATGTCACAAAGGCCAGATTTACGCAGACAAGGTGCACGTTCCTCCTGTTCCTCTGAATGTCTTGACTGCACCTTGGCCTTTTGCAATGTGGGGCATAGATATGATCGGCGAGATTAAACCTACGGCATCCAATGGGCATCGCTTCATCCTGGTAGTGATCGATTACTTTACAAAGTGGGTTGAAGCAGCTTCCTACGCCACTGTAACCAAGAATGTCGTGGCACGGTTCATTCGGCATAATCTGATCTGTTGATACGACGTCCCCGAAAGAATCATTACAGACAACGGTACCAATCTCAATAACAAGATGATCACTGAGCTCTGCGAGCAATTCAAAATACAGCACCACAACTCTTCTCCTTACCGGCCAAAGATGAATGGGGCTGTAGAAGCAGCCAATAAAAATATCAATAAGATTGTGCAGAAGATGACAGTGACCTATAAAGATTGGCACGAGATGTTACCGTTTTCTCTACATGGGTACCGTACATCAGCAAGGACGTCAACTGGGGCAACTCCTTTCTCCTTGGTCTAAGGTATGGAGGCAGTCTTACTGATCGAAGTGCAGATACCCTCTCTCCGGATAATGAAGGATGCAGATCTGAGCGAAGATGATTGGATCCAGACACGACTTGATCAACTAAACCTGATCGACGAAAAGAGACTTGCTGCTATTTGTCATGGTCAGACGTATCAAAAACAGATGATCAGGGCATTTAACAAAAAGGTCAGACCACAAGAGTATCAAGTTGGGGATCTGGTAATCAAGCGTATCATCCTTCCTCAGAGTGATCCAAGGGGAAAATGGACCCCTACGTACGAAGGGCCATTTGTGGTTAAACATGTGTTCTCAGGAGGAGCCATGATTCTAACCACTATGGAGGGTGACGACCTTCCTCACCCCGCCAATGCAGACATAGTAAAAAGATACTACGCATGATAAAAGACCCGCTAGGTTGACATACCTAGGCAAAAATTAGGGCTTCCCGGCGAACCAAAAGGGTTCGAGCAAAATGAAGGGATGAAATGAAAAAATCTGTACACCCGGCAAGTCGAAAACTTGAAAAGGCGGCTTGGGCAAAAATGGGTATCCCGGTGGACTGAAAACCCGAAAGGGCGGTCCAGGCAAAAGTTAGGGATTGAAGCGTAATACTATGTCTCATTGGATCACCTTGCATCCAGAATCCGGTATCAACATCAAGTTCAGACGGCATCGATCAATCAGCTTCATCTTCAGCTAGGTCATCAAGTGATGAGACGCTCGAAGATATAAGGGCAATAGCAGAGTTGGAACCCAGTGGGATTATTCTTTTCACATAGCTGTTTTGTTTTCCCTTTGTACAAATCTGTATAAACTCTTTTGTTCGGCGGCGTTCTCTTACTAGGACATCAGCCTCTTGTACATAAAACGCCTATTTACAGGCAATTCAAAAATCAATATAAATTCACTTTTCAGCTACAAATTGCCTTTTGTTTTTTCCTTTTTCTGTTTTGTTTTGCGAAGAACGTCCAAGGTTCAATTTGTGATATATGCATTTGACAATGTTTGCTAACTCATAAATATTTGCATACGAAACAAAGGATTAATTACAGGTAGCATTAGAAACAGGGGCAATAATATTTTTCTAAGCGATCTAATTGTTCTGTCCACCAAGGTACCAAGGTAGGTTCAGTTGAAGAACATAACCAGTATACCTTACTTCCCCAGAGAGTGAGCCAGCAAGTCAATGCACTCTCCCCGAGCAAAGTTATACAATCAGCCTTAAGGAAGTTGGGTATCCCTAGCAGATCTCAACATTCCCCAGCACAATATAGGGACATTCTTAACAAGCATCCCCGACAGTCTTGATATAAAACTGTTCCCCGGCGGTATACCAGGCATTCAGTGGAGTCACTCCCAGTACATCTCAAAATTTCCCCAAGAGAGTCCAATCAAGATTTCCCCAGGAAAGTTTGAATCATCTCCCCCAGCAGGAAGCTTATCCCCAGTAGATTCTGGAAGCTTCCCCCCTACAGAGCACGAACACGTCCCCCCGCTTTATTCAAAGGTTATTTCCCTACCAGGATATAACTGGGTTATCCTCAGCCAAAAGCCATGGAAAGATCGTCGTCGGCAAAGTCTCCTTACTCCCCAGCGAAGTCTATTAACACTTCCAACACAACAATGGTATCCCCAGCGAAGTTATCATCATATTACAGCAAAGTACTTCTCTCCCCACAGAGTATTGTTCCCCAGCAAGATCGATAGAGCAGTTATTCCCCGCAGAGTAATTTATTCGCCAAGTTTATTCCTCAACAAAATTATCTTCTCTTATCGGTATTCTTGCAACTATCATCCCCAGCGGAAGCAAAAATCCATTCTCCAAACATCAGCCCAGGATGTGACTTCCCGGCACCCGTCAAGGATTTACTTTCCTAGACAAAAACATACATTCATAAACATCGCATTTCCATACATTATAGCATGCATATACGCATCATATCTTACAATCTCATTTATATTGAGAACATCATTGCTTGATCCATATCATGCATTGCATATGACTGACCTTTAGCTTTCAGGAAAGATCCAATTAAGTTCTCAGCTATTCCAAGACCTCGTCTGGTTCAGTTAAATCGACTCCTAAAGATTTTTCTGATTCTTATCCAGTCAAAGGCCTTCTCTGGTTCAGTCAGATCGACCCTTAGATCTACCTGATTCTTATCCAGTTGAAGATTTCCAAGACCTCGTCTGGTTCAGTTAAATCGACTCCTAAAGATTTTTCTGATTCTTATCCAGTCAAACGCCTTCTCTGGTTCAGTCAGATCGACCCTAAGATCTCCCTGATTCTTATCCAGTTGAAGATTCCAAGACCTTGCCTGGTTCGGTTAAATCGATTCCTAAAGATTTTTCTAATTCTTATCCAGTCAAAGGCCTTCTCTGGTTCAGCCAGATCGACCCTAAGATCTCCCTGATTCTTATTCCAGTTGAAGATTTCAAGACCTTGTCCGGTTCAGTTAAATCGACTCCTAAAGATTTTTCTGATTCTTATCCAGTCAAAGGCCTTCTCTGGTTCAGTCAGATCGACCCTAAGATCTCCCTGATTCTTATCCAGTTGAAGATTCCAAGACCTTGCCTGGTTCGGTTAAATCAACTCCTAAAGATTTTTCTGATTCTTATCCAGTCAAAGGCCTTCTCTGGTTCAGTCAGATCGACCCTAAGATCTCCCTGATTCTTATCCAGTTGAAGATTCCAAGACCTTGCCTGGTTCAGTTAAATCGACTCCTAAAGATTTTTCTGATTCTTATCCAGTCAAAGGCCTTCTCTGGTTCAGTCAGATCGACCCTAAGATCTCCCTGATTCTTATTCCAGTAGAAGACATCCAAGATTCTCTCATCGTTACTGTTGAGGTTGAGGTCGCCTATGATTCTCTCATCGTTACTGTTGAGATAGTAATCACCCCAGATTCTCTCATCGTTACGGTTGAGGTAGTAATCATCCAAGGTTCTCTCACCGTCCCATTGAGGTAGTAACCATCCCTGATTCATTCATCACCTTTTGAAGCTCCAGACTCGATTCCTGTAACCAGTCAGGGCACATTTACATAAAGAATTTTAAAGTCAAACTCCTGTAACAGGCCAGGTAATTATTTTTCTTTTTTAGGTACGCAAGTTCTCGCTAAGGAATCTCTTACGCGATCGACACCCAGATGGCATCTATAAGCCCATCCACCTACCCATCACCTCTCAACATGGCATCTGTAAGCCCATCTTCCTATCCATCAATCTCCAAATGGCATCTGTAAGCCCATTCCCACCATAACACTGCTAACATGTGAGCGCAAATTTCTGGGCACTCTAGTGTTCAATCATCTTCCACCTTCGGATGACGAAAGGCACGCCAACCAATCTACATCCTCAGGTCTAAGAAGATTGAACAGGGGCAACTGTTGTACCCCAAAATTTTCCCTCCCATATTCTTCAAGGTTTGCAAAGAGCATGCTTCAAAGTCTCCCCAAAGGTTGCACAGTCCAATGGCCTCCTAACAGTCAAAAATTAGGGTTTTGGTTCTGGCAAAGAAATTGAAGTTTCCAAGGGTCCAAACAAGTCCCACATGCCCATAAACATTGTCAAGCATCCTTATGCCAAGTTTCAAGACTCACAGCACAAAATTGCACAGTCAAAAA
Source organism: Vicia faba (assembly GCA_948472305.1). NCBI lineage: Eukaryota > Viridiplantae > Streptophyta > Magnoliopsida > Fabales > Fabaceae > Vicia > Vicia faba. Next base: position 103,958,411 of record OX451736.1, read on the forward strand.
CCCTAATTGCTCAATAGTCAACTGCAGGGGCAAAATGGTCATTTGACAGTCAAAAGTCAAAATTTTTGGTCAACATCTTATTTTGAAGCCACAAATATCATTTGATCAATTCTTGATCATGATTCTCAAGGCAGGGCTCAAAAAGTCTCAAGATGCAAAAGTTTCTATTTTTGGACAGTTGGAAAAGCCAGCTGCAAATTGACCAAGGCATAACCTCCACATGGTTTATCAGAAAAATTCCATCCAAAGCTCATTTTGAAGAGAATGACATTTCCTACAACTCATCTTCACACTTCAAATCCAAGAAATGCTCTCACAAAAAGTTATCAATCTCAACATTATAGGTCATTTTCAAAAGTCAACAAAAAGGCACTTTAAGTCAAGGACCATAACTTGAGATTGGTAAATAAAAATGACATGGGACCAAAGGCATTGGTTAGAGGACTTCAAGACCTTTCCAAAATGTCCAAGAACATGATCAAAGCTTAAATATTGAGCAAGATATGCCTTGTGGAAGTTGGGAAATTTTTGGGAATTTTGAAAAGTCAAACTTGCTTCAAATGCCTCAAAATTGCTAATGGGCCTCAATTTCTTCCAAGAATCATCACCCAAAAGCTATGCACGACCCATTTACATCCAAGGGAGTTATTTTATCATTTTTGATTAATTATTTGAATTATTATTATTATTAATTCATTTAATTAAAATAAAATATGACAAAAATAGAAAATCATGTTTTCCAATCCTTTTTTGCAGCATATTCTCTCATTAAAGCCTAAATATTTCGTGCATCACTAAAAAGGCAAGATTTCTCATGATTGGCAATGGTTTTACAACAAAAAGATTGAAAAAGATTACATGGAAAATCAAGGATCCAAATCATCAATGCAAAGGTTTTTGGACTTGTTTTGTAAACCTAATTCACTCCACATAAAAACAGAAACACAACCCTAATCATAAGAACAAGAAGCTGCGCTGAAAACCTAAAAACAAACTTTGCATTTTTTTCAAAAAAAGTGGAAACTGAAAACATAGCTACCGTGCGTTTCAAGGCCTAAGAAGCATTCCAATAGCTTGCTTACACATCCAGGAAGCTTTCCCAATCAAAATCACATCCCCTAACCTCAAGAACTGGTAGAACACAGTCGCCCTGTTCATACATTTTTGCATAATCGTACTTTGAATTTCATGCCATATTAATGCATTTTAAATGTTGATTTATACTAACATGGGTATTCTGAAGCTAGTGGCACAATTTAATTGAAGAATGCTTGCATGTATGGAAAGTTACCATGAACGATGCCTAGGGTTTCAAAGCTCCAGATTTGGGGTTTTACGCATAAGGCAAAATTAAGCCACGAAACTTATACCATTGAAACCAGGACCTTCACACGAACACAATCATCACCTCGCGCCTTTTTTATATGGGACAGGAGCTAATCGCTATTTTTGTATATTGTGGTTAGTGGGGGTTTAAAACCCCCGCTACTTGTTTGACATTTTTTGCAGAAAAGAAGAAGATGATGCTTGCGTGTCTGGACGTGACTGGGAGATTCAAATCTTCGCGCTAATTTTTTTGTTTTACATCAATAGCACTTGTTTTCATATGTATTTGTTATACCCCAAAATTTGCCCTCCCATACTCCTCAAGAAATTGCCAAGCCAAGCTAGAAAAATTCCCCAAGGGTTGTGTAGTGCAACAGTCTCCCATACAGTCAAAATTAGGGTTTTGAGTCTGATCAAGAAAAGGAAGTTTTCAAAGGCTCAATCAAGTCTCATATGCTCACAAACATGGTCAAGCACCCTCATATCAAGTTTCAAGGCATTCAGCTCAAGATTGCACAGTCAAAACCCTAAATTGCACTACAGTCAACTGTAGGGGCAAAATGGTCATTTGGCAGTCAAAAGTTCAAATTTTTGGTCAATATATCATTTTGAAGCCACAAACATCATTTGATCAATGCTTGATCATGATTCTCAAAGTTTGGCTCAGAAATCATCAAAGATGCAAAAGTTGCTATATTTGGACAGTTGAAAAAGTCAACTGAAATTGACCAGGGCATAACTTTCACATGGATTATCAGAAAAATTCCATCCAAAGCTCATTTTGAAGAGAAAGACATTTCCTACAACTCATCTTCATACTTCAAGTCCAAGAAATGCTCTCACAAAAAGTTATCAATTTCAACATTATAGGTCATTTTCAAAAGTCAACAAAAAGGGACTTTAAGTCAAAGGCCATAACTTGAGATTGGTAAATCAAAATGACATGGGACCAAAGGCATTGGTTAAAGGACTCAAAGACCTTTCCAAAATGTCCAAGAATATGTGAAAAGCTTAAAAATTGAGCAAGTTATGCCTTATAGAAGTTGGGAAATTTTTGTGAAATGGCAAAAGTCAACTGTCCTTGAAAATCCAATTTTTGACAAAAGGGCCCCATTTTTTCCACTTGGTTCATCCTTGTCATGCCACACACGTGTCCCATGGTTAATTTCAAGACCAAATATTGATTTTTTTATTTTATTTAATTTTTGATGATTTAATTCATTTTAATTCTTTGAAAATTCAAATAAAATTTAAAAACCAATGGAATAGTGTCATGTGAACTTGGACAATTTCTATGTATCATGAATCAACTCAAGAAATCAGGCTAGGGTTCATTTGCACACTAGGTCTAGGTTTTGGCTAAAAAGGAGGAAAAATGGTTAAGAGTGAAAACCCTAAGACTAATTCCTTCATGAGCTTGAATCTAGGTCAAAGAGTAAGCCAATTCCATTCCATTATGATCACTGAGTCCAACCCTAACCATAATATGCCATATGCTGCGCTGAAAAGCCATGGGACAATTTGAAAAATGAGCCATATATTGCAAATCTGAAATCAAAGTTAGAGATTCTTTCAGGCCTTAATTCTTATACTATTAGCATCCTTAGGCATTCCTGAAGGCACTCCAATCACAAACAACAACAAAAGCGTAAGGAATTGGTGGATCGTACTCAAACTGTACAGAAATTTTTTTGAAATCGTGTTCTCAATTCTAAGCATGATCATTGCATTTTAATGGTAGATTCTTGTTCATTACAAAGTTTCTAAGCTAACCATAACTGTTAATTGAATTTTCGTGCACTTTTGGCCAAGTTACCATGTTTGGTTTTTAGGGTTTCCAGCTTTTTGAATTAGGGCTTTTAGAACAGAGTAAAATCAAGCCTCAAGATCACTACCATTGCAATCAACGTGCTCCAACGAACAAGAAGCAGGCCTCGCGAACAATTTATGTCCAACAGGATCCTAATCGCTATTTTCTAACATGCCTTCTATAGCAACGGGTTAAAACCGTTGCTTATTGCTTTTGTGTTTCAGAAAAAAAAAGAAGAACGAGGATGATGATGTGGTGGCATGCAGGGATTGGGAGGTTTAAAAGTTCGCGCGCGTTCCAAGAGTTGTGCTACTTCTCTTTTATATTATTTATATTATATTATATGTTAAATGAAATGCAAGTGGCTCAGTGGACAAGGAAGCGTGCCTGTGACTCTCATGACCTGGGTTCAAGTCCCAGGTCTGGCCAATTTCCACATTATTTTTCAAAACAAAATCCTATGCTTTACTAACTTCCAGGTACACCATGCTCCATCCTCCTCCAACCTCCACGCGTCCCCAAGGCATCAGATCCATGGCCAATGTTCAAGATGCATTATACATCAAGTCAACTGCATCATACAGGATTAGAAAAAGTCAGCGAATTCAAGGCTTGATGGGCCAAAATCACCAGGCCTACACCTCCAATTTTTGGGGCCACACCCCCCTGGTTTGCTTTATTATTTTTATTTTTATTCTTTCTTTAATTTTTTTCTTTTATTTCTTTGACTTGCTATTTATTTAATTAATAATTTTTTTTTTTTTACAAAAATACAAAAACATCATAAAAATCAGAAAAGTCAAAATTAATTAATAATTATCTTATTTTAAATATTTTTTGTATAAATAAATGTTTGTAATTATTTAGTTTTAATTAGGTTTTCAAATTTAATTCTTTTAATAACTAAAATCCAAAAAAATAGAGTTTAGGTTTAATAACTTTTTATTTCCTTTTTTTAATTTTCTTTTTTTCAGAATAATAATATTATTTATTTATTTTCATAAATCAAAAATTGTACATAAATTAATTTAGAGTTAAATTAGGTTAAAAGTTAATATTTTCCTTAATAACTTAAAAAACATTAGAACTAGGGTTTAGCATTTTAGTTTTAATTAATTTGTCTTTTTTTTCTTTTAAATCTAAAAAAACACAAAAATACTATTCTTCATTTAATTTTAATTCTAGATTCCTTGATTAATTTTAATTGTTTGTAAAAGGGTCCAACGCCCTAGTTTTGTTTAATCTCTTTATTTCGCGCATTTATTTTATATTGTTTAAATAATTCTGTATATGCCCCAAAGCCATGTAATTTAAAATTCTCGCACTTTTATTTATTCGCTTTATTTATTTTCAGTCAAATCGGGTTCGGTTTTTTTGGCGATGTGGACCCGCGCCAGTTGTAATAGTTTAGATTTATTTTTCGCAACTTTTAACTGTTAAACAATAACATGAAAGAATGAATGCCCAAAAATAAAATCGAATCGTTAGATCACCAATGCATGACAAGACAAACAATAAACTGAAAATGACACACAATTCACACACCACCCCTAGGGTACGCTTCACTGTTGCCTTGCCCCTCGAAAGGTGGTCGTCGAGTAGAGGACGTCTTAGTAAGTCCTCATGATCCGGGAACCCGACATGAGGGTAGCTTCTAAGGTGTCTTCCCATTGCTCTGGCGATCACCATGTCCCTAAACCTCGAATTGACCCGAACACCTCCAGCGGTGGTGCTACCTACCTCTCAATGGTGGGATGGCACTACTTTAAAGGACATTTACACAGATGAATTCTTTAGGGTAGGTAGGTTCTCAAGGATACTTGCTCTAATTTCAAACAAAAATACTTTTCACACCAACACATTTTCAAAAGCTTTCAAAGCAAACTTTTCAAACACTCTGACGTACGAGTTGAACTGAAACTTTTCAAAGAATATTTTTGAAACCCACATTGAAAAGCAAGCAAACAATTTTGAAAACACATTGAGCAAGTACCTAAGAGCCCATGGATAACCATGGATAGAAAGGGTGCTAACACCTTCCCTTTCTATAACCTACCTCCCGAACCGAGAGCAATCTCTTTAAAGGAATTTTTCTGTGCTTTTGTCCTTTCCACTTGGAGAAAATAAAAGACGGTGGCGACTCTTGCTTCCGCGACATTTCGCGAACCAGCTTTAAAACAGTCAGTTCCAGATCCACCGATCACAGAACTGGCGACTCTGCTGGGGATAAACTTAAAGTGAGGTGTACCTTAGGACTAAGATCATTGTGTTTTCAATTGCTTTCCTTGCTTGCTTTATTATTGTGGGACTGTCTTGGGAGTTCTATAGATCCTAACCCGGATCTGGGGGATACCCTTTTAGAAAGTAGCAACAAGGCTGTGAGGGAACTGTGCGGGGTATACCGACATGGTTGAAACAGTCTGCTACGTTGATGTGGCACTTTGGTGTGTACCGGTAACCCTTGAGTCAGTCAAGGAGAGTACGGGGCCTCCATGTGGTGTCATGAAGCATCAACAGACCTTAGGAACCTTAATTGAACCATCTTGGCCTCTTTAGGGTAGTGAGATAACTGACTTTGGTGCAGTCCGAGGTTGGTTGATACTCGATACTACACTCAATTGAGGGTTGCTTTCCTGGAATATTTCGGTCGCCAGTTCAGTGGCTAAATCGAAACGATGAACAATGAAAGCAATCCCGTGATATTGGGAACCTTAGAACCCGGTTACTTTGATTAGGACAGGTTGAACCCACCAACTTCAAGAGGGTACTACCCAGACCCCATGCTGGCCTTAAACCTTAAGGGCCTGTCTTGTGTGCCTTGTGTGCCTTACATGTTTGTCTTTGTAAATATCTGTGATGTGTTTAATCATAGCATCATGACATCATCCAACATCATATGCATTAACTAACCATTTCAGGGGTTCGAATTTTCATCTTTGTTCTTGTTTTGTAGGACATGGAAACTGTTCGTAGAAAGACAATTCCAATCAGTCTTGTAAGGATCCCTCCTCAGCTTAAGGAGCTTATATCCAGGATTCCCGAGAACTCTTCATTTAGTGAAAGGCATGGAAGCCTCATCAGCTTGGTCAACACCAACATTGAGGAAGATATGATAAAGGTCCTGTTCCAATTCTTTGACCCTCTGCATCACTGTTTCACCTTCTTGGACTATCAGTTGGTACCTACATTGGAGGAGTTCTCCCGACTCCTGAAGATCCCTATCCTTGATCAGCTACCCTTCAACGGTACAGAAAAGGAACCTAAGCTTGAAGAGATTGCTAAAGCCTTGCACCTACAGTCATCTGACCTCAAGGGACATTGGGAAGTCAGAAGTGGTATCAAAGGGTTCTTAGCCAGGTTTCTGTTTGAAAAGGCCTATGAATGTTGGAACTCCCTTGACTTACAAGCTTTTGAAAAGGTTGTGGCCCTTCTTGTTTATGGTTTGGTGTTGTTCCCTAACCCAGATAAGCTCATTGATATCAGTGCCGTCCAGATCTTTATGTCCAGGAATCCTATACCTACGTTGCTGGGGGACATCCTTCACTCATGTTACACTCGAACCATGAGAAAAAGAGGTGTCCTAATGTGTTGCACTCCTCTCCTGGGAAAGTGGTTTATTTCGCACCTTCCACAATCAGTCCTGAAGAACGAGCGGGGTTTGAGATGGTCACAACGGTTGATGACTCTTACACATGCAGATATACATTGGTGCCCTAGGTCTAGAGAAGATGTCACTATCATTGATCGTTGCGGGGAATATCCTAATGTTCCTTTACTTGGAATCAGAGGGGGTATTACTTATAGTCCATGCCTGGCTTGGAGACAATTTGGTTATGCTCGGAGGGATGGTCCTCATGACATGTTGATTCCTGACATAGTTTTTGACTTCGACAACGATACTCAAGGACTTCGCCAGAGGTTTATCAGAGCTTGGAGGATGCCTAGTAGGATAGACAGCAAAACACTGGGGCACAGGAACTCCATCCCTTTGGAGCCTTACCTCAAGTGGGTACGAGCCCGCTCTCAGAAACTAGTAATGCCTTATCCTCACATGCTTCCAGTAATCAAAGAGCCTGCTTTGGAAGGAGAAGTGTCTCACGTCATTCAGCACCCTGATATGCCCACATCCTGGGAAGAGATGCAGAAGAGTTGGATCCAGCTTAAAGAAGAGAGGAATTCTCTTGAGACTAGTCTGCATGCCAGTGAAAAGAAAGTCCTGGAGCTCACTCGCCTGTTGCACGAGGAAAGGAACCTCAACACTTACATAGCTCCAAAGAAGATGCGCAACATATTTTGGGATTGATTTGATCTTTTTGTACTTTTGCCCATGAGGCTTTGATGTATTAAACAATGATTTTCTTAATAATAACGTGTGTTCCTTTTGGTCTACAACGAATTTGAATTTTCGAACTCTTGAATGCATTGCATAAACACATATCATTCATCATGTGCATCATAAATACTCTTCTTTTCAGGTTGTTTACTGTTCTTCGCTGTTTATTTCAGCATCATGAATCCTGAATCATCAACCGAGGCATCCATCAAGGCTCTTCAGGCGCAAAACGTCCAATTTCAGGCGCAGAACGCCCAATTTCAGGAGCTGATCAAGGGCTTGGCTCAGGGTCAACAAGAGTTGAAGACCATGCTTCTGAAGAAGACTAAGAAGAAGAGGAGGACTGTGCTATTTAACACTGGGCGCAGACTCGGGAACACTTTGGTTGAAGCTGAAAGGACTCCTCCATCTGTGACGGAAGGTAGTCACCAAGAAAGAGAGGTCACTACTCCTGTGGGCTCTGATACTGAAACAGACTTCAACGACGAACAGTACCCTCCTGCTGAAGACCGGTACAAACAGCTGGAAGACAGATTAAAAGCTGTGGAAGTTCAGCGGGTGCCTGGATTGGATTTCGGAGACTTGGGGTTATCTACTGGAGTGGTGATTCCCCACAAGTTCAAAACACCTGCTTTCGTGAAGTATGATGGGGCTTCCTGTCCCAAGATGCACCTTCGTTCTTATGTAAGGAAGATCCAGCCTTACACAGCAGACAAGAACCTTTGGATCCACTTCTTCCAGGAGAGTCTTTCAGGGACTCACCTCGATTGGTTCTATCAACTGGATGGAATCAGCATTCGTAACTGGGAGGATCTGGCCACTGCTTTTTACAAGCAGTATCAGTATAATGCCGACCTCGCTCCTACACGTACCCAACTCCAGGGTATGTCGCTAGGGTCGGGTGAAGGTTTTAAGGAGTACGCTCAGAAATGGAGAGACCTGGCTGGCAGGGTGCAGCCACCATTGACTGATCGGGAGTTAGTAGACATGTTCTTGGGGACCCTATCTGGTCCGTTTTTCAATCATCTCATTGGTAATTCCTCTGCTGGGTTTACTGATCTGATCCTGACTGGTGAAAGGATCGAGGCCGGTATAAAATCGGGGAAGATACAGAAAGGTGCCTCCTCCAGTACTGAGAAGAAACCCTTCAAAAAGGAGGCTAGTGCTGTATATGGCTCCCGGAGAACAGAGCGACCTGAGCACCGCCAATCTGTCAGTGCGGTAATGATTTCCAAACCTGCTGCCGCTCCTCGGCCAACCAATCCTCAAAAGTTTGAAAGACCCCGGAGGGAGTTTACCCGGTTAAGCATGACCTTATCACAGATCCTGCCACAGTTGCTATCCACCAATTTAGTGACTGTCAAGGAGGCTCCAAAGTTTCCCAATACTGCATCCCCCAAGTTCAATCCAAATGCTCGCTGTGCTTATCACTCTGATAGCCCGGGGCATAACACAGATGACTGTTGGGCCCTAAGGAATAAGGTTCAAGACCTCATTGATGCAAAGGAAATACAGTTTGAGGCGCCCGAGAAGCCGAATGTTGTAACTGCTCCCATGCCCCAGCATGGAGTGAATGCTGTTGAGGAGGATTTGTATGTAGCTTCGGTGGATGATGTTGCTACTCCGTTGCCGATGGTCAAGAGGAATCTGTTGCTAGCCGGTTTATTTCCGGGATGTAGCGAAGATTGCCCTCTATGTGTTGCTTCCCCTGCTGGTTGTTCTCTGTTGAAGTCAGGCATCCAAAACCTGATAGATAGTAGAGAGATTTTGTTCGAAAAGACTATTGTTCCTGCTGCTCCTGTTGAAGAAGTGTCGATCGTTACCATCTTCAACAATCATTCCAAGGCTCCTTCAAAGAAGCCTATACAAATTTTGTCAGTTCACAAGAGTACTCCCATCACCATTACTGTTCCGGGGCCTATACCCTACAAATCTGATAAAGCTGTCCCATGGCACTATGGGGCGGATGTTTATGTTCTGGGTGTGAAACAAGAGTGCAACATTGATACTGGGGTCTCCAACATCACCGGGCCTGCTAAGGTCACTCGTAGTGGAAGACTGTTCTCGCCAGACATTGCTCCTCCGGCAATTCATAGGCCTTTGATCTTCACACCTGCCAGTATGCCTGTTTCTCCCTCTGACCAAGTATCCACCCCTGCTGCTGAGTCATCTGATACTCGGGGCAAGGGGACTGCTGCTGATGTGCCTGCCAGGACGGAGGCACCAAAGACCATTGTTGAGGCTTCCAAGCAGGAAATGGAAGAAATCCTCAAGATAATAAAGAAAAGTGATTTCAACGTTGTAGAACAGCTGGGGCACACCCCCTCTAAAATCTCCATGTTGTCACTGCTACTGTGTTCAGAGGCCCATGCAAAGGCTCTGATTGCTTTCTTAAAGACTGCCCACGTACCCCAAGAGACGACTGCTGACCAGTTCACCGACTGTGTGGCCAACCTAACTGCTGATAATGGCCTGGGTTTCTCTGATGCCGATCTGACAGCAAAGGGGAAGAACCATAATGATGCCCTGCATGTCTCCATTGAATGCAGGGGCACTACTCTTGCTCATGTGCTGGTTGACACAGGTTCTTCATTAAACGTGCTGCCCAAGAAGGCTCTGGATAGGCTGGATTGTGAAGGTCTAGAGCTCAAACCAAGTAGCATTGTTGTCCGGGCCTTTGACGGGTCCAAAAGAATGGTACATGGTGAGGTGGACATCCCAATCAGGGTTGGGTCACAGGTATTCGATTCAAAATTCTATGTGATGGACATCCATCCATCCTATTCTTGTTTGCTGGGTCGCCCATGGATCCACAAGGCTGGAGCTGTGACCTCCACATTGCATCAGAAGCTCAAGTACCCGGTCAGGGGGAAGATCGTAACAGTGCAAGGGGAGGAGGAATACATGGTCAACCACCTCAACTCTTTCAGATACGTAGAAATGGATGGGGAGTTCATTGAAACCCCCTTTCAACATTTTGAGGAAGTACCACCAACCTTGGCAGCAGCAGAAGATGAAGAGGTTTCTCCTATGAAGATGGCCTCCTTAAAGGACGCCCGGGCTGTGATCGAAAAAGGTGAATGTGCAAACTGGGGCAAGCTTCCTGATCTTACTCCTAAGACTAACAAGTTTGGGCTGGGTTTCACCACAGAAGCTCAGAAAGCGGTGCGCAAGGCCAGAATTGGAAGACCTCCGGTGCTCATCACTCACTCTGAAGTGAATGCTATTGGAGAGGATGAAGTGGAAGAGTCAGAGTTCGATAGCTGGATCTACCCGACGGCCGACGGTGGATTGACCAATTGGACTGCTAAAGATTTTACACCCATAACTTTTGTTCCTCAGTAATGAATTTCTTTGTTTTTGATTTGTAATAAACAATAATTTGAAACTATATGGCCCGGTGTCTTACCCGGGGCACCGTGGTTTTATTTATGAGGGCTTTTGTTTGTCACTATCATATATCATGAATAAAAGCATTGGACGTTTTTCACAATTCAAATTTTGCGCTCCTTTTCTTTCTTTTCTTTACATATTGCAAAACAGCTGTATTTACACACACACTCACTCATACAGGTTTCAATCCACTCTGGATCTCACTGGTAACGACTCTGCTACTGCCAGTTATGACTTCGAAAATCCGATCAACTTAGCCGAAGACGAAGGTGAAGATGATTGCGAAGTGCCTGGTGAACTTGCAAGACTGTTACAACAGGAAGAGAGGGCAATTCAACCCCATGAAGAGCCAGTAGAAATAATAAACTTGGGTACTGAGGAAGACAAGAAAGAGGTGAAGATTGGTGCCAACCTAGAACTCAGCGTGAAGCAACGGTTGACTCAGATGCTGCATGACTATAAAGAAATCTTTGCCTGGTCCTACGAAGATATGCCCGGATTAGATACCGACATTGTGGTCCATCACTTACCAACTAAAGAAGATTGTCCTCCGGTTAAGCAAAAGGTCCGCCGTATGCGTCCAGAGATGTCTGAGAAGATTAAAGCCGAGGTTATGAAGCAGTTTGATGCCGGGTTTCTTGCAGTGACTTCTTACCCTCAGTGGGTTGCTAATGTGGTGCCGGTACCTAAGAAAGACGGCAAGGTCAGGATGTGTGTCGATTACAGGGATCTGAACAGGGCCAGCCCCAAGGATGACTTCCCTCTACCCCACATTGACGTCCTTGTTGATAATACAGCTCAGCATAAAGTGTTCTCTTTCATGGATGGTTTTTCAGGCTACAATCAAATCAAGATGGCACCTGAAGACATGGAAAAGACTACATTTGTTACTCAGTGGGGCACCTTCTGTTACAAGGTCATGCCATTCGGGTTAAAGAATGCTGGGGCAACCTACCAACGTGCCATGGTTGCTTTATTTCATGACATGATCCATCATGAGATAGAAGTGTATGTTGACGACATGATCGCTAGGTCCCAAACTGAGGAAGAGCATCTAGATCATCTGCAGAAACTGTTTGACCGTTTGAAACTGTACAAGCTGAGGTTAAACCCGAACAAGTGCACCTTCGGGGTAAGATCTGGAAAGTTGCTAGGCTTCGTGGTAAGTGACAAGGGAATTCAAGTGGACCCTGCCAAGGTCAAAGCCATTCAAGAGATGCCAGTTCCTAAGACAGAGAAGGAAGTCAGAGGCTTTCTAGGACGTCTGAATTACATCGCTCGGTTCATCTCACACTTGACTGCTACCTGTGAACCAATCTTCAAGCTGCTGAAGAAAGATCAGGTAGTACGTTGGAATGATGAATGTCAGGTTGCTTTTGACAGAATCAAAGAATATCTCCAAGAACCACCCATCCTTATGCCACCAGTTGAAGGGAGACCTTTGATACTTTACCTGACAGTGCTTGATAATGCAATGGGGTGTGTGCTGGGGCAGCATGACAAGTCTGGCCGAAAAGAGCATGCCATTTATTACCTTAGCAAAAAGTTTACCGACTGTGAGACCCGATACTCACTGCTTGAGAAAACTTGCTGCGCTTTGGTATGGGCTGCTCGCCGGCTGAGACAGTATATGCTGACTCACACTACCTTGTTGATCTCAAAAATGGATCCTATAAAGTACATATTCGAAAAGCCTGCTCTGTCTGGGAGAATTGCAAGATGGCAGATGATCTTGACGGAATACGACATTCAGTATACGACCCAAAAAGCCATCAAGGGAAGTGTACTGGCAGACCACCTAGCACATCAGGCTGTGGATGACTACCAATCAATGAACTTCGAGTTTCCAGATGAAAGCATTATGATAATAACTGACTGTGAAATACCTGGACCGGATGAAGGACCTGAACCAGGATCCCGATGGTCTATGCACTTTGACGGAGCCTCCAATGCTTTGGGAAATGGTATCGGCGCCATAATCGTATCTCCACAAGGTACTCATACTCCACTCACCGCCCGGCTGTGTTTCAACTGTACCAACAACATGGCGGAGTATGAAGCGTGTATTATGGGTCTTCAAGCTGCGATCGACCTGAGGATCAAATTTCTGAGTGTCTTCGGAGATTCCGCTCTTGTGATCAATCAGATCAAAGGAGAGTGGGATACGAAACACCCAAACTTGATTCCTTACAGAGAATGTGTGTTGGCCCTGATCCCCCACTTCACAGAGATAACATTTGAGCACTTTCCAAGAGAAGAGAATCAGTTGGCGGACGCGTTAGCTACAATGTCTTCAATGTTCAAGGTTAAATGGGATAATGAGGCTCCCCGGATCATCATCTGGAAATTGGACGAACCGGCATACTGTTGTGATCTCGAAACTGAATTGGTAACTGAGAAGCCCTGGTACCACGAAGTGAAGAGATATCTGGAAGCACAGGAATACCCTGAAGGAGCATCTGTCAATGATAAGAAACTCCTGAGGAGGTTTGCAGCCAAGTTCTTTCTTAGCAATGGCATCTTGTACAAGCGAAACCAGGATTCAACCCTACTGCGTTGTGTAGATAAGACTGAAGCAGAAAGAATCATGGAAGAGCTACATGAAGGGACCTTTGGTACACACTCCAGTGGACATACCATGGCAAAGAAGATCCTACGGGCAGGGTATTACTGGTCCACCATGGAAGCTGATTGCTACCAACATTCTAGGACATGCCATAAATGCCAGATCTACGCAGACAAGGTGCATGTTCCTCCGGTTCCCCTGAATGTTCTGACTGCGCCTTGGCCATTCGCAATGTGGGGCATAGACATGATCGGTGAGATTAAACCTACGGCATCTAATGGACATCGCTTCATCCTAGTGGCGATTGATTATTTTACGAAGTGGGTTGAGGCAGCATCCTATGCTACGGTGACTAAGACTGTTGTGGCACGGTTCATTCGGCACAATCTGATCTGTCGGTACGGTGTCCCTGAGCGGATTATTACAGATAACGGTACCAATCTAAACAATAAGATGATCGCTGAGCTCTGCGAACAGTTCAAGATACAGCACCACAATTCCTCTCCTTACAGACCAAAGATGAATGGGGCTGTAGAAGCAGCTAATAAAAACATCAAGAAGATCGTGCAGAAGATGACAGTAACGTATAAAGATTGGCACGAGATGTTACCGTTCGCTCTGCATGGGTATCGTACCTCAGCTAGGACGTCAACCGGGGCAACTCCTTTCTCTCTGGTTTATGGCATGGAGGCAGTCTTGCCGATCGAAGTACAAATTCCTTCTCTCCGGATAATGAAGGATGCAAATCTGAATGAAGATGACTGGATCCAGACGCGACTTGATCAGCTCAACCTTATTGATGAAAAGAGACTTGCTGCTATCTGTCATGGTCAGACGTATCAGAAGCGAATGATCAGGGCATTTAACAAAAAGGTCAGACCACAGGAATATCAAGTCGGGGATCTGGTGATCAAGCGAATCATCCTTCCTCAGAGTGATCCAAGGGGCAAATGGACCCCTACGTACGAAGGGCCATTTGTGGTTAAGCATGTGTTCTCAGGAGGAGCAATGATATTAACCAACATGGATGGTGACGACCTTCCTCATCCCGCCAATGCAGACATAGTTAAAAAATACTACGCATGAAAAAATGACCCGCTAGGCTGACATGCCTAGGCAAAAATTAGGGCTTCCCGTCGAACCAAAAGGGTTCGAGCAAAATGAAGGGATGGAAATGAAAAATCTGTACACCCGGCAAGTCGAAAACCTGAAAAGGCGGCTTGGGCAAAAATGGGTATCCCGGTGGACTGAAAACCCGAAAGGGCAGTCCAGGCAAAAATTAGGGATAAAAGCGTAATACTATGTCTCATTGGATCACTTTGCATCCAGAATCCGGTATCTACATCAAGTTCAGACGGCATCGATCAGTCAGCTTCACTTTCAACCAAGGTCATCAAGTGATGAGACGCTCAGAGTTATAAAGGCGATAACAGAGTTCAAACCCAGTGGATCGTTCATCTTTCACACATCTGTTTTATTTTCTTTTGTACAAAACTTGTATAAACTCTCTTGTTCGGCGACATTCCTCTTACTAGGACGTCAGCCTCTTGTACACAAAACGCCTATTCACAGGCTATTCAAAATCAATACAAATATACTTTTCAGTTAAACGTGCCAACTATTTTTCTTTTTGCTTTGTTTTGTAAAGAACGTCCAAGGTTCAATTTATGATATATGCATTGACAATAATTTGCTAGCTCATAAATATTTGCATACGAAACAAAGAATTAATTGCAGGTGACACTAGAAACAGGGGCAATAAAGAGTTGTCTGAGCAGTCTAATTGTTCTATCCTCTAAGGTACCAAGGCAGGTTCAGCCAAAGAACCTAACCAGGCATCTTAAATTCCCCAGAGAGTGAGACAGCAAGTCAGTGCATTCTTCCCCAAACAAAGTTAACAAGTCTCAAGAAAATTGGGTATCCTCCAATAGATCCCAATATTCCCCAGCAGCATATATTCTTAACAAGCATCCCCGGCAGTCTTGGTCTAAAGATTGTTCCCCGGCGGTACATCAACATTCAAAGGAATCACTTCCCCAGCATATCAAAACTTCCCCAGGAGAGTCCCATCCAAGTTCCCCAGGAAAGATGGAATTCATCTCCCCAAGCAGTAAGCTTATCCCCAGTATGTTCTGGAAGCTCATCCCCTAGCAGAGCACGAATGCGTCGTCCGGCTTTATTTAAAGAGTTATTTCCTCAACAGGATATAACTGGGTTATCCTCAGCCAAAAGCCAAGGAAAGGTCGTCGTCAACGTAGTTCCTTCCTATCCCCAGCGAAGTCCATCAATACTTCCAACATAACAACGGTATCCTCAGCAGGTTATCAACAACTCAGCAAGGCATCACTCTTTCCACAGAGTATTGCTTTCCAGCATGATCGCTAGAGTATCTTTTCTCCCCACAGAATCTTCCATTCGCCAAGTTTATTCCGCAACGGAGTCATCGTCTCCTACCGGTATCCTTGCAACTACTATCATCCTCAGCGGAAGCAAAATCTATTCTTCGACATCAGCCCAGGATACAACTTCCCGGCACCCGTCAAGGATTTACTTTCCTAGACGAAAACATACACAAAACATCACATACATCATTATAGCATGCATAACGCACTGCATCATACAAATCTCATTTATGTTGAGAACATCATTGCTTGATCCATATCATGCATTGCATATGACTGACTTTTACCTTTCAGGAAAGATCCAGTTACGTTCTCAAGCTACGTTTCAAGACCTAGACCGGTTCGGTTAAATCGTCCCAAGATTTTCCCGATGCTTATCCAGTCAAAGGCCTTCTCTGGATCAGTTAAATCGTCCCAAGATTTTCCTGATGCTTATCCAGTTGAAGACATTTCAAGACCTAGACCGGTTCAGTTAATCGTCCCAAGATTTTCCTGATGCTTATCCAGTCAAAGGCCTTCTCTGGTTCAGTCAGATCGACCCTAAGATCTCCCTGATGCTTATCCAATTGAAGACATTTCAAGACCTAGACCGGTTCAGTTAATCGTCCCAAGATTTTCCCGATGCTTATCCAGTCAAAGGCCTTCTCTGGTTCAGTCAGATCGACCCTAAGATCTCCCTGATGCTTATCCAGTTGAAGACATTTCAAGACCTAGACCGGTTCAGTTAAATCGTCCCAAGATTTTCCTGATGCTTATCCAGTCAAAGGCCTTCTCTGGTTCAGTCAGATCGACCCTAAGATCTCCCTGATGCTTATCCAGTTGAAGACATTTCAAGACCTAGACCGGTTCAGTTAAATCGTCCCAAGATTTTCCTGATTCTTACCCAGTCAAAGGCCTCTCTGGTTCAGTCAGATCGACCCTAAGATCTCCCTGATTCTTATCCCAGTAGAAGACACCCCAGATTTTTCTCAACGAGCGTTGTTGAGGTTAAAGTCGCCCAAGGCTCTCTTACCATTCATGCTAAGGAAGTAATCATCCCTGGTTCTTTCATCGCCGTTTGAAGCTCCAGACTCAGCTCCTGTAACTTGTCAGGACATATCTATGCCAGGCATCTAAAAATCAGCTCCGGCAACGTGTCAGGTACTCATTTTCTGTTTTGCAGGTATACAGGTTCTCACCCAAGGAATCTCTTACGCGATCAATCTCCAGATGGCATCTATAAGCCCATTCCCCCATCATTGCTAACATGTGAGCGCAAATTTCCGGGCACTCTAGTGTCCAATCATCTTTTACCCTCGGATTACGAAAGGCACGTCAGCCAATCTGCATCCTCAGGTCTAAGAAGATTGAACAGGGGCAACTGTTATACCCCAAAATTTGCCCTCCCATACTCCTCAAGAAATTGCCAAGCCAAGCTAGAAAAAATCCCCAAGGGTTGTGTAGTGCAACAGTCTCCCATACAGTCAAAATTAGGGTTTTGAGTCTGATCAAGAAAAGGAAGTTTTCAAAGGCTCAATCAAGTCTCATATGCTCACAAACATGGTCAAGCACCCTCATATCAAGTTTCAAGGCATTCAGCTCAAGATTGCACAGTCAAAACCCTAAATTGCACTACAGTCAACTGTAGGGGCAAAATGGTCATTTGGCAGTCAAAAGTTCAAATTTTTGGTCAATATATCATTTTGAAGCCACAAACATCATTTGATCAATGCTTGATCATGATTCTCAAAGTTTGGCTCAGAAATCATCAAAGATGCAAAAGTTGCTATATTTGGACAGTTGAAAAAGTCAACTGAAATTGACCAGGGCATAACTTTCACATGGATTATCAGAAAAATTCCATCCAAAGCTCATTTTGAAGAGAAAGACATTTCCTACAACTCATCTTCATACTTCAAGTCCAAGAAATGCTCTCACAAAAAGTTATCAATTTCAACATTATAGGTCATTTTCAAAAGTCAACAAAAAGGGACTTTAAGTCAAAGGCCATAACTTGAGATTGGTAAATCAAAATGACATGGGACCAAAGGCATTGGTTAAAGGACTCAAAGACCTTTCCAAAATGTCCAAGAATATGTGAAAAGCTTAAAAATTGAGCAAGTTATGCCTTATAGAAGTTGGGAAATTTTTGTGAAATGGCAAAAGTCAACTGTCCTTGAAAATCCAATTTTTGACAAAAGGGCCCCATTTTTTCCACTTGGTTCATCCTTGTCATGCCACACACGTGTCCCATGGTTAATTTCAAGACCAAATATTGATTTTTTTATTTTATTTAATTTTTGATGATTTAATTCATTTTAATTCTTTGAAAATTCAAATAAAATTTAAAAACCAATGGAATAGTGTCATGTGAACTTGGACAATTTCTATGTATCATGAATCAACTCAAGAAATCAGGCTAGGGTTCATTTGCACACTAGGTCTAGGTTTTGGCTAAAAAGGAGGAAAAATGGTTAAGAGTGAAAACCCTAAGACTAATTCCTTCATGAGCTTGAATCTAGGTCAAAGAGTAAGCCAATTCCATTCCATTATGATCACTGAGTCCAACCCTAACCATAATATGCCATATGCTGCGCTGAAAAGCCATGGGACAATTTGAAAAATGAGCCATATATTGCAAATCTGAAATCAAAGTTAGAGATTCTTTCAGGCCTTAATTCTTATACTATTAGCATCCTTAGGCATTCCTGAAGGCACTCCAATCACAAACAACAACAAAAGCGTAAGGAATTGGTGGATCGTACTCAAACTGTACAGAAATTTTTTTGAAATCGTGTTCTCAATTCTAAGCATGATCATTGCATTTTAATGGTAGATTCTTGTTCATTACAAAGTTTCTAAGCTAACCATAACTGTTAATTGAATTTTCGTGCACTTTTGGCCAAGTTACCATGTTTGGTTTTTAGGGTTTCCAGCTTTTTGAATTAGGGCTTTTAGAACAGAGTAAAATCAAGCCTCAAGATCACTACCATTGCAATCAACGTGCTCCAACGAACAAGAAGCAGGCCTCGCGAACAATTTATGTCCAACAGGATCCTAATCGCTATTTTCTAACATGCCTTCTATAGCAACGGGTTAAAACCGTTGCTTATTGCTTTTGTGTTTCAGAAAAAAAAAGAAGAACGAGGATGATGATGTGGTGGCATGCAGGGATTGGGAGGTTTAAAAGTTCGCGCGCGTTCCAAGAGTTGTGCTACTTCTCTTTTATATTATTTATATTATATTATATGTTAAATGAAATGCAAGTGGCTCAGTGGACAAGGAAGCGTGCCTGTGACTCTCATGACCTGGGTTCAAGTCCCAGGTCTGGCCAATTTCCACATTATTTTTCAAAACAAAATCCTATGCTTTACTAACTTCCAGGTACACCATGCTCCATCCTCCTCCAACCTCCACGCGTCCCCAAGGCATCAGATCCATGGCCAATGTTCAAGATGCATTATACATCAAGTCAACTGCATCATACAGGATTAGAAAAAGTCAGCGAATTCAAGGCTTGATGGGCCAAAATCACCAGGCCTACACCTCCAATTTTTGGGGCCACACCCCCCTGGTTTGCTTTATTATTTTTATTTTTATTCTTTCTTTAATTTTTTTCTTTTATTTCTTTGACTTGCTATTTATTTAATTAATAATTTTTTTTTTTTTACAAAAATACAAAAACATCATAAAAATCAGAAAAGTCAAAATTAATTAATAATTATCTTATTTTAAATATTTTTTGTATAAATAAATGTTTGTAATTATTTAGTTTTAATTAGGTTTTCAAATTTAATTCTTTTAATAACTAAAATCCAAAAAAATAGAGTTTAGGTTTAATAACTTTTTATTTCCTTTTTTTAATTTTCTTTTTTTCAGAATAATAATATTATTTATTTATTTTCATAAATCAAAAATTGTACATAAATTAATTTAGAGTTAAATTAGGTTAAAAGTTAATATTTTCCTTAATAACTTAAAAAACATTAGAACTAGGGTTTAGCATTTTAGTTTTAATTAATTTGTCTTTTTTTTCTTTTAAATCTAAAAAAACACAAAAATACTATTCTTCATTTAATTTTAATTCTAGATTCCTTGATTAATTTTAATTGTTTGTAAAAGGGTCCAACGCCCTAGTTTTGTTTAATCTCTTTATTTCGCGCATTTATTTTATATTGTTTAAATAATTCTGTATATGCCCCAAAGCCATGTAATTTAAAATTCTCGCACTTTTATTTATTCGCTTTATTTATTTTCAGTCAAATCGGGTTCGGTTTTTTTGGCGATGTGGACCCGCGCCAGTTGTAATAGTTTAGATTTATTTTTCGCAACTTTTAACTGTTAAACAATAACATGAAAGAATGAATGCCCAAAAATAAAATCGAATCGTTAGATCACCAATGCATGACAAGACAAACAATAAACTGAAAATGACACATAATTCACACACCACCCCTAGGGTACGCTTCACTGTTGCCTTGCCCCTCGAAAGGTGGTCGTCGAGTAGAGGACGTCTTAGTAAGTCCTCATGATCCGGGAACCCGGCATGAGGGTAGCTTCTAAGGTGTCTTCCCATTGCTCTGGCGATCACCATGTCCCTAAACCTCGAATTGACCCGAACACCTCCAGCGGTGGTGCTACCTACCTCTCAATGGTGGGATGGCACTACTTTAAAGGACATTTACACAGATGAATTCTTTAGGGTAGGTAGGTTCTCAAGGATACTTGCTCTAATTTCAAACAAAAATACTTTTCACACCAACACATTTTCAAAAGCTTTCAAAGCAAACTTTTCAAACACTCTGACGTACGAGTTGAACTGAAACTTTTCAAAGAATATTTTTGAAACCCACATTGAAAAGCAAGCAAACAATTTTGAAAACACATTGAGCAAGTACCTAAGAGCCCATGGATAACCATGGATAGAAAGGGTGCTAACACCTTCCCTTTCTATAACCTACCTCCCGAACCGAGAGCAATCTCTTTAAAGGAATTTTTCTGTGCTTTTGTCCTTTCCACTTGGAGAAAATAAAAGACGGTGGCGACTCTTGCTTCCGCGACATTTCGCGAACCAGCTTTAAAACAGTCAGTTCCAGATCCACCGATCACAGTATTGATCAGGTTCCATTAATCTTACAAACAAACGCGCTTGGCTTGGTGGTTGATGTGTTGTCATGCAGGCAATGGGACCTGGGTTCGATTCCCAGGTCCCCCATTTATTCAATATATTTTGTTTTAACATGCTTCTATGCAGTGCTTCATCAAGGGTCTACCATACAGCCTCATCATCTGACTTGCCACATGTCTTCAGAGACCAATCCAATGGTCAGAATTTGCAGATCACCATATGCATCAGTCAACCACACGCGCACAAGCATTGGAAAGTCAAAAAGGCCTCATTCAATGGGCCTAATTGCTGCAAATATACCTCCAAATGGGGCAGACACCCCCTTATGTTTGCATTTTCTTTCTTTCTTTTTATTCTTTTCTTTTATTTATTTTAGATTATGTTAATTGTTTTATTTAATTCATAATATTAATTTTCATAAAACATAAAAAAAAAAACAGAAATCAGTAAAAATAAAAAAATATGTTTTATTTAATAGTTTTTTGTAAATAAATTTAATAACCAATTTAGTTTTAATTTAGGGTTTAAATTTTAATTTGTTTTCTAAATAACTAAAAAGGGTAGAAATTAGGTTTTAGATTTTTATTCTTTTTTTCTCAATAAAATAGTTTCATCTTATACTTATTATTAATAATTAATTATTTTTGTAAATACTTGTAATTAATTAATTAGGGTTAAATTAGGTTAAACTTTAAACAATTTTCTTTAATAATTAAAAACAAACTAGAATTAGGGTTTTCATTTAAATTTCTAATTTCAATTAATCTTCCTTTTTTTCCATAAATACCAAAAACCAAAAAAAATAATAATAACTTCTTTTTTCTTTAATCATTAATTCACTTCTAATTTCATATTTAATTCCTTTAAAGGGTCCAACGCCCTCGCATCTTCGAATATAATTTCTCTTCGCGCGTTTATTTTATTTTTCTTTGTGAAATTTATGTACTTGCCCCAAAGCCTTGTAATAGATAATTAGGACATTTATTTTCCGCATTTTATTTATTCAAATCGGGTCTTGGTTTAATTTGGCGATGTAGATCCGCGCCTTGTAATAGCGTAGGACCTTTATTCTTCCGCATTTTAATTTCCGCACCTTTTAACCGTTAACTATCACATGAAAGAATGTATGCCAAAAATAAAAATCAAAGCGTAGCTCACTCAATACATGACAAGACAAATATAACTGAAAATGACACACAAATCACACACCACTCCTAGGGTACGCCTCACTGTTGCCTTGCCCCTCGAAACGTGGTCGTCGAGTAGAGGACATTTTAGTAAGTCCTCATGTCCATGAACATGGCATGAGGGTAGCTTCTAAGGTGTCCTCCTATTGCTCTGGTGACCACACTGTCCCTAATCCTTGAATTGACCCGAACACCTCCAACGGTGGTGCTACCTACCCCTCAATGGTGGGATGGCACTACCTCAAGGACATTTACACAGATTAATTCCTTAGGGTAGGTAGATGACTCGTAGGTACTTGCTCTAATTCAAAACAAATCAAAAACTTCTTTTCACACCGACACTTTCAAAAAGCTTTCAAAAACAACTTTTCAAACACTCTTGAGGACTGATACAAGAGTCGAACTGAAATTTTAAACGAAACTTTTTCAAACCCACTCACCTTGAAAAGCAAACAAACATTTTTAAAACACAATGAGCAAGTATCTAAGAGCCCATGGATAACCATGGATAGAAAGGGTGCTAACACCTTCCCTTTCTATAAATCTACCTCCCGAACCGAGAACTAATCTCAATAAGGAATTTTTCTGTGCTTTTGTCCTTTCCATATTGGAGAAAATAAAAGATGGTGGCGACTCTTGCTTCCACGAACCAGCGTTAAACAGTCAGTTCCAGATCCACCGATCACACTCACCATAACATGTACAAAGATAACATAACTGAAAATTGACACATTTGCACATGCCACTCCTAGGGTACGCCTCACTTGGTTGCCTC
This sequence comes from Vicia faba, assembly GCA_948472305.1. Classification (NCBI taxonomy): domain Eukaryota; kingdom Viridiplantae; phylum Streptophyta; class Magnoliopsida; order Fabales; family Fabaceae; genus Vicia; species Vicia faba. Next base: position 103,981,310 of record OX451736.1, read on the forward strand.
GAACGTGGTCATTGAGTATAGGAAGTTTTAAAGGTCGCCCTCTTGTCCAAAGATCATAAGTTGCCTCGAAACGGTTGCCTCGGATAAAATGATCTAAGACATTAGGGTTACCGCTAAGGCGTTCTAACATTGCTTTAGTGACCACATGTCCCTTAATCGAATTGACCCAAAAACTCCAACGACGGTGCTACCTACTCCTCAATAGTGGGATAACACTGTCTAAAGGACATTTGCACAGTTTAATTCCCTTTTGAGTAGGTAGATGTTCTTAAGTACTTGCTCCTTTTAAAACAAAAACAAAACTTTTCGCACCCACACTCTCTTCAAAACAAAAATTCTTTTCAAACCTATAATCATAAAGAAAAACAAACTTTTGAAAACACAATGAGCAAGTACCTAAGAGCCTGTGGATAACCACAGATAGAAAGGATGCTAACACCTTCCCTTTCTATAATCTACCTCCCGAACCCGAGAAACATCTCGAAAAGGAATTTTTCTGTGCTTTTGTCCTTTCCTTGTTGGATAAAATAAAAGACGGTGGCGACTCTTGCTCACCGCGACATTTTGTGAAAACAAACGCAAACGCGAACCAGCATTCCAAAACATTCAGTTCTATTTCCACCAATCACAGTGGGGCGACCATAAATATAATTCCACAATCTATGCTGAGGAAAGTAGGAAAAATGGATGTTGATATTAAGCCCCACAACATGGTTTTCTCAAATTATGAAGGGGGTGTTGGAACCACCATGAGAGTTATACAACTGGATCTCAAGGTGGGCTCAATTCTTCGACCTACCATGTTTATGGTAATTCCAGTAAAACCCAATTATAATCTGCTTTTAGGTCGAGAGTGGATACATGGCATAGGTGCAGTGCCATCTTCGATGCATCAGAGGGTTATAATATGGCGCCCTGGTGGTATCATAGAGAACATCGAGGCTGATCAAAGTTACTACATGGGCAAAGTTAACAACATTGGAAAAAATAGCTTCGACATGAACTTGGCTCATATAGGGCCATGCAACCCTCCTGACTTCGATCTGGCTCCAACGCCCAATGCTTTTTGTTCTCTTTATCTACACTCTGATCATGGTTTTCAGTGGGATAGAGAGGATTTATCAAACATCGACTATGGAGCGGTTGATGACATACGACCAACAGGTTGGGGGAGTGAGTTTGGTGATGATGACTGAATCATAGGCTCTACAAAGGATTTCGGCATATGTAGCCGAAAATAGAATGATAGCGGCCTTAGAGGCTGAAGTTAAATATATGTCTCTTGAAGCCAATGAACATGTATCTTTCCAAGAAGGCCCTGGGAAGGATTTCGACCCAGAACCTCCTGACTCGGAAGAGAAAGAAGTACGAAACCAGAGGTTAGACGCCATCTATGATGATGAGCCTCTAGGTTTCGAAAAAGATCTGTTGGCGAATGGTGTTAGAATGCTAGCACAAGACCCCTTAGAAGAAATAAACCTAGGTGAAGGTCCTGTTAAAAAGCCAACGTATATCAGCGCAAAGATAGATCCAGAACTCAGTCGAAATGATACAATTGTTAAAAGAGTTCAGAGATTGCTTTGCATGGGATTATGACGAAATTCCTGGTCTCGACAGAAGCTTGGTGGAACTACAATTGCCAAAAAAACCTGGAAAGAAGCCTGTCAAGCAAACTCCAAGGCGCTTTGCACCAGAGATTCTGTCAAAAATCAAAACGGAAGTCGAAAGACTGCTGAAATACAAGTTCATCCGAATGAACAGGTATGTCGAATGGATTGCAAATATAGTACCTGTTATAAAGAAAAATGGTACCTTAAGGGTGTGCATTGATTTCAGAGATTTGAATGCTGCAACACCCAAAGATGAATATCCAATGCCTATGGAGGAAATGCTTGTCGATTCTGCCGCTGGTTTTGAATACATGAGTATGCTTGACAGATACTTTGGATATAATCAAATTTTCATTGCTGAAGAGGATGTGTCGAAAATAGTATTCCGTTGCCCTGGGGCCTTAGGCACTTACGAATGGGTAGTGATGCCTTTTGGCCTAAAAAATGCAGGGGCAACGTATCAAAGAGCAATGAATTCTATCTTCCATGATTTTATTGAGTCTTTTATGCAGATTTATATTGATGATATTGTTGTCAAATCTGTTTCAGGGAAGACTCACATGGACCATCTTCGACAATCCTTTAAGAGGATGAGACACTATGGTCTAAAAATGAATCCTCTAAAGTGCGCTTTTGGTGTCAAAGAAGGGGGCTTCTTAGGCTTTGTGGTCCATAAAAAGGGAATCGAGATAAACCAAAACAAGACCAAATCCATTTTGGAAGCCAAAGCGACAACCAACAAGAAGGAGTTGCAGTCTCTACTTGGCAAGATAAATTTCCTAAGGAGATTTATATCCAACCTCAGTGGGAAAACGCAAGCCTTCTCACCACTACTTCGACTCAGCAAAGGAGGATTTGAATGGGGGCAAGAACAACAAGAGGCCTTTGAAAAAAATCAAAGAGTACCTCACCAAGCCACCTATTCTGGTACCTCCTTGTAGAAATAGAAGTATGAGATTGTACATAGTTGCATCTGATAAAACCTTAGGGAGCATGTTAGCTCAAGAGGATGAGAATGGTGTCGAAAGACCCATCTACTACCTCAATAGAGTTTTAAATGATGCAGAAACTAGATATAATGAAGTTGAAAAACTATGTTTATGTCTTTACTTCTCATGTACAAAAATCAAGCAATATATTAAACCAGTTAATGTTTACGTTTCGTCTCATTTTGATGTCTTCAAATATATGTTGTCGAAACCTATTTTGCACAGTAGAATTAGCAAATGGGCACTTGCATTAACTGAGTATTCATTAACCTTTATGCCTCTCAAGGCTGTAAAAGGTCAAGTGGTAGCAGACTTTATAGTCGACCACTCAATAAATGAAGAATCACTAAATTACTTGCAGATTGAACCTTGGAAGTTATACTTCGAAGGTTCTAGTCATAAAGATGGAACTGGAGTGGGGGTTCTAATTATTTCTCCAAACAAAATTCCAACAACATTTAAGTAAAAGATCGAAGGAGACTGTTCAAATAATGAGGCTGAATATGAAGCTTTAATCGTAGGCCTTAAAATCTTGTTGGAATTGGGGGCAACTCGAGTTGAAATAATGGGAGACTCAGAGTTAGTCCTAAAACAAATTACAAAAGAATACAAATGCATAAGAGAAAATCTTATCATGTATTTCGTAATAGCCAGTCGTTTGTTGAAGAAATTCGAAGTGGTTAACATTCGATATATACCAAGATTGGAAAATCAAGTGGCTAATGATTTTGCACAGATCGCTTATGGGTATAAAATTTCAAAATAAAAACTACAACAAGAAATCGAAGTTAGAGGAAGAGTAACATCCACTAGGTTGTCTCCAATATATTTAGAAACAACAATATTGGGATACACTAGTCATGAAAACTTCGAAATTTCATTCATAGACAATCTAACATAACAAGATTGGAGAAAGCCTATAGTAAATTATTTACAGAATCCATTGGTTTCAACGGAGCGAAAGATAAAGTATAGGGCATTAAGCTATATACTATTGGGAAATGAATTATTCAAGAAAACACTTGAAGGTGTGCTACTGAAATGCCTAAGTGAAACAGAAGCATACATATCCCTTTCTACCATACACGCTGGGGCATGTGGAGCACATCAAGTAGGCCATAAGATGAAATGGTTGTTGTTTCGACAAGGACTATATTGGCCCACTATGTTAAAAGATTGTGTTGAGTTTGCAAAAGGATATCAAGAATGTCAAGTACATACAGGCACCCAACATGTATTGGCAAGCGAACTTCATTCGATTGTGAAACCTTGGCCCTTTAGAGGATGGGCTTTAGATCTTATTGGGGAAATTCGACCAGTGTCCTCTAAAAGCCAGAAATACATATTGGTGGGCATTGATTATTTTACTAAATGGATTGAAGCAATTCCTTTAGTCAATGTAGACCAAGAGAATGTCATTGAATTTATTCAAAAGTACATTATATATAGATTTGGAACCCCTGAGACAATAACGACAAATCAAGGATCAGTCTTTACTGGTCGAAAAATGCAAGAAATTTCTACAGAGATGGGATTCAAACTGTTAACGTCTACACCTTACTATGCACAAGCCAACGGCCAAGTCCAAGCTGCAAATAAGGTAGTAAACAGTTTAATAAAGAAACACATGGGAAAGAAGCCAAGAAACTGGCATAAGACGTTAGATCAAGTTTTATGGGCTTGTCGAACCTCTCCTAAAGAGGCTACAGGAACAACACCATTTCGTCTAACTTATAGTCATGATGCGGTGTTTCCAGTGGAAATTTGTCTATAGTCAACGAGGGTTCAGAGACATCAAGATATCCCTTCTGAAGTTTATTGGAATATGATGTTGGACGAATTAGTTGATTTGGACGAAGAAAGATTGAAAGCTTTAGACCTCTTAAGATTACAGAAGAAAAGGGTGGAAAAATCCTACAATCGAAGAGTAAAACCTAAGACATTTTTGCCTAAGGATCTAGTATGGAAGGTAATTCTCCCAATGGATCGAAAGGATAGAAATATGGGAAAATGGTCCCCTGATTGGGAAGGACCTTTCAAAATTATCCAAACTTTCTCTGGTGGAGCCTATGAGATCGAGGAATTAAATGAAGATCAAAGGCTCTTGAGAGTAAACGGTAAATACTTGAAAAAGTATAGACCTATGCTTCAAGAGGTTAAAATAGCCAATGTATAGTCACAGTAGAAATAAGGAAAAAGCCAAAATGGAAATTTCATTAAAAAATGCCAAAATGGCCTTAAGTCATTACAATAGATGATTACACAAATACAGAGATAGGATTTAAAAGGGGAGATTGGCTTTGATATGAAGATATTTGATCCTTTGTAATTCCAGACGCCTTTCACACAGAGCCTTCGATTGATGTAGAGTTTCAAGTTTAGCATCGAGCATTTGAGCTCGATCAACATGTTTTAACCCTTCAGCAAGTTCCTCTTGGCTTTCAGGCTCAGTATTGATGGCGAGAAGTTCTTCTTTCCTTTTATCATTGGCGAAAATTTTAGTTGTATCTTGATCAATCTCCTCAACTTCTTTCTGCCTAGCCTCTTGAGCCTTCGACAACTCTTTCACTTTGGAGGCTGATTCAGTAGCAGCATTCCAGGCAGCAGCTACGTGACCGTTGGCCTCTTCGATCTCGAAAGTGATAGTCCTTCGACGGTTGTAGTCTGTTGACACTTGGTCAATGATGTAGGTTAAATCCAAAATAACGCTAGATATATCTGGAGAAGCAACAAGGAGATCAAAAGCCCTCAAAGTGGTCTTCAGGAAGGAGGGAGCAGTAGGTTCTCCCTCCAAGGTTAGCATTAAATCCCTTTTGAAAATTTGCGCCTTAACCTTCTGAAACGCCTCATCAAGAGGAGAAGTTGAGGTAGATTTTCCAGACGCAGTCGAAACACCGTGATCAGAAGAACTTTCTCAACCCTCAAGAATGGTAGTCAAATAACCCAGAGGATTTTTCTGTTTCAACAAGGCCAAGTCTTCTTTGGTGCGAGACCCTGTCGAAGGGGCTCTCTCGCTAATAGCAGAAGCCACATTTACTACCTGTATTTGAACATGGGCAGCTTCAGTATTTGCAGGATTTTGGGCCCCCTCGATAGAGTTTTCTCTGCCGTTAGCCTCTGGAATTTCTTCATTCTGATTCTCCCCCTCCAACATACCTTCCCTCTTTGTTCCAACTATAGCATCAGTAGCCTCCTCCTCTTCACCTTCCTATACATCATCCAGTGGAGCCCTGATTTCTTCCTGTTCTTCTATAGGGCCTTCTTTATTTGTTTCTTCTATGGTCTCATGTTGATGATCAGAAGTTTGGTTCACCTCACTAGCTGAGCTCATAAAAGATCCTTTTGCTGAAGAAGGCCTATAAGTAGGATCTCCCTCACTATTTAACAAAGTGATAGATCCTTCGACGGGAATGGGAGCCTGTTTAGAAGTGTCAGCAGTATCCTGAAGATTAAAAAAATGTATTCTCAGAATTATTATGGAAAAAAGGGCTAGTTTAGGAAATAAGCAGAGTCTGTCGAAGTAAATACCCGAGGAGGAATTTCAGCGTCGGGACTTGAGTTGTCACTCTCACTAGGATTATTCAGCCTAGTGGCTACCTCTTGCTCAGCGGGCTCTCTGATGATTACAGGAGGAGGCCTCGATTTGGTAGCTGCAATCTTGATTTTTGTCTTTGGGCGAGGCTCAGGTATAGGAGCTGGTTTCTTTAATTTTTGTCTCTTAAGAGGAACATGAGGAGATTCCTCTTCTTCATCACTAGAGATTTCAATCTCCTGAACCTTTCGTTCCTTGGGAGTGGTTTTTTGAACACCCTAAGAGTCGGAAGAATAAACATCTATACCGGAAAATAGTGAAGGAGAAAGGTATAGCAGAAAGTGAGTACCTTTGGTGAAGGGTTCACAAGAGGGTCTTCCCCTTTGGTGCTTTCAGCAGCCTTTTTGGTGTTGGTCCTCTTGACAGCTATACAAGAAACGAATATAAGCTGGATGTCGAATGATTGAATCTAAGACAAAGAGACAAAGGGGGAAAATGTTACCTTTCTTGATCTTGTTAAAGACCAACTTGAACGCCTTGCGAAGGTGGTTGGCGAAATCCTTCTCGTCGAAGAATTCTTCGTTGTAATATTTCCTCCACCACCCCTCAAAAATGGGCGAACACATAAAATTAAGATTAAAGTCGAACAGAGTTAGTACGGTCCGACCAATGTACCTACCAATGTGCTTGGTAGCAGCATCCTCTGAGTAATCTGCGTTATAAAACAATAGCAGCTTCTCTCGAGAGTAGATGGGAGACGGAAGTGACTGAACAATACCGAACTGTCGAGAGACAAGATTCGGTTGGTAAGCAATCAAACTAAGTTGATTCTTCGAACTCTTGAATCTCAGCGGCATGATTCTGGGTCGAATAAATGACTCCCAAATAACCACATATTCGTTTTCTAGGTCCTCCTCATCACCCGAAGGAAATGGTCGAGTGAACCATTTTGGACCAATTTTTCGACTGGCGAAGGGAGCCATGGTCGAAACAAAATTTTGACGCTCTACAAACATCATCATAAAGCTGGTGAAGGATTTTTGAAATTGCTGACCCTCATTAGTCAGAGCCAACAAGACTAAGCTGGTACCTTCGACCCTCCTATTCAGAATTTATGGGGCCTCTTCATTTATCTTATTCTTTTGAGGAAGAAAAGATTCGAAAGTGGCGTTGAGCAAGAGTTGAAGAAGCCAAAAGAGGCCAGAGAGGAGCAAGCTTGCCCTATCTCCAATGACTTTGAGTTGAGTCACACTGTGATCAATGGATTTAGAACTGACTGTTTAACGCTGGTTCGCGAAATGTCGCGGAAGCAAGAGTCGCCACCGTCTTTTATTTTCTCCAACATGGACAGGACAAAAGCACAGCAAAATTCCTTATGAGAACGTTTCTCAGTTCGGGAGGTAGATTTATAGAAAGGGAAGGTGTTAACACCCTTTCTATCCATGGTTATCCATGGGCTCTTAGATACTTGCTCACTATGTTTTCAACAGATGTTTGCTTTTCAAATGTGTGTGTGGGTTTGAAAAAGTTTCTTTGAAAGTTTTCTGAATAACTCTTGTATCAGTCCTCAAGAGTGTTTGAAAAAATTGTTTTGAAAGCTTTTTGAAAGTGTCAGTGTGAAAAGGTTTTTGATTTGTTTTTGAATAGAGCAAGTATCTATGAGTCATCTACCTACCCTAAGGAATTAGGCTGTGTAAATGTCCTTAAGATAGTGCCATCCCACCATTGAGAGGTAGGTAGCACCGTCGTTGGAGGTGTTCGGGTCAATTCGTTTTTAGGGACAGTGTGGTCACCAGAGCAACAGTAGGACACCTTAGAAGCTACCCTTATGCCCTTGATCCTTTTTTAATCCGAGGCAACCGTTTCGAGGCAACTGGATCATGGACATAAGGACTTACTAAAACGTCCTATACTCGACGACCACGTTTCGAAGGCAACAGGTGAGGCGTACCCTAGAAGTGGTGTGTGAATTCGTGTGTTATTTTCAGTTTAACTGTTATCTTTGATCATGCATCATTGTGAGCTACGCTTGTTTTTAATTAACCATACATTCTTTCATGCAATTTAGAATTTAAGAGTGCGGGAATTTAAATGCAGAAAGATAAAACTACGCTATTACAAGGCGCGGGTCTATACATCGCCAAAACACAAAGACCCGTTTGGTAAAAATGCGGAAAGTAAAAAGACCTAATTACTATTACAATCCTTGAGCAGTTACATAATATTCAAAAAGAAAATAATGCGCGAAAAGAAATCGAACGTCCGAGGGTTTTGACCCTTTTGAAATTAAACGAAATTAAAGTCTAATGAATTATTTAATTAAAGAAAAGAAATTGTTTGTTATGTTTTTGGTATTTATGAAGATAAAGAAAATTAAAATTAGAAGGAAACCCTAGTTCTACATTATTTTAATTATTAAGAAAATATTAAAATTAACCTAATTTACTAATTGATTAATGTACCTGTTTATTTACAAAAATAAATAGTAATTAACAATAACTAATGAGAAAAAATTAATTAAGTAAAAGGTGAAAATGTTAAAAAACCTAATTCTATGCATTTTTTATTTGTTAAAAAAAATTAAAATTTAAAACCTAAATTAACTACATTAATTATTAACATTTATTTACAAAAATAAATTAATGAGTAAATTAATAAATAAATATTTTTTGCAATTTTGGTTTCTGATTTTTATATTATGAAAATTAATTTTATGGTGAATTAATGAAAACAATTAAAACATTAAAAGAATTAGAAAAAAAAATCAAATAAAATTAAAAAAAAGTGCAAACCAAAGGGGGTGTCAGCCCCAGAATGGAGGTTTGTTTGAAGCAAATTTGGCCCATGAACACAAAGCCTGTTTGACCTTTCCAGCTTGAGTGCGTGTGGTTGACTGGGGTACACCCTGTAATTCGTTCAGTGGCCCTTGGATCAATCATCATGTCCACTTGGCAGGCCTAAGCATGGGCGTGTATGGTAAGCCTTTGGTTGAACGCTGCATAGGAACATGTTATAACAAAAATCATGGATTAAATGGGGGGACCTGGGAATCGAACCCAGGTCCCAACGCTTAAGGGACACGTTGCCAGCCAACTGAGCTATTGCGTTTCTTTGTATACATAAGGGATATACAATATAATATATACAAAACAATGGTTAGTGGTATAAGACAAAAAATTACGCGCCAGATTTGAATCTCCCAATAGCATCAGGCCACGTCCATCTTCTTCCTTGTTTTCCCTGCAATTATAAAACAAATAGCGGGGGTTTTAAACCCCCACTAAGTGCAACAATGGATAATAGCGAATAGAAGAGGAGGGAGTATAAATTGAGCGCGAATAGTTCATTGGATTCGTCTTGTTGCCACGAATATGTCCATACAGGTTTGGTGGCCTAATTTTACCATATATGAGAACCCCCAATTTTGAAGTTCTGAAACCCTAGGTTTCATCAATGGCAGATTTCGATTCAAGCATTTTTAGAACAATTAAACTATGCCAAAAGTTCCAGGGAGATGTTAGTAACACAAATCAATGATCAAAACACATGAATGATGCATAGAAATTGAAATTCGATTAGGGACATATTTATGAAAAAGGTGATTCTGTTCTACCAATTCTTGGGGTATGGGGACTTGTTCTTGATTGCAATCGACTCCTAGCAAGGTCAGGAACGTAATGGAAAAGGTTCTAAGCCTTGAATCGCCCTGCAAATATGAAATCAGTTTCAAGCTTTTTTGTGAAAATTTGCAAATTGGTTCTATGGCCTTTGCAGCTTTTTCGTGTATGTCTCAATTAGGTTTCCTTGTGCATATGTAAGTGAAGCATTCTAGGTCAAAAACAAGCCCATAAGTCCATTGAATTAATGATTTTGATATTTGATTTTCATCATATCTTTTTCAATCTTTTTTTCATGGAAACCCTTGCCAATCATGGAAAATCTTCCCTTTTTGAATGTGAAATGACTTGCCAGCTTGCCCTAGTATGATTTGTTGCACAAAAAGATTTGAAAGGCATTATTTGATATTTTCTCATAATTAAATCTAATTAAATGAATTAATAAGAATAAAAATTCAATTAATTAATTAAAAATAAGAAAATAAATCCCTTTGAGCTCAATGGGTCGTGCATAGGCTTTGGGTAATGATTCAAGAGAGAAATTGAGGCCCATTAGCAATTTTGAAGGGTTTTAGGCAAAGTTGACTTTTCAGAATTCCCAAAAATTTCCCAACTTCTCAAATGCATATCTTGCTCAATTTTGAAGCTATGATCATGTTCTTGGACATTTTGGAAAGGTCTTGAAGTCCTCTAACCAATGCCTTTGGTCCCATGTAATTTTAATTTACCAATCTCAAGTTATGGTCTTTGACTTAAAGTGCCTTTTTGTTGACTTTTGAAAATGACCTATAATGTTGAAATTGATAACTTTTTGTGAGAGCATTTCTTGGACTTGGAATGTGAAGATGAGTTGTAGGAAATGTCACCCCCTTCAAAATGAGCTTTGGATGGGATTTTTCTGATGAACCATGAAGAAGTTATGCCTTGGTCAAGTTACAGTTGACTTTTTCAACTGTCCAAAAATAGAAACTTTTGCATCTTGAGACTTTTTGAGCCATGCTTTGAGAATCATGATCAAAAATTGATCAAATGATGTTTGTGGCTTCAAAATAAGATGTTAACCAAAAATTTTAACTTTTGACCGTCAAATGACCATTTTGCCCCTGTAGTTGACTGTGGAGCAATTAGGGTTTTTGACTGTGCAATTTGATGCTGTGAGTCTTGAAACTTGACATATGGTTGCTTGACAATGTATATAGGCCTATGGGACTTGATTGAACCCTTGGAAACCTCAACTTCTTTGCAAGAATCAAAACCCTAATTTTGACTGTGTTAGGAGGCAATTGGACTGTGCAACCCTTGAGGAATTTTGAATCATCTAAAGATTGATCTTGGCAAATCTTAAAGAATATAGGAGGGCAACTTTTGGGGTACAACAGTTGCCCCTGTTCAATCTTCTTAGACCTGAGGATGTAGATTGGCTGGCGTGCCTTTCGTAATTCGAAGGTGGAAGATGATTGAACACTAGAGTGCCCAGAAATTTGCACTCACATAGTGGAGTGTCAGCAGTGTGACGTAGGGAATGGGCTTACAGATGCCATTTGGAGAGGTGATGGATAAGAGGATGGGCTTATAGATGCCATCTGGAAGTGTGACAGAACTTTGTCGGGAATGGGCTTATAGACACCATTTGGAGACTGTTGGTATGTGGATGGGCTTATAGATGCCATCTAGGCTGTCGATCGCGTAAGAGATTCCTTAGCGAGAACTTGTGTACCTGAGAAAGAAAAATAATCACCTGGCCTGTTACAGGGGTTGATCTTCAAACTCTTTATGTAGATATGCCCTGGCTGGATACAGGTATCGAACCTCTAAATTCTTCATGCAGATGTACCCTGGCTAGATGCAGGAATCGAGTCTACAATCAGTTACTCACAGATGTGCCCTGGCTGGTTACAGGAATCGAGTCTGGAATTAGTCGTCAACAGATACACCCTGGCAAGATACAGGAATCAGATCTTCAACTCTTCAGACGTACCCTGGCTGGTTACAGGAATCGAGCCTGGAATTAGTCGTCAACAGATACACCCTGGCTGGATACAGGAATCGGATCTTCAAACTCTTCAGACGTACCCTGGCTGGTTACAGGAATCGAGTCCGGAAATAATCGCTCACAGATACACCCTGGCGAGATACAGGAATCGAATCCTCAAACTCTTCAGACGTACCCTGGCTGGTTACAGGAATCGAGTCCGGAAATAGTCGTCAACAGATACACCCTGGCTGGATACAGGAATCGGATCTTCAAACTCTTCAGACGTACCCTGGCTGGTTACAGGAACCGAGTCCGGAAATAGTCGTCAACAAATACACCCTGGATGGACACAGGAATCGGATCCTCAAACTCTTCAGACGTACCCTAGCTGGTTACAGGAATCGAGTCCGGAAATAGTCGTCAACAGATACACCCTGGCGAGATACAGGAATCGGATCCTCAAACTCTTCAGACGTACCCTGGCTGGTTACAGGAATCGAGTCCGGAAATAGTCGTCAACAGATACACCCTGGCGAGATACAGGAATCGGATCCTCAAACTCTTCAGATGTACCCTGGCTGGTTATAGGAATCGAGTCCGGAAATAGTCGCTCGCAGATATACCCTGGCTGGATACAGGTATCGAATCTGGAATTGTGACAGTTGATAGTAATCATCGTTGTATTGACTTTTGTCCTGAAAAGACAAAACGTTAGTTGTATGTGATGTCATGATATGTGATGTCATGAGATGACTGAGATTTGTATGTTCATGATGCGTATATGCATGCTATAATGTATGAAGATGCGATGTTTATGAATGTATTTTTTTTGTCTAGGAAAATAAATCCTTGACGAGTGCCGGGAAGTTAACTCCTGGGCTGATGTTGAAGAGTGAGATTCTTCGTTTCCGCTAGGATAGGATGATTGCAAGAATAAATCGGTAGGAGGAGATGACTCCGTTGGGGAATAAACTTTGCGAATAGATTGCTCTGCGGGGAATTGCTCTGTGGGGAAAGAGGCACTTTGTTGAGATGTGGATGATAACTCCGCTGGGGATACTATTGATAAGCTATGTTGGAATATTTGATGAACTCCGCTGGGGATAGGAAGACTTCGCCGGGGACGATCTTTCCATGGTTATTGGCTGAGGATAACCCAGTTATATCCTGGTGGGGAAATAACCTTTAAATAAAAAGTCCGGGAGACGCGTTCGTGCTCTGCAGGGGATAAGCTTCCAGAATCTACTGGGGATACGCTTCACGACCTGCTGGGGATATGGATTCCACTTTCCTGGGGAAACTTTTCAGATTGGACTGTACTGGGGAAGTAGCTCACTGGGTGTCTGATATACCGCCGGGAAACAATCTTGTACTAAGGCTGTCGGGGATGCTTGTTTAGGAACATTTGTATACTCCGTCGGGGAATGTTGAGATCTGCGGGGGATAATCCAACTTCCTTATGGCTGACAGTATATTAACTCTGCTTGGGGAGAGTATTGCTGACTTGCTGGAGATACTGTGCCTTGTAGGGCTGATTGGGAGACTGTTGTACCCCAAAATTTGCCCTCCCATTTCCTCAACATTTTCTCATCACAAAGCCCTTGAAGCTCAAGATCCAGTTAGGGTTTCCTCTGCTCAAGACTTCTCCTTGCACTGTTGATCCAAATTAGGGTTTGTGTTTGCACAAAGATATTTTGACCTGAAATGCCTAAGATGACTTTCATGCTTCATGTTGGACTCCCAAGTTTATCCATACCAAGTTTCAAGCCTTGATTCCAATCTTTGCCCAGTCAATTGGACAGTTGACCTAGAAATCAGCTGTATTGGGGAAAAAATCAACTGTGGCCAATTGACAGTCAAATCTCATGAAAATTGACCCACATCAACATTATGAACTCATATGTACCATTTGATCAAGTTTGGATCACAATTCCACAGGAAATTTGATCAGATCACCAAAAGGGCAAAATGGTCATTTTTAGGGTTTTGACTGCACAAAGGCAATTTTTGACTGTTTGACCAAGCCAATGGCAAACCAAGCTCACATATGGACTCAAGGACCCCATGGAATTGTCTTGACATACTCAACAAGTTCAAAATACCCCAAATGCACAAGATTGACAGTTGAATTTCCCAGTCAATTGATCAATTTTGACTGTATACTGAAAAGTCAAACTTTGACTTTTTGGTCAAAATCAAGTGTCAAGATTCATTTTTCATCAAAACATGCCAAATCATGAAACTTGTTCATCAAGAAATCAAGAATTGCAATTTAGGGTTATGAAAAACCCTAATTTTTTCCTAACTTTGTCCCACTTTCTCACCAAGATTCATTTGGATTCAAGCAAAAGTCAAAACATGAAAGTTGTATCCTATTGCAAAATCTACAACTTTGATCCACAAAGTTTCCTCAAAAGAAGCTTCTAGCTCAAGTTACAATTTTTGGAACAAGGGTACCAAACCATTTAGAGAAATTTTGAACCCTTTTAGGCAGGATTTTTGCCTAACTTCAAGACCATTTTTCACATGCTTCCACTTGGAATTTCAATTTTCATTTCAAAGATGGATTGTAGTACACATTCCAATCTTTCCAAAATGTCCAAGAACTCATCAAACAACCTCATGGTTAGGGAGAATCGAATTTGACAAGTTGGGAAAAAGTCACTTTGTTTATGGCGAAGTTACATGTTCATACATCTAGGCCATTTTGAAATCAGCTTGCATTCCTTGATTACAGGTCCTATATCCCATTTGAACTCAATAATTTAATGCTAACTCATTGTGCCAAGGCCTTGTTTTATGTGTTTAAGCATTACATGGAAGATTAAGCCATTTTTAGATAAAGCATTTTTGCCATTTTTGAAAAGTAGAACTTTATGTCAAATGCAAATCCAAGCAAGTACAATACAAATACTTTTGGCACAAGTTATTAGACTAATTACACTGATCAAGACTAAGTTGTGCAGCACAGTAGGGGGGCCTCTATCAGTCTAAAACTCAAGTGGACATTTTCTTGCTTAAGTGTGAAGAAACATAGCATAACAACACACAACTCTCATTCCTGTAAACCAGAGTTTAAGCAAAGTTATCAAACACTTTCTAATCATCAAACCTGAGTTAGAACATGAGCCAACCATCTCCAACACCCTCTCAAACACAGAATCACCCTGAAACTGCCAAAACAGGGGACCTGTTGCAGATTGAGTTCCATAACTCAATCTATTCGTGCATTCTTGCTAAAACCACTTCAAACACATCCCACATCATCCCTTGAAACTATTCCAAACCTCAAAAACGACATGTAACACTTACAATCAACATCACCATTTTCATTTTTCTGTTTTGCAGGTGGAGTTCTATAACTCGTTTCAGCTAGTTTCAAAGCAAACTAAAGGTTGGAGAAGCATCCTTGAACTTCAAGCAAGCTATTCCAATCATCACCTTCCACTGAAAGTACCTCCATTGCCAGATACGATTCAAGCTGAACAGGTAAGTTCATGGACTTCTATCTCCCTATCCAGGCATTGTTAGCTCTAGGTTTGTGAATGAAAAATGTTCTACTCATGCCCCTGAAGCTGTACATATCTTTACTTTCCATTTATTTTGCATGTGCTATGAGAATTTAAGGTCTGAACATTGATGGAAACTTAGGTAAAGAATTAGGGATGAAGAAATTCTCTCTCATCTTAGAGAGTTAAGTCAAGTTCTTTATATGTCTGGATTCGTCTTTTAATGCTCTACATTTTTCATGTTGTGAGTTTTGCTTGAAAGTCCAGGAATCTGGAGATAGAAAACGCGCGTTTTTGTTCATGTTCAAACAGTCTGGAGGTTGAAGAAGGTCTTTTGGGCTGGGCTCTGTTTCATATTTCTATTTGCACCCTTTTGTTACTTTTACACCCCCTTGGCCCATTATGCTTATTTTCATCATTTTTTTACTTTTGCTTTTTATTTCTGACTCATTTATTTTTCCTCATAATATTAAAAATGTAAAAAATATTTTTCACACCATTTTTATATTTATTAGGCATTTATTTGTTTAAATTGATGTTTTGTACATAAATAAATACCTAGATATACTTTTATTTAAAAAATAATGCAAACACATTTATTTTCTAATTTTTATTTTATTTTATCTTCTGAAAATATTTTATACAAAATATACTTTTTTTATAAATATTAAATATTATTATTTTGTACATATTTAATATTTAGTAAATAATATAAATACATATATATTTATTAGTATATTTAGGTTAAAAAATACAAAATATATACATTTTTATTTTTATTAATATTTTAACATTAAAAATACCTTTTGACAAATATACTTCTCTTTTATTTATTTTTTGTACATAACTAATAAATATTATACATATTAAATAATTAATACCTTTTATTTAATAAATTAGGGTTTTGCCCTAAATACACAAAAATCCAAAAAAATAATACTTTTTATTTTGTTTATTGGACACATAAAAAATACTTTTTTTCATACATATAAAAAGCCTTTTTGCATCTTACATATTTATTTTATTTTTACTTAATTTGTGCAATTAAATATCTTGTAAATTCTCAATTTGATGTAATAGTCTAGGTTTAAATTCCTTGTCAAAATACCCCTCATTTGAACATTTGTACCCCCCTTCCCATATATTATGTTGTAATAACTTAGGAACTTTATTTTTCGCACTTTAAAGCTTTCTAATTATGCCATGTTAGAATTAGGGTTTGTATGCAAATCAATTAACCAAAATAGTTTGACCTAATTTCAAGATAAACAAGCATGAAAATGGACAACACTAATCACACTTGCACCCCTAGGGTATTCCACTTGTTGCCTTCAATAATGGGCCATATTGCATGTTAGGTCTCTTTGGGCAAACCAAACACAATTCAAATGATCATAGTCCCTCGATGACGCTTTCGAAAGTTGCCTAAAAAATGATCAAGTCCCTCCAAGGAAAAATTGCCCAAAGATACTTGGCACCATTGCAATTATGGTCTAAACGATGACCCGCGCCCGTCCCTTTCACATCCTAACACAAGATTGTCCACCAAATGCAATGGTGGAACAAAATTGTTAAAAGGGTTAAAAACATAGGAGAAATCTTTGAGAAATTTAGGAGTAGACAAACCCTTAGTTACTTGAATCAAACTTGCAAAACAAAACACTTGCCTATTTTCAAACCACACCTCACTACACTTTCAAAACAACTTTCAAAAACATTGAAAACCTTTTCAAAAGACATACACCTTTGTATACATCCCAACATGGATCATTACAAAGGTTGCCACCACATTGGCTTCTTTTCAAAACATTTTTAACCTACACACACAAAGCACCATTTCAAACAATTGAAAATCAAGGCAAGTTGATCTAAGCAAGTAACTAAGAGCCCATGGATAACCATGGATAGAAAGGGTGCTAATACCTTCCCTTTCTATAATCTACTCCCCGAACCCAAGAAAACATCTCAAAGGTTTTTGCTGTGCTTTTTAACCTTTCCTTAGGATAAAATAAAAAGTTGGTGGCGACTCTTGCTCAACCGAAACATTTGCGAATAAAAAACGCAAAACCTCAAGTCAGTTCTCCCACCGTATCACAGAACTGGCAACTCTGCTGGGGAAAATTTAAAAGTGGAGTAACCTTAGGGCTTAGATCACCCTCTTGCATGACTAATTGTTTGATTTGATTGCTTTATATTTTGGCTCTCTTGTTTGGGTTTGCAATCCTACACCCGGATTTTAGGAAACATTCATAGATAGCAATACGTTGTGGAAACTGTGCGGGGTATACCGACACGGTCGAAGCAATAGCTATATTAGTGCGACATATTTGTGAGTACCGGTAACCCTTGAGTTCAATCAAGGAGAGTACGGGGCCGCTGAGTGATGTCACTAAGCACTAATGACCTAGAACCTTACTTGACCATCTTGGCCTTTTATTAGGGGTAGTGAGATGATCGGCTTTGGTGCAGTCCGAAGTTGGTAGATACTCGATACTACACTCATTGAGGGTTGTTTTCTTGGAATATTTTGGTCGCTAGTTAAGTGGCTAAACCAAAACAATGAACAATGAAAACAATCCAATGATATTGAGCTCCTTAGAACCCGGTTACTATTTATAGGACAGGTTTTTAAGCCAACTACACTCGAGAGGGTACTTACCTATGAAACCCCATGCAAGCCTGAAACTAGGGTTTGGTGTGATTTGCTTGTACATATGTTTGTGCATACATCATGAACATCATAAAGCATCATATGCATTCACTAACCGTTTCAAGGGTTTAGATCTTCATCTTTGTTCTTGTTTTGTAGGTCATGGAAATTCCTCGCAGAAAAACCATTCAAGTCAACCTTGTGAGAATCCCTCCTCAACTCAAGGAGCTCACATCAAGAATTCCGGAAAGCTCTCCCTTCAGTGAAAGACATGGTAGACTGCTCAGCTTAGTCAACTCCAACATTGAAGAGGATATGATGAAAGTGCTATTCCAGTTCTTTGACCCTCTTCATCACTGTTTCACTTTCCCCGACTACCAGTTGGTGCCCACTTTGGAGGAGTTTTCTCAACTCCTGAGAATTCCTATCCTTAATCAACTACCTTTCAACGGTACGGAAAAGGAACCAAAGCCTGAAGATGTTGCTCGAGCATTACATCTACAGCCTTCTGACATCAAGGGGCATTGGGAAACTAGAAGCGGAGTCAAAGGTTTCTTAGCAAAATTCTTGTTTGAGAAGGCACAAGAATGTTGGAATTCATTGGACCTACAAGCCTTTGAAGAAATTGTGGCACTCCTTATCTATGGGTTGGTCTTGTTCCCAAATCCTGACCAGCTCGTAGATGTCAACGCCGTCAAAATCTTCTTGTCCAGAAATCCAGTACCAACATTGCTTGGGGACATTCTTCACTCATTTTACACTCGAACAATGAGAAAGAGGGGCGTTCTCATGTGATGTACTCCTCTCCTTGCAAGGTGGTTTATTTCTCACCTTCCACAATCTGTCTTGAAGAATGACCAAGGCTCAAGGTGGTCCCAACGGTTGATGACTCTTACTCACTCTGATGTACATTGGTGTTCTCGGTCCAGAGAAAATGTCATCATCATCGATCGTTGTGGAGAGTTCCCTAATGTTCCTTTACTTGGAATCAGAGGAGGTATCACCTACAACCCTTGCCTAGCTTTGAGGCAATTTGGATATGCACTGAGGGATGGCCCTCACGACATGTTGATTCCTGACCTGGTTTTTGACTTCGACAACGATGCGCAAGGACTTCGCCAAAGATTCATCAGAGCTTGGAGGATGCCCAACAAGGTTGACAGCAAGACACTGGGACACAAGAACTCCATCCCTCTTGAGCCTTATCTCAAGTGGGTACGAGCCCGAGCCCAGGGTCTAATGATGCCTTATCCTCATGTTCTCCCTGTGATTAAAGAGCCCGTTAAGGAAGGAGAGGTTTCCTACACCATCCTACATCCTGACATGCCTACATCGTGAGAGGAGATGCAGAAGAGTTGGATTCAACTCAAGGAGGAACGGAACACTTTTGAAGCCAGCTTCTACGCCAGCGAGAAGAAGATTCTAGAGCTCACCCGTCGACTCCATGAGCAAGAGACCCTCAACACCTACATCGCACCAAAGAGGATGCGCAATGTCTTTTTACCTTGAGAAGTTGTTTTTGTAATATTTGGCCCATGGGGCATTTATGTACTAACAAATTTCTTCTTATTAATATGACGCGCGTTCTCTTTTGTTTGCAACAATTTTGAATATTCTAAATCCTTGAATGCATTGCATACATAAGCATACCATTCATCATGTGCATAAGCAGGTCTCTTCACCAGGTTTCCTTATCTGTCTGCTGTTTATTTCAGTAGGATGGATCTCGAGCAAACAGTCAAGGACTTGCAAGCTCAAAACGCACAATTTCAACAACTCCTGATGACCTTGGCTAAGGGTCAGGAGGATTTAAAGACACTACTGGGGAACAAAGACCAAGTGAAGAAGAAGAAAAAGAGACTCGGGGTGGCTACTTTAGGGAGAAGGTTTGAAGGAGAGGCCCGGAGAGTGCTTGAATTTCCCCTACTTCTGAGGAGGGAACCAGTAAAGGGAATGCGGCTGCAGTACCTTCCGAGTCTGATATGGAAGAAGAGGAGGCCGAGGAGGACGAAGACTACTCTGATCAACAATACCCTCCGGCTGATGATAAGTACAAAGGTGTAGAAGACAGGTTGTCAGCCATGGAGCTGCAGAGAGTTCCGGGTTTAGACTTCGAAGACTTGGGTTTGGTTGCTGGGATTGTGATTCCCCCAAAGTTCAAAGTGCCGGTGTTTATGAGGTACGACGGGCTGTCCTGTCCAAAAATGCATCTCAGGTCTTACGTAAGAAAGATCCAACCTTATACGGCAGATAAGAACCTTTGGATCCATTTCTTTCAAGACAACCTTTCTGGAGCTCAACTGGAGTGGTTCTATCAGCTAGAGGGAACCAGTGTCCAAAACTGGGAAGAATTGGACACCGCTTTTTACAAACAATATCAATACAATTCTGACCTCGCTCCTACGCGTACCCAACTTCAGGGTATGTCTCTAGGAACGGGCGAAGGGTTCAAAGAATATGCGCAAAAATGGAGAGATTTGGCTGGCAGGGTGCAGCCTTCTTTGACTGATCGTAAATTGGTTGACATGTTCCTAGGGACCTTGTCTGGTCCATTTTTCAATCATCTAATTGGTAACTCCTCCGCTGGGTTTACGGATTTGATCTTAACAGGCGAAAGAATAGAAGCTGGCATCAAGTCAGGGAAGATTCAGAAGAGTGCCTCCGCAAGCACTGAGAAAAAGCCTTTCAAGAAGGAGGCTAGTGCCGTCTATGGTCCTAGAAGACAAGTTAAGCCCGAACACCGCCAGGCCGTCAATGCCTTGGTCATTTCAAAACCTGTTGCTGCTCCTCAGCAGTACAATCAACAAAGGGGTGAGAGGCCCAAGAGGCAATACACTCGGTTGAGTATGACTTTGTCACAAATCTTACTGCAACTGTTATCAACCAACTTGGTGACCATCAAAGAGGCTCCGAAGGTCGTGAATACGGCATCTCCTAAGTATAACCCAAATGCCCGTTGTGCTTATCATTCTGATAGCCCCGGGCATACTACTGATGATTGTTGGGCCTTGAGAAATAAGGTTCAAGACCTTATCGATGCGAAGGAAATTCAGTTTGAGGCGCCTGAGAGGCCAAATGTTGTAACTGCTCCTATGCCCTAGCATAGGGTAAATGCCATTGAGGAAGATTTGTATGTTGTTTCAGTGAATGATGTTGCTACCCCTCTATTGACTGTTAAGAGGAACCTACTGCTAGCCGGTTTATTTCCGGGTTGTAGCAAGGGTTGCCTCCTGTGTGTTGTTATCCCTACCGGTTGTCCGCTGCTGAAATCAGGCATCCAAAGCCTGATGGATAGCAAAGAAATTCTGTTCAAGAAAACTGTTGTTCCATTTGTTTCCGCTGAATAAGTATCTGTCGTCACAATTTTCAACAATCCTACCAAGGCTCTCCCAAGGAAGCCAGTCAAAATTATGTCTGTTGCACCCATTACCATTACTGTTCCGGGGCCCCTCCCCTATGAATCTGACAAGGCTGTCCCATGGCACTATGGGGCAGACGTGTATGTGCTTGGAGTGAAGCAGGAGTTCAACACCGGTACCAGTATCAGTAACATCACTGGTCCCGCCAAGATTACTCGCAGTGGCAGGCTTTTCTCGCCTGACATTGCACCACCAGTTACCCGAAAACCTCTTATCATCACACCCGCAAGTGTGCATGTTTCAAATCAAGTTCCTGTGCCTACTACTGCCGCCGAGTCCTCTGATGCTCGGAGCAAAGAAGTTGCTACTGATTTGCCTGCCCGGACGGAGGCACCAAGAAAGACTGCTGTTGAAGCCTCCCAACAAGAGATGGAGGAAATCCTTAAAATCATTAAAAAAAGTGACTTCAATGTCATTGAACAGCTGGGGCATACCCCCTCCAAAATCTATATGCTATCATTGCTGCTGTGCTCAGAGGCCCACGCCAAGGCCCTGATTTCATTTCTGAAAATGGCCCATGTGCCGTAAGAGACCTCTGCAGATCAGTTCACTGACTGTGTGGCTAATTTGACAGCTGACAATGGCTTGGGTTTCTCGGATGCAGACCTTACCGCCAAGGGGAAAAACCACAATGATGCCCTGCACGTCTCTATAGAATGCAGGGGCACTACTCTCGCACACGTGTTGGTGGATACCGGTTCTTCCCTGAATGTATTTCCCAAGAAGGCCTTAGATCGGTTGGATTGTGAGGGCCTGGAATTGAAACCTAGTAACATCATTGTTAGAGCCTTCGACGGTTCTAAGAGGATGGTGCACGGTGAGGTAGACATTCCTATTCGTGTGGGTTCCCAAGTCTTCGACTCAACGTTCTATGTGATGGATATTCGTCCATCTTATTCCTGTTTGTTGGGTCGACCCTGGATTCACAAGGCTGGGGCGGTAACATCCACTCTACACCAGAAGCTCAAATACCCTGTCAAAGGGAAGATTGTTACTGTGCAGGGCGAGGAGGAATACATGGTAAGTCACTTGAATTCATTCCAGTATATCGAGATGGACGGGGAGTTTATTGAAACCCCCTTTCAACATTTTGAAGAGGTACCTCCAACATTGGCGTCAGCTGAGGCAGTGGTTGAAGAAGACTTTCCTCTGAAGATGGCTTCCCTGAAGGATGCCCGGGCTGTAATTGAGAAAGGCAAATGCGCAAACTGGGGTCAACTTCCTGACTTCACTCAAAAGACCGACAAGTTTGGGCTGGGCTTCACTGCAGAGGCTCAGAAGGCTATTCGCAAAGAAAGGATCAGAAAGGCTCTGGTGTTCATCACCAACCCAAGGGTGAATGCTATCGAGGAGGACGTAGAGGAAGCAAAATTTGACAGTTGGATCTATCCAACAACCAACAACGAACCAAGCAACTGGACGGCAAAGGATTTTACACCTATTACATTTGTCACGCAGTAATGAACTCTTTTGATTCTCAATTTGTAACAAACAATATGTTGAAACTTTTATTGTGCTATTTCAAATCTTGTGCTATTTTTCTTTCTGTGTTATATATTGCAAAACAGCTATATTTACACACACTCACTTATAGAGGTTCCAATCCACTCTAATTCTCACTGGTAACAGCTCTGCTACTTCCAGTTATGACTTCGAAAATCCGATCAACTTGGCCGAAGACGAAGGTGAAGATGATTGCGAAGTTCCTGGTGAACTCGCAAGACTGCTGCTCCAGGAAGAGAGGGCCATTCAACCGCATGAAGAGCCGGTTGAAACAGTGAACCTGGGTACTGAGACAGATAGAAAAGAAGTCAAGATTGGTGCCAATCTGGAGCTCAGTGTGAAGCAACGATTGATTCCGATGCTGCATGATTACATGGAAATCTTTGCTTGGTCTTACGAAGACATGCCCGGTTTAGATGCCGACATTGTGGTTCATCACCTGCCTACCAAGGAAGACTGCCCTCCGGTAAAGCAAAAGGTCCGCCGTATGCGTCCAGAGATGTCCGAAAAGATCAAAGCTGAGGTTATGAAGCAATTCGATGCCAGGTTTCTAGCAGTGACTTCTTACCCTCAGTGGGTTGCCAACGTGGTGCCAGTGCCGAAGAAGGACGGTAAGGTCAGAATGTGTGTTGACTACAGGGATTTGAACAGGGCTAGCCCTAAGGATGACTTCCCCCTACCTCACATCGACGTTCTTGTTGACAATACTGCTCAACACAAGGTGTTCTCCTTCATGGATGGTTTTTCAGGGTATAATCAGATCAAGATGGCTCCTGAAGATATGGAAAAGACTACCTTTGTTACTCAGTGGGGCACCTTCTGCTACAAGGTCATGCCATTCGGATTGAAAAATGCTGGGGCAACCTACCAACATGCCATGGTTGCTTTATTTCATGACATGATCCACCATGAGATTGAAGTGTACGTCGATGATATGATTGCAAGGTCCCAAACTGAGGAAGAACACCTTGACCATCTGCGGAAGCTGTTTGACCGACTGAAGTTG
Source organism: Vicia faba (assembly GCA_948472305.1). Lineage (NCBI taxonomy): Eukaryota > Viridiplantae > Streptophyta > Magnoliopsida > Fabales > Fabaceae > Vicia > Vicia faba. Next base: position 104,005,120 of record OX451736.1, read on the forward strand.
TACAAGCTGAGGTTGAATCCAAACAAATGCACCTTTGGGGTGAGGTCTGGGAAATTGCTAGGTTTCATTATAAGCGACAAAGGTATCCAAGTGGACCCTGCCAAGGTTAAAGCCATTCAAGAGATGCCGACTCCTAAGACAGAGAAAAAAGTCCGAGGCTTTCTAGGACGACTGAATTACATTGCCCGATTCATCTCACATCTAACTGCTACTTGTGAGCCAATCTTCAAATTGCTGAAGAAAGATCAAGTAGTACGTTGGAACGATGAATGTCAGGCTGCTTTCGAAAAGATAAAGGAGTATCTCCAAGAACCACCCATTCTTATGCCACCAGTAGAAGGGAGACCTCTAATACTATACTTGACAATACTTGACAATTCAATGGGGTGTGTGCTAGGGCAGCATGACGAGTCTGGCCGAAAAGAGCACGCTATTTATTACCTGAGCAAAAAGTTTACCGACTGTGAGTCTCGGTACTCACTGCTCGAGAAAACTTGTTCCGCTCTGGTATGGGCTGCTCGCCAGCTGAGATAGTATATGCTGACTCACACTACTCTGTTGATTTCAAAGATGGATCCCATCAAGTACATATTCGAAAAGCCTGCTCTGTCTGGAAGAATAGTAAGATGGCAAATGATCTTGACAAAATATGATATCCAGTACACCACTCAAAAAGCAATCAAGGGAAGTGTATTGGCAGATCATTTGGCACACCAACCTGTGGACGATTACCAATCATTGAACTTTGAATTTCCGGACGAAGATATCATGGTAGTAACTGATTGTGAAGTACCAGGACCGGATGAAGGACCTGAGGAAGGATCCTGATGGTCTATGCATTTCGATGGAGCCTCGAACGCTTTGGGTAACGACATCGGCGGTATAATCATATCCCCCAAAGGAACTCACACTCCACTCACCGCCCGGCCGTGTTTCAACTGCACCAACAACATGGCAGAATATGAGGCGTGTATTATGGGTCTTCAAGCTGCAATCGACTTAAGGATCAAGTTTCTGAGTGTCTTCGGAGATTCCGCTCTCGTGATCAATCAGATCAAAGGCGAGTGGGATACGAAACACCCAAGTCTTATTCCTTACAAGGAGTATGTGTTGACTTTGCTTCCCCACTTTGAAGAGATAACTTTTGAGCACTTCCCAAGAGAGGAGAATCAGTTAGCGGACGCACTAGCTACGATGTCTTCAATGTTCAAAGTCAAATGGGACAATGAGGCTCCCCGGATCATTATCTGGAAGTTGGACGAACCTGCATACTGCTGTGATCTTGAGGCCGAAGAGGTAATCGAGAAACCCTGGTATCATGAGGTGAAGAGATATTTGGAAGCTCAGGAATACCCCGAAGGCGCATCGGTCAATGACAAGAAGTTCATGAGAAGGTTTGCTGCAAAATTCTTCCTCAGCAACGACATTCTCTACAAACGAAATCATGATTCAACTCTACTGCGTTGTGTGGACAAGACCGAAGCAGAGAAGATCATGGTAGAATTACATGAAGGTACATTCGGAACACATTCCAGTGGACATACCATGGCAAAGAAAATCCTTCGGGCAGGATATTTCTGGTCCACGATGGAAGCCGACTGTTACCAACATTCTCGAACTTATCATAAATACCAAATCTATGCTGATAAGGTGCACATCCCTCCGGTTCCTCTGAACGTCCTGACGGCACCTTGGCCTTTTGCAATGTGGGGCATTGATATGATCGGCGAGATCCGACCGACGGCATCCAATGGGCATCGCTTCATCCTAGTAGCAATTGATTACTTCACGAAGTGGGTAGAAGCAGCTTCCTACGCCACCGTAACCAAGAGTGTCGTAGCACGTTTCATTCGGCACAACCTGATCTGTCGGTACGGTGTCCCAGAAAGAATCATTACAGACAATGGTACCAATCTTAACAACAAGATGATCACTGAGCTCTGCGAGCAATTCAAGATACAGCACCATAATTCTTCTCCTTACCGACCAAAGATGAATGGGGCTGTAGAAGCAGCAAATAAGAATATCAAAAAGATTGTGCAGAAGATGACAGTGACCTACAAAGATTGGCACGAAATGTTACCGTTTGCTCTTCATGGGTACCGTACCTCGGCAAGGACGTCAACCGGGGCAACACCCTTTTCCTTGGTCTATGGCATGGAGGCAGTCTTACCAATTAAAGTCCAGATACCCTCTCTTCAGATAATGAAGGATGCAGGCTTGAGTGAAGATGACTGGATCCAGACTCGACTTGATCAATTAAACCTAATTGACGAAAAGAGACTCACTGCTATCTGTCATGGTCAGACGTATCAAAAACGGATGATCAGGGCATTTAACAAGAAAGTCAGACCACAAGAGTATCAAGTTGGGGACCTGGTAATAAAACGCATCATCCTTCCTCAAAGTGATCCCCGGGGCAAATGGACCCCTACATACGAAGCCCTTTTGGTTCACCCGAACACATGTTTAACCACAAATGGCCCTTCGTATGTAGGGGTCCATTTGCCCCGGGGATCGCTTTGAGGAAGGATGATGCGTTTGATTACCAGGTCCCTAACTTGATACTCTTGCGGTCTGACTTTCTTGTTAAATGCCCTGATCATCCGTTTTTGGTACGTCTGACCATGACAGATAGCAGTGAGTCTCTTTTCGTCAATCAGGTTTAATTGATCAAGTCGAGTCTGGATCCAGTCATCTTCACTCAAGTCTGCATCCTTCATTATCCGGAGAGAGGGTATCTGGACTTCAATCGGCAAGACTGCTTCCATGCCGTAGACCAAGGAAAAAGGTGTTGCCCCGGTTGACGTTCTTGCTGAGGTACGGTACCCATGAAGAGCAAACGGTAACATTTCGTGCCAATCTTTATAGGTCACTGTCATCTTCTGCACAAATTTCTTGATATTCTTATTAGCTGCTTCTACAGCCCCATTCATCTTCGGCCGGTAAGGAGAAGAGTTGTGGTGCTGTATCTTGAATTGTTCACAAAGCTCAGTGATCATCTTGTTGTTAAGATTGGTACCATTGTCCGTAATGATTCTTTCTGGGACGCCGTACCGACAGCTCAGGTTATGCCGGATGAAACGTGCAACGACGCTCTTGGTTACCGTGGCGTAGGAAGCTGCCTCAACCCACTTCGTGAAGTAATCGATTACTACCAGGATGAAGCGATGCCCGTTGGTTGCTGTCGGTCGGATCTCACCGATCATATCGATGCCCCACATTGCAAAAGGCCATGGTGCCGTCAGGACGTTCAGAGGGACAGGAGGGATGTGCACCTTATCAGCGTAGATCTGGCATTTATGACAAATTCTAGAATGTTGGTGACAGTTGGCTTCCATTGTGGACCAGTAATATCCTGCCCGAAGGATTTTCTTTGCCATGGTATGTCCACTGGAATATGTTCCGAATGTACCTTCATGCAGTTCTATCATGATCTTCTCTGCTTCAGCCTTATCCACACAACGCAGTAGAGTTGAATCATGATTTCGTTTGTAGAGAATGTCGTTGCTGAGGAAGAATTTTGCAGCAAACCTTCTCATGAACTTCTTGTCATTGACCGATGCGCCTTCAGGGTATTCCTGAGCCTCCAAGTATCTCTTCACCTCATGATACTAGGGTTTTTCAGTCACTTTTTCGGCCTCAAGATCGCAGCAGTATGCAGGTTCGTCCAACTTCCAGATAATGATCCGGGGAGCCTCATTGTAACATTTGACTTTGAACATTGAAGACATCGTAGCTAGTGCGTCTGCTAGCTGATTCTCCTCTCTTGGGAAGTGTTCAAAAGTTATTTCTTCAAAGTGGGGAAGCAAAGTTGACACATACTCCTTGTAGGGAATAAGATTCGGGTGTTTCGTATCCCACTCGCCTTTGATCTGATTGATCACGAGAGCGGAATCTCCGAAGACACTCAGAAACTTGATCCTTAAGTCGATTGCAGCTTGGAGACCCATGATACACGCCTCATATTCTGCCATGTTGTTGGTGCAGTTGAAACACAACCGGGCAGTGAGTGGAGTATGAGTACCTTTGGGGGATATGATTATACCGCCGATGCCATTTCCCAAAGCGTTCGAGGCTCCGTCAAAATGCATAGACCATCGGGATCCTTCCTCAGGTCCTTCGTCTGGTCCAGGCACTTCACAATCAGTTACCACCATGATATCTTCGTCCGGAAATTCAAAGTTCAATAACTGGTAATCGTCCACAGGTTGGTGTGCCAAATGATCTGCCAGTACACTTCCTTTGATTGCCTTTTGAGTGGTATACTGGATATCATATTCTGTCAAGATCATTTGCCATCTTGCTATTCTTCCAGACAGAGCAGGCTTTTCGAATATGTACTTGATGGGATCCATCTTTGAAATCAATAGAGTAGTGTGAGTCAGCATATACTGTCTCAACCGGCGAGCAGCCCATACCAGAGCGCATCAAGTTTTCTCGAGCAGTGAGTACCGAGACTCACAGTCGGTAAACTTTTTGCTCAGGTAATAAATAGCGTGCTCTTTTCGGCCAGACTCGTCATGCTGCCCTAGCACACACCCCATTGAATTGTCAAGTATTGTCAAGTATAGTATTAGAGGTCTCCCTTCTACTGGTGGCATAAGAATGGGTGGTTCTTGGAGATACTCCTTTATCTTTTCGAAAGCAGCCTGACATTCATCGTTCCAACGTACTACTTGATCTTTCTTCAGCAATTTGAAGATTGGCTCACAAGTAGCAGTTAGATGTGAGATGAATCGGGCAATGTAATTCAGTCGTCCTAGAAAGCCTCGGACTTTTTTCTCTGTCTTAGGAGTCGGCATCTCTTGAATGGCTTTAACCTTGGCAGGGTCCACTTGGATACCTTTGTCGCTTATAATGAAACCTAGCAATTTCCCAGACCTCACCCCAAAGGTGCATTTGTTTGGATTCAACCTCAGCTTGTACAACTTCAGTCGGTCAAACAGCTTCCGCAGATGGTCAAGGTGTTCTTCCTCAGTTTGAGACCTTGCAATCATATCATCGACGTACACTTCAATCTCATGGTGGATCATGTCATGAAATAAAGCAACCATGGCACGTTGGTAGGTTGCCCCAGCATTTTTCAATCCGAATGGCATGACCTTGTAGCAGAAGGTGCCCCACTGAGTAACAAAGGTAGTCTTTTCCATATCTTCAGGAGCCATCTTGATCTGATTGTACCCTGAAAAACCGTCCATGAAGGAGAACACCTTGTGCTGAGCAGTATTGTCAATAAGAACGTCGATGTGAGGCAGAGGGAAGTCATCTTTGGGGCTTGCCCTATTCAAATCCCTGTAGTCAACGCACATTCTGACTTTACCGTCCTTCTTCGGTACTGGCACCACGTTGGCAACCCACTGAGGGTAAGAAGTCACTGCTAGAAACCCGGCATCGAATTGCTTCATAACCTCAGCTTTGATCTTTTCGGACATTTCCGGGTGCATACGGCGGACCTTTTGCTTCACTGGAGGGCAGTCTTCCTTGGTAGGCAGGTGATGAACTACAATGTCGGCATCCAAACTAGGCATGTCTTCGTAGGACCAAGCAAATATCTCCATGTAGTCATGTAGCATCTGGATCAATCGTTGCTTCACGCTGAGCTCTAGATTGGCACCAATCTTGACCTCTTTTCTATCTGTCTCAGTACCCAAGTTAATCATTTCCACCGGCTCTTCATGCGGCTGAATGGCCCTCTCTTCCTGGAGTAGCAGTCTTGCGAGTTCACCAGGCACTTCGCAATCATCTTCACCTTCGTCTTTGGCCAAGTTGATCGGATTCTCGAAGTCATAACTGGTGGTAGCAGAGCTGTTACCAGTGAGATCCAGAGTGGATTGAAACCTGTATAAGTGAGTGTGTGTAAATATAGCTGTTTTGCAATATATAACACAGAAAGAAAAAGAGCGCAAGATTTGAAATGCAACAAACGTCCAATGTTTTGATTAATGATATATGGAAATGTCATACAAAAAGCCCTCACAAATGGAGCTACGATGCCCCGGGTAGGACACCGAGCCAATACAAGTTTCAACATATTGTTTGTTACAAATTAGAAATCAAAAGAGTTAATTACTGCGTGACAAATGTGATAGGTGTAAAATCCTTTGCCGTCCAGTTGCTGGGTCCGTTGTTGGTGGTTGGATAGATCCAACTGTCAAACTCTGCTTCCTCTACGTCCTCCTCGATAGCATTCACCCTTGGATTGGTGCTAAACACCGGAGCCTTTCTGATCCTTTCCTTGTGCACAGCCCTCTGAGCCTCCGCAGTGAAGCCCAGCCCAAACTTGTCGTTCTTTTGAGTGAAGTCAGAAAGCTGACCCCAGTTTGCACAATTGCCTTTCTTGATTACAGCCCAGGCATCCTTCAAGGACGCCATCTTCAACGGAAAGTCTTCTTCAACCACTGCCTCAGCTGATGCCAATACTGGAGGTACCTCCTCAAAATGCTGAAAGGGGGTTTCAATAAACTCCCCGTCCATCTCGATATACCGGAATGAATTCAAGTGACTAACCATGTATTCCTCCTCACCCTGCACAGTAACAATCTTCCCTTTCACAGGGTATTTGAGCTTTTGGTGTATAGTGGATGTTACTGCCCCAGCCTTGTGAATCCAGGGTCGTCCCAACAAGCAGGAATAAGATGGACGAATATCCATGACATAGAACGTTGAGTTGAAGACTTGGGAACCCACACGAATAGGAATGTCTACCTCACTGTGCACCATCCTCTTAGAACCGTCGAAGGCTCTAACAATGATGTTACTAGGCTTCAATTCTAGGCCCTCACAATCCAAGCGATCCAATGCCTTCTTGGGTAAAACATTCAGGGAAGAATCGGTATCCACCAACACGTGTGCGAGAGTAGTGCCCCTGCACTCTATAGAGATGTGCAGGGCATCATTGTGATTTTTCCCTTTGGCGGTAAGGTCAGCATCTGAGAACCCCAAACCATTGTCAGCCGTCAAATTAGCCACACAGTCAGTGAATTGATCTGCAGAGGTCTCTTTCGGCACATGGGCCGTTTTCAGAAATGAAATCAAGGCCTTGGCGTGGGCCTCGGAACCTAGCAGCAAAGATAGCATGGAGATCTTGGAGGGAGTATGCCCCAATTGTTCAACGACATTGAAGTCACTCTTTTTAATGATTTTAAGGATTTCCTCCATCTCTTGTTGGGAGGCTTCGACAGAGGTCTTTTTTGGTGCCTCCGTCCTGGCAGGCAAATCGGCAGCAACTTCTTTGCCCCGAGCATCGGAGGACTCGGCGGTAGTAGTAGACACAGGAACTTGATTTGAAACATGCACACTTGCGGGTGTGATGATGAGAGGTTTTCGGATAACTGGTGGTGCAATGTCAGGCGAGAAGAGCCTGCCACTGCGGGTAACTTTTGCGGGACCAGTGATATTACTGATACTGGTACTGGTGTTGAACTCCTGCTTCACTCCAAACACATACACATCTGCCCCATAATGCCATGGGACAGCCTTGTTAGATTCATAGGGGAGAGGCCCCGGAACAGTAATAACAATGGGTGCAACAGACATAATTTGGACTGGCTTCCTCGGGGGAGCTTTGGTAGGATTGTTGAAAATTGTGACGACAGATACTTCTTCAGTGGAAACAAACGGAACAGCAGTTTTCTTGAACAGAATTTCTTTGCTATCCATCAGGCTTTGGATGCCTGATTTCAGCAGCGGACAACCGGTAGGGATAACAGCACACAGGAGGCAACCCTTGCTACAACCCGGAAATAAACCGGCTAGTAGTAAGTTCCTCTTAACAGTCAAAAGAGGGGTAGCAACATCATTCACCGAAACAGCATACAAATCTTCCTCAATGGCATTTACTCTATGCTGGGGCATAGGAGCAGTTACAACATTTGGCCTCTCAGGCGCTTCAAACTGAATTTCCTTCGCATCGATAAGGTCTTGCCCCTTATTTCTCAAGGCCCAACAATCATCAGTAGTGTGCCCGGGACTATTAGAATGATAAGCACACCGGGCATTTGGGTTATACTTAGGAGATGCAGTATTCACGACCTTTGGAGCCTCTTTGATGGTCACCAAGCTGGTTGATAACAGTTGCGGTAAGATTTGTGACAAGGTCATACTCAGCCGAGTATACTGCCTCTTGGGCCTTACACCTCTTTGTTGATTGTACTGCTGAGGAGCAGTAACAGGCTTTGAAATCACTAAGGCATTGACGGCTTGACGGCTTTCTGGCTTGACTTGTCTTCTAGAACCATAGACGGCACTTGCTTCTTTCTTGAAAGGCTTTTTCTCAACACTTGCGGAGGCACTTTTCTGAATCTTCCCTGACCTGATGCCAGCTTCTATTCTTTCGCCTGTTAAGATCAAATCCGTAAACCCAGCGGAGGAGTTACCGATTAGATGATTGAAGAATGGACCAGACAAGGTCCCTAGAAACATGTCAACCAATTCACGATCAGTCAAAGGAGGCTGCACCCTGCCATCCAAATCCCTCCATTTTTGTGCATATTCTTTGAACCCTTCGCCTGTTCCCAGAGACATACCCTGAAGTTGGGTACGCGTGGGAGCAAGGTCAGAATTGTACTGATATTGTTTATAAAAAGCGGTGGCCAAGTCTTCCCAGTTTCGGACGCTGGTTCCCTCTAGCTGATAGAACCACTCCAATTGAGCCCCAGAAAGACTGTCTTGAAAGAAATGAATCCAAAGGTTTTTATCTGCCGTGTAAGGTTGGATTTTCCTTACGTAGGACCTGAGATGCATTTTTGGACAGGACAGCCCGTCATACCTCACAAACACCGGCACCTTGAACTTTGGGGGAATCACAATCCCAGCAACCAAACCCAAGTCTTCGAAGTCTAAACCCAGAACTCTTTGCATCTCCATGGCTGCCAACCTGTCTTCTAAACCTTTGTATTTATCATCAGCTGGAGGGTATTGTTGGTCAGAGTAATCTTCATCATCTTCAGCCTCCTCTTCTACGTCGGACTCGGAAGGTACCGCAGCCCCACCTCCTTTACTGGTTCCTTCATCAGAAGTAGGAGGAAATTCAAGCACTCTCCGGGTCTCTCCTTCAAATCTTCTCCCTAAAGTAGCCACCCCGAGTCTCTTTTTCTTCTTCTTCACTGGGTCTTTATTTCCTATCAGGGTCTTGAGATCCTCCTGACCCTTAGCCAAGGTCATCAGGAGTTGCTGGAACTATGCATTTTGAGCTTGCAGGTCTTTGACTGTTTGCTCGAGATCCATCCTACTGAAATAAACAGCAGACAGATAAGGAAACCTGGTGAAGAGACCTGCTTATGCACATGATGAATGGTATGCTTATGTATGCAATGCATTCAAGGATTTAGAATATTCAAAATTGTTGCAAACAAAAAAGAACGCACGTCATATTAATAAGAAGAAATTTGTTAGTACATAAATGCCCCATGGGCCAAATATTACAAAAAACAACTTCTCAAGGTAAAAAGACGTTGCGCATCCTCTTTGGTGCGATGTAGATGTTGAGGGTCTCTTGCTCATGGAGTCGGAGGGTGAGCTCTAAAACCTTCTTCTCGCTTGCGTAGAAGCTGGCTTCAAAAGTGTTCCGTTCCTCCTTGAGTTGGATCCAACTCTTCTGCATCTCCTCCCACGATGTAGGCATGTTAGGATATAGGATGGTGTAGGGAACCTCTCCTTCCTTGACGGGCTCTTTAATCACAGGGAGAACATGAGGATAAGGCATCATTAGATTCTGGGCTCGGGCTCGTACCCACTTGAGATAAGGTTCAAGAGGGATGGAGTTCTTGTGTCCCAGAGTCTTGCTGTCAACCTTGTTGGGCCTCCCCCAAGCTCTGATGAATCTTTGGCGAAGTCCTTGCGCATCGTTGTCGAAGTCAAAAACTAGGTCAGGAACCAACATGTCGTGAGGGCCATCCCTCCGTGCATATCCAAATTGCCTCAAAGCTAGGCAAGGGTTGTAGGTGATACCTCCTCTGATTCCAAGTAAAGGAACATTAGGAAACTCTCCATAACGATCGACGATGATGACATTTTCTTTGGACCGAGAACACCAATGTACATCAGAGTGAGTAAGAGTCATCAACCGTTGGGACCACCTTGAGCCTTGGTCATTCTTCAAGACAGATTGTGGAAGGTGCGAAATAAACCACCTTGCAAGGAGAGGAGTACAGCACATGAGAACACCCCTCTTTCTCATTGTTCATGTGTAAAATGAGTGAAGAATGTCCCCAAGCAATGTTGGTATTGGATTTCTGGACAAGAAGATTTTGACGGCGTTGACATCTACCAATTGGTCAGAATTTGGAAATAGGACCAATCCATAGATAAGGAGTGCCACAATCTCTTCAAAGGCTTGTAGGTCCAATGAATTCCAACATTCTTGTGCCTTCTCAAACAAGAATTTTGCTAAGAAACCTTTGACGCCACTTCTAGTTTCCCAATGCCCCTTGATGTCAGAAGGCTGTAGATGTAATGCTCGAGCAACATCTTCAGGCTTTGGTTCCTTTTTCGTACCGTTGAAAGGTAGTTGATTGAGGATAGGAATTCTCAGGAGTTGAGAAAATTCCTCCAAAGTGGGTACCAACTGATAGTCAGGGAAAGTGAAACAGTGGTGAAGAGGGTCAAAGAACTGGAATAGCACTTTCATCATGTCTTCTTCAATGTTGGTGTTGACTAAGCTGAGCAGTCTACCATGTCTGTCACTGAAGGATGAGCTTTCCGGAATTCTTGAGGTGAGCTCCTTGAGTTGAGGAGTGATTCTCACAAGGTTGACTCGGATGGTTTTTCTGCGAGGAATTTCCATGACCTACAAAACAAGAACAAAGATGAAGATCCAAACCCTTGAAATGGTTAGGGAATGCACATGATGCTTTATGATGTTTATGATGTATGCACAAACATATGTACAAGCAAATCACACCAAACCCTAGTTCAGGTTTGCATGGGGTTTCATAGGTAAGTACCCTCTTGAGTGTAGTTGGCTTAAAAACCTGTCCTATAAATAGTAACCGGGTTCTAAGGAGCTCAATATCATTGGATTGTTTTCATTGTTGATTGTTTTGGTTTAGCCACTTAACTAGCGACCAAAATATTCCAAGAAAACAACCCTCAATGAGTGTAGTATCGAGTATCTACCAACTTCGGACTGCACCAAAGCCGGTCATCTCACTACCCCTAATAAAAGGCCAAGATGGTCAAGTAAGGTTCTAGGTCATTAGTGCTTAGTGACATCACTCAGCGGCCCCGTACTCTCCTTGATTGAACTCAAGGGTTACCGGTACTCACAAATATGTCGCACTAATATAGCTATTGCTTCGACCGTGTCGGTATACCCCGCACAGTTTCCACAATATATCGCTATCTATGAATGTTTCCCAAAATCCGGGTGTAGGATTGCAAACCCAAACAAGAGAGCCAAGATATAAAGCAATCAAATCAAACAATTAGTCATGCAAGAGGGTGATCTAAGCCCTAAGGTTACTCCACTTTTAAATTTTTCCCCAGCAGAGTCGCCAGTTCTGTGATACGGTGGGAGAACTGACTATGGTTTTGCGTTTATTTTCGCAAATGTTTCGGTTGAGCAAGAGTCGCCACCGACTTTTTATTTTATCCTAAGGAAAGGTTTAAAAAGCAGAGCAAAAACCTTTGAGATGTTTTCTTGGGTTCGGGGAGTAGATTATAGAAAGGGAAGGTATTAGCACCCTTTCTATCCATGGTTATCCATGGGCTCTTAGTTACTTGCTTAGATCAACTTGCCTTAATTTTCAACTGTTTGAAATGGTGCTTTGTGTGTGTGGGTTTGAAAAATGTTTTTGAAAAGAGGCCAATGTGGTGGCAACCTTTGTAATGATCCATGTTGGGATGTATACAAAGGTGTATGTCTTTTGAAAAGGTTTTCATTTGTTTTTGAAAGTTGTTTTGAAAGTGTAGTGAGGTGTGGTTTTAGAAAATAGGCAAGTGTTTTGTTTTGCAAGTTTGATTCAAGTAACTAAGAGGTTATCTACTCCTAAATTTCTCAAAGATTATTGCTATGTTTTAACCCTTTTAACAATTTTGTTCCACCATTGTATTTGGTGGACAATCTTGTGTTAGGATGTGAAAGGGACGGGCGCGGGTCGTCGTTTAGACCATAATTGCAATGGTGCCAAGTATCTTTGGGCAATGTTTTCTTTAGGGGACTTGATCATTTTTTAGGCAACTTTCGAAAGCGTCATCGGGGGACTATGATCATTTGAATTATTTTGTTTTGGCCCAATGATACCTTAGCATGCAATATGGCCCATTTATTGAAGGAAACAAGTGGAATACCCTAGGGGTGCAAGTGTGATTAGTGTTGTCCATTTTCATGCTTTGATTATCTTGAAATTAGGTCGAACTATTTTTGTTGTTTTTATTTGCATACAGACCCTAATTCTAACATGGTATAATTAGAAAGCAATAAAAGTGCGAAAATAAAGTCCTAAACTATTACAACACAATATATGGGAAGGGGGGTACAAATGTTCAAATGGGGGGTATTTGACAAGGAATTTAAACCTAGACTATTACATCAATATTGAATTATTTACAAGATATTTAATTGCACAAATTAAATGGAAATAAAATAAATATGCAAGATGCAAAAAAATGTTTTTATATTTATGAAAAAAAATGTTTTTATGTATAAAGGAAACAAAAATAAAATATTACATTTTTTGGAGTTTTTATGTATTTTAGGGCAAAACCCTAATCTATTAAGTAAAAATGTATTAATTATTAATATATACAATATTTATTTATTATATACAAAAATAAAATGAAATGAAGTATATTTATAAAAAGAGGTATTTTAATGTCAAATATTGACAAAATAAAAATGTATATATTTTTGTATTATTTACTAAATATTCTAATAAATATATATATATATATATATATTTGTATTAATTTCTAAATATGTATTATACATATAAAATAATAATATTTAATATTTATAAAAAAAAGTATATTTTATATAAAATATTTTCAGAAGATAAAATAAAATGAAAATTAAAAAATGAATGTGTTTACATTATTTTTTCTATTTATTCTAAATAATAATATTATGTACTTATTTACATACAAATATCAATATAAACAAATAAATGCCTAAAAAATATAAAAATGGTGTAAAAAAGGTTTTTTATGTTTTTAATATTATGAGGAAAAATAAATAAGTCAGGAATAAAAAACAAAAGTCAAAAAATCATAAAAATAAACCAAATGGGCCTAGGGGGTGTCAAAGTAAAAATAGTGTGTAAAAAGAAATAGCAAAACAGGCCCAGCCCACCAAGTCCTTCTTCAACCTCTGGCCAGAACTGTGACAAAAACGCGCGCTTGTACCATGAATTCAAACATCCTGATTCCTTGAGTTTTAACAAAAACTTACAACACCAAAAATGTTAAGCATTGAATCACGATTCTAAATATGTAAAGAACTCATCCTAACTCTCAGAAATGAGAGAGAATTTCATCATTCCCAAATCTTAACCTAACTTTTTATCAATATTCAGACCTAAAATTCTCACAGCATAGGCAAAATAAATGAAAAGTAAAGGTATGTACAGTTTCAGGGGCATGAGTAGAACACTTCCTATTCACAGACTTAGAGCTAATGATGTCTACATTGTGAGATAAAAGTTCAAGAATATACCTGTTCAGTTGGAATCGTGTCTGGCAATGGGGAAGCTTTCAGGGCAAAATGATGATTTGTACAGCTTGCCTGAAGTGTAGTGATGTTATTCCAATGCTTGGAGTGTTTTGAATCGTGCTGAATCACTCCATGGAAGTCAACCTGCAAGAGAGAAAAATGAAAATGGCCAACTGTGCTATGGCTATTATAGTCTGTATCTAAGGTTGGGGATAGCTTGTATGGATGTTAATGAATGTGTTTGAGGTGGTTTGGATGAAAACGCACGAGGGAAAGGAACTGTGGAAGTCAATATGCAGAAGATACCCTATTTTTGCAGTTTGAGGGTGATTCTGAGTTTTGGAAGGCAATGGAGGTGGTTGACTCGTGTTCTAGCTTGGTTAGGATGTTTAGAAAGTGTACAAAGTTCTTACTTAAGCTTGTTTGTGCTGAGATGAAAGTTGTTGTATGATATGCTAACTTTCTTCTAACTTAAGCAAGAAAATGCAAGTTGGTTTTACAAGCTTGTGCAGGCCCCCTAAACATGCTGCCAAGTTAGCCTTGATCAGTGGGATTAGTTTAATAAATTGTTCCTAGAAGATATGCCTTGTACCTCTTAGATTCATGTTTTGACATAAAGCCAAACTTTACAAGAATAGATAAGTTACTTTTTCCATTTATGGCTTAAACTTCCATGTAATGTCCAAATGCACAAAATAATGCTAACACACAATGGATTGGCATTTAATTATTGAGTACAAATGGGATTAGAGGCCTGTAACTAGCTTAAGGCATGCTGAGTTCAAAATGGCACAAGTTATGAACATGTAAATTGGCCAAGAACAAAGTGAGTTTTTCCCAACTTGCCAAATTTGATTCTCTCTAACCATGAGGTTGTTTGATGAGTTCTTGGACATTTTGGAAAGCTTGGAATGTGTACTACAATCCATCTTTGAAGTGAAAATTGAAATGCCAAGTGGAATTATGTGAAAAATGGTCTTGAAGTTAGGCAAAAATCCTGCCTAAAATAGGTCAAATTTTCTCTAAGTTAAGAATGGTTTGGTACCCTTATTCCAAAAATTGTAACTTGAGATACAAGCTTCTTTTGAGAAAACTTTGTGAATAAAAGTTGTAGATTTTGCAATAGGCTACAACTTTTATGTTTTGACTTTTGCTTGAATCCAAATGAATCTTGGTGAAAAAGTGGGGCAAAGTTAGGAAAAAATTAGGGTTTTTCATAACTTAGAAAAAATTCTAAGTTATGAAAAATCTTCATTTCAAACCCTAATTTGCAATTTTTGATTTCTTGATGAACAAGTTTCATGATTTGGCATGTTTTGATGAAAAATGAAACTTGACACTTGATTTTGACCAAAAAGTCAAAGTTTGACTTTTCAATATACAGTCAATTTTGGCTCAGTTGACTGGAAAATTCATCTGTCAATCTTGTGCATTTGGGATCTTTTGAACTTGTTGAGCATGTCAAGATAATTCCATGGTGTCCTTGAGTCCATATGTGAGCTTGGTTTGTCATTGGCTAGGTCAAACAGTCAAAAATTGCCTTTGTGCAGTCAAAACCCTAAAAATGACCATTTTGCCCTTTTGGTGATCTGATCAAATTTCTTGTGGAAATGTGATCCAAACTTGATCAAATGGTCCATGTGAGTTCATAATGTTGATGTGGGTCAATTTTCATGAGATTTGACTGTCAATTGGCCACAGTTGACTTTTTCACCAATACAGTTGATTTCTAGGTCAACTGTCCAATTGACTGAGCAAAATTTGGAATCAAGACTTGAAACTTGGTATGGATAAACTTGGGAGTCCAACATGAAGCATGAAAGTCATCTTAGGCATTTTAGGTCAAAATATCTTTGTGCAAACACAAACCCTAATTTGGGTTAACAGTGCAAGGAGAAGTCTTGAGCAGAGGAAAACCTAACTGGATCTTGATCTTCAAGGGTTTTGTGATGAGAAAATGTTGAGGAAATGGGAGGACAAATTTTGGGGTACAACAGGCGGCTTGGGAAAAAATGGGTATCCCGGTGGACTGAAAACCCGAGAGGGCGGTCCAGGCAAAAGTTAGGGATAAAGCATAACACTATGTCTCATTGGATCACCTTGCGTCCAGAATTCGGCATCAACTATCGAGCTCAGACTCCAGCATCGATCAATCAGCTTCATCTTCAACTAAGCAGCAAAGTGATGAGACGCTTGAAGACCTAAAGGCGATAACAGAGTTGGAACCCAGTGGGAATATTGTGCACATAGCTGTTTTGTTTCCTTTTCAAAATTGTATAAACTTTATGTTATTCGGCGGCGTTCTCTTACTAGGACGTCGGCCTCTTGTACAAAAACGCCTATTTACAGGAAAATTTCAAAATCAATACAAGTTCACTTTTTCGAACAAATTGCTAATTGTTTTTTCTTTTTCTGTTTTGTCTTGCGAAGAACGTCCAATGTTCATTTTTGATATATGCATTTGACATTAAATTGCTAATTCATAAATACTTGCATATGAAACAAAAGACTAATTACAGGTGACATCAGAAGTAGGGGCAATGTAGAATTTCCAGGCAGTCTAGTTGCTTTGTCCGCCAGGGTACCAAGGTAGATTCAACTGAAGAATGTGACCAAGTTATCTCAACTCCCCACAGAATAAGACAGGATTCGGCAATACTCTCCCCAGGAAGAGTTAGTCTATCATCAGCCCTACAATAGGCACTCTGTTCCCCTAGCAAGTCAGCAATACTCTCCTCCAGAAGAGTTAGTCTACAGTCAGCCTAAAAGAATCTAGGTATCTCCAGAAAGTATCAACATTCCCCAGCGGAGTATAGGCATTCATCAGCAAGCATCCTCGACAGTCTTGATCTAAGATTGTTCCCCGGCAGAATACAGACACCCCAGTGGAACCATTTACCAGTACAGTCTGAAGGTTTCCCCAGGAAAGTGGAATTCATATCCCTAGCAGGTCTTGAAGCTTATCCCCAGTAGATTCTGGAAGCTCATCCCCTGTAGAGTACGGACGTCTCTCCCGAGCTTTATTCAAAGTTATTCCTCACAAGGGCTTATAACTGGGTTATCCTCAGCTAATTACCACGGAAGATCGTCCTCGGCAAAGTTCTTCCTATCCCCAGCGGAGTTCATCAAAGTTCCCCGACATAACTTAACATAATCCCCAGCAGAGTTTATCATTGTCATCCCCAGCGGAGTCCATCATTGTAATCCTCAGCAGAGTTCTCATCAATACTTCAGCGAAGTATCTCTTCCCTCAGAGTAATTCCTCTCAGAGTAATCTCTCCAACAAGTTTATTCCCCAACGGAGTCATCTTCTCCTACCGGTGTATTCTTGCAAACATCATCCCTGGCGGAAGCGAAGAACTTTACTCTTCAACGTCAGCCCAGGGTTTACTTCCCCAGCCGATCGTCAAGGATTTATTTTCCTAGACGAAAATACATTCATAAACATTTCACATTTCATACATCTTGCTTACATACATGCTAAAGTGCATACAACACTATCTCATTTGGAGCATCATGACATCATGCATTTCATACATCATGACATTGCATACAACTGATGTTTTGCCTTTTTCAGGGAAAAAGACAACCCAAAAGACAACTACTTTCAACTGTCACAATTCTAGATTCGATTCCTGTATCTAGCCAGGGCACATCTGTGAGTGATCAGTTTCCATACTCGATTCTTGTATCTAGCCAGGGCACGTCTGAAGAGTTTGAAGATTCGATTCCTGTATCCAGCCAGGGCATATCTATCAACTGTCACAATTCCGGATTCGATTCCTATATCTAGCCAGGGCACATCCGAAGAGTTCGAAGATTCGATTCCTGTATCCAGCCAGGGCATATCTGTTGACGACTATTTTCAGACTCGATTCCTGTATCTAGCCAGGGCACGTCTAAAGAGTTTGAAGATTCGATTCCTGTATCCAGCCAGGGCATATCTATCAACTGTCACAATTCCGGATTCGATTCCTGTATCTAGCCAGGGCACATCCGAAGAGTTCGAAGATTCGATTCCTGTATCCAGCCAGGGCATATCTGTTAACGACTATTTCCAGATTCGATTCCTGTATCCAGCCAGGGCATATCTGCTGACAACTAATTCCAGACTCGACACCTGTATCTAGCCAGGGCATATCTGCATGAAGAGATTGAAGATTAACACCTGTAACAAGCCAGGAAATATCTTCCTTTCTCAAAGTACACAAATTCTCGCTAAGGAATCTCTTATGCGATCAACACTTCCAAATGGCATCTATAAGCCCATTCCCGACAAGGTTCTGTCACGTCTCCAGATGGTATCTATAAGCCCATCCTCCTATCCACCATATCTCCAAATGGCATCTGTAAGCCCATTCCCGCTATCACATTGCTGATACTCCAACATGCGAGTGCAAATTTCCGGGCACTCTAGTGTCCAATCTCCTTCTACCCTCGAGTCACGAAAGGCAAACTTGCCAATCTAACTCTTCAGGTTCAAGAAGATTGAACAGGGGCAACTGTTGTACCCCAAAATTTTCCCTCCCATTTCCTCAACATTTTCTCATCACAAAGCCCTTGAAGCTCAAGATCCAGTTAGGGTTTCCTCTGCTCAAGATTTCTCCTTGCACTGTTGATCCAAATTAGGGTTTGTGTTTGCACAAAGATATTTTGACCTGAAATGCCTAAGATGACTTTCATGCTTCATGTTGGACTCCCAAGTTTATCCATACCAAGTTTCAAGCCTTGATTCCAAACTTTGCCCAGTCAATTGGACAGTTGACCTAGAAATCAGCTGTATTGGGGAAAAAGTCAACTGTGGTCAATTGACAGTCAAATCTCATGAAAATTGACCCACATCAACATTATGAACTCATATGGACCATTTGATCAAGTTTGGATCACAATTCGACAGGAAATTTGATCAGATCACCAAAAGGGCAAAATGGTCATTTTTAGGGTTTTGACTGCACAAAGGCAATTTTTGACTGTTTGACCAAGCCAATGGCAAACCAAGCTAACATATGGACTCAAGGACCCCATGGAATTGTCTTGACATACTCAACAAGTTCAAAAGACCCCAAATGCACAAGATTGACAGTTGAATTTCCCAGTCAATTGATCAATTTTGACTGTATACTGAAAAGTCAAACTTTGACTTTTTGGTCAAAATCAAGTGTCAAGATTAATTTTTCATAAAAACATGCCAAATCATGAAACTTGTTCATCAAGAAATCAAGAATTGAAATTTAGGGTTTGAAATGAAGATTTTTCATAACTTAGAATTTTTCTAAGTTATGAAAAACCCTAATTTTTTCCTAACTTTGTCCCACTTTCTCACCAAGATTCATTTGGATTCAAGCAAAAGTCAAAACATGAAAGTTGTAGCCTATTGCAAAATCTACAACTTTTATTCACAAAGTTTCCTCAAAAGAAGCTTGTAGCTCAAGTTACAATTTTTGGAACAAGGGTACCAAACCATTCTTAACTTAGAGAAATTTTGAACCCTTTTAGGCAGGATTTTTGCCTAACTTCAAGACCATTTTTCACATGCTTCCACTTGGAATTTCAATTTTCATTTCAAATATGGATTGTAGTACACATTCCAAGCTTTCCAAAATGTCCAAGAACTCATCAAACAACCTCATGGTTAGGGAGAATCGAATTTGACAAGTTGGGAAAAAGTCACTTTGTTTATGGCCAAGTTACATGTTCATACATCTAGGCCATTTTGAAATCAGCTTGCATTCCTTGATTACAGGTCCTATATCCCATTTGCACTCAATAATTTAATGCTAACTCATTGTGCCAAGGCCTTGTTTTATGTGTTTAAGCATTACATGGAAGATTAAGCCATTTTTAGATAAAGCATTTTTGCCATTTTTGAAAAGTAGAACTTTATGTCAAATGCAAATCCAAGAAAGTACAATACAAATCCTTTTGGCACAAGTTATTAGACTAATTACACTGATCAAGACTAAGTTGTGCAGCACATTAGGGGGGCCTCTATCAGTCTAAAACTCAAGTGGACATTTTCTTGCTTAAGTGTGAAGAAACATAGCATAACAACACACAACTCTCATTCCTGTAAACCAGAGTTTAAGCAAAGTTATCAAACAATTTCTAATCATCAAACCTGAGCTAGAACACGAGCCAACCATCTCCAACACCCTCTCAAACACAGAATCACCCTGAAACTGCCAAAACAGGGGACCTGCTGCAGATTGAGTTCCATAACTCAATCTATTCGTGCATTCTTGCTAAAACCACTTCAAACACATCCCACATTATCCCTTGAAACTATTCCAAACCTCAAACACGACCTATAACACTCACAATCAAAATCACCATTTTCATTTTTCTGTTTTGCAGGTGGAGTTCTATAACTCGTTTCAGCTAGTTTCAAAGCAAACTAAAGGTTGGAGAAGCATCCCTGAACTTCAAGCAAGCTATTCCAATCATCACCTTGCACTTAAAGTACCTCCATTGCCAGATACGATTCAAGCTGAACAGGTAAGTTTATGGACTTCTATTTCCCTATCCAGGCATTGTTAGCTCTAGGTTTGTGAATGAAAAATGTTCTACTCATGCCCCTGAAGTTGTACATATCTTTACTTTCCATTTATTTTGCATGTGCTATGAGAATTTAAGGTCTGAACATTGATGGAAACTTAGGTCAAGAATTAGGGATGGAGAAATTCTCTCTCATCTTAGAGAGTTAAGTCAAGTTCTTTATATGTCTGGATTCGTCTTTTAATGCTCTACATTTTTCATGTTGTGAGTTTTGCTTGAAAGTCCAGGAATCTGGAGATAGAAAACGCGCGTTTTTGTTCATGTTCAAACAGTCTGGAGATTGAAGAAGGTCTTTTAGGCTGGGCTCTGTTTCATATTTCTATTTGCACTCTTTTGTTACTTTTACACCCCCTTGGCCCATTATGCTTATTTTCATCATTTTTTGACTTTTGCTTTTTATTTCTGACTCATTTATTTTTCCTCATAATATTAAAAATATAAAAAATATTTTTCACACCATTTTTATATTTATTAGGCATTTATTTGTTTAAATTGATGTTTTGTACATAAATAAATACCTAGATATACTTTTATTTAAAAAATATTGCAAACACATTTATTTTCTAATTTTTATTTTATTTTATCTTCTGAAAATATTTTATACAAAATATACTTTTTTTATAAATATTAAATATTATTATTTTGTACATATTTAATATTTAGTAAATAATATAAATACATATATATTTATTAGTATATTTAGGTTAAAAAATACAAAATATATACATTTTTATTTTTATTAATATTTTAACATTAAAAATACCTTTTGACAAATATACTTCTCTTTTATTTATTTTTTGTACATAACTAATAAATATTATACATATTAAATAATTAATACCTTTTATTTAATAAATTAGGGTTTTGCCCTAAATACACAAAAATCCAAAAAAATAATACTTTTTATTTTGTTTATTGGACACATAAAAAATACTTTTTTTCATACATATAAAAAGCCTTTTTGCATCTTACATATTTATTTTATTTTTTACTTAATTTGTGCAATTAAATATCTTGTAAATTCTCAATTTGATGTAATAGTCTAGGTTTAAATTCCTTGTCAAAATACCCCCCATTTGAACATTTGTACCCCCCTTCCCATATATTATGTTGTAATAACTTAGGAACTTTATTTTTCTCACTTTAAAGCTTTCTAATTATGCCATGTTAGAATTAGGGTTTGTATGTAAATCAATTAACCAAAATAGTTTGACCTAATTTCAAGATAAACAAGCATGAAAATGGACAACACTAATCATACTTGCACCCCTAGGGTATTCCACTTATTGCCTTCAATAATGGGCCATATTGCATGTTAGGTCTCTTTGGGCAAAACAAACACAATTCAAATGATCATAGTCCCTCGATGACGCTTTCGAAAGTTGCCTAAAAAATGATCAAGTCCCTCCAAGGAAAAATTGCCCAAAGATACTTGGCACCATTGCAATTATGGTCTAAACGATGACCCGCGCCCGTCCCTTTCACATCCTAACACAAGATTGTCCACCAAATGCAATGGTGGAACAAAATTGTTAAAAGGGTTAAAAACATAGGAGAAATCTTTGAGAAATTTAGGAGTAGACAAACCCTTAGTTACTTGAATCAAACTTGCAAAATAAAACACTTGCCTATTTTCAAACCACACCTTACTACACTTTCAAAACAACTTTCAAAAACATTGAAAACCTTTTCAAAAGACATACACCTTTGTATACATCCCAACATGGATCATTATAAAGGTTGCCACCACATTGGCTTCTTTTCAAAACATTTTTAACCTACACACACAAAGCACCATTTCAAACAATTGAAAATCAAGGCAAGTTGATCTAAGCAAGTAACTAAGAGCCCATGGATAACCATGGATAGAAAGGGTGCTAATATCTTCCCTTTCAATAATCTACTCCCCGAACCCAAGAAAACATCTCAAAGGTTTTTGCTGTGCTTTTTAACCTTTCCTTAGGATAAAATAAAAAGTCGGTGGCGACTCTTTCTCAACCGAAACATTTACGAATAAAAAATGCAAAACCTCAAGTCAGTTCTCCCACCGTATCACAGAGACCAACTGCTTGGGGAGTAAATTGTTGAATCTTGGTGACTTCACTGGGGAATGAAGGTATTTGGGTTACATTCTTCAGCCGAACTTACCTTGGTACCTTGGTGGACGGAGCAATTAGATTGCTTAGACAACTCATTATTGCCCCTGTTTCTGATGTTACCTATAATTAATCCTTTATTTTGCATGCAAATATTTATGAGTTAGCAATTAGTGTCAAATGCATATATCACAATTGAACATTGGATGTTCTTCGCAAAAAAAAACGGAAAAGGAAAAACAATTGGCAATTGATCTGAAAAGTGAATTTGTATTGATTTTTTTGAATTTGCCTGTAAATAGGCGTTTATGTACAAGAGGCTGACGTCCTAGTAAGAGAACGCCGCCGAACAACAGAGTTTATACAATTTGTACAAAGAAAACAAAACAGCTGTGTGAAAAGAATAATCCGACTGGGTTTCAACTCTGCTATCGCCTTTATATCCCGAGTGTCTCATCACTTTGCTGCTCGGTTGAAGATGAAGTTGATCGATCTATGCCGTCTGAACTTGATGTAGATACCGGATTCTGGATGCAAGGTGATCCAACGAGACATAGTATTACGCTTTAATCCCTAACTTTTGCCTGGACCACCCTTTCGGGTTTTCAGTCCACCGGGATACCCATTTTTGCCCAAGCCGCCTTTTCAGGTTTTCGACTTGCCGGGTGTACAGATTTTTTTTTATTTCATCCCTCATTTTGCCCGAACCCTTTTGGTTCGCCGGGAAGCCCTAATTTTTGCCTAGGTATGTCGACCTAGCGGGTCTTTAATTCATGCGTAGTATCTTTTTACTATGTCTGCATTGGCAGGGTGAGGAAGGTCGTCACCATCCATGGTGGTTAGAATCATGGCTCCTCCTGAGAACACATGTTTAACCACAAATGGCCCTTCGTATGTGGGGGTCCATTTGCCCCTGGGATCACTCTGAGGAAGGATGATGCGTTTGATTACCAGGTCCCCAACTTGGTACTCTTGTGGTCTGACTTTCTTGTTAAATGCCCTGATCATCCGTTTTTGGTACGTTTGACCATGACAAATAGCAGTGAGTCTCTTTTCGTCAATCAGGTTTAATTGATCAAGTCGAGTCTGGATCCAGTCATCTTCTCTCAAGTCTGCATCCCTCATTATCCGGAGAGAGGGTATCTGGACTTCAATCGGCAAGACTGCCTCCATGCCATAGACCAAGGAAAAGGGAGTTGCCCCGGTTGACGTTCTTGCTGAGGTACGGTACCCATGAAGAGAAAACGGTAACATCTCGTGCCAATCTTTATAGGTCACTGTCATCTTCTGCACAATCTTTTTGATATTCTTATTAGCTGCTTCGACAGCCCCATTCATCTTCGGCCGATAAGGAGAAGAGTTGTGGTGCTGTATCTTGAATTGCTCGCAAAGCTCAGTGATCATCTTGTTGTTAAGATTGGTACCATTATCCGTAATGATCCTTTCCGGGACTCCGTATCGATAGATCAGGTTGTGCCGAATGAACCGTGCCATGACATTCTTGATCAACCCACTTTGTAAAGTAATCGATCGCCACTAGGATGAAGCGATGCCCGTTAGATGCCGTAGGTTTGATCTCGCCGATCATATCAATGCCCCACATTGCAAAAGGCCAAGGTGCAGTCAAGACATTCAGAGGAACTGGAGGAACGTGCACCTTGTCTGCATAAATCTGGCATTTATGACACGTCCGAGAATGTTGGTAACAGTCGGCTTCCATTGTGGACCAGAAATATCCTGCCCGAAGGATTTTCTTTGCCATGGTGTGTCCACTGGAATGCGTTCCGAAGGTACCTTCATGTAGCTCTGCCATGATCTTTTCTGCTTCAGTCTTATCCACACAACGTAGTAAGGTCGAATCATGGTTTCGCTTGTAGAGAATGCCACTGATGAGGAAGAACTTTGCTGCGAACCTTCTCAAGAATTTCTTGTCGTTGACAGATGCACCTTCAGGGTATTCTTGAGCTTCCAAGTACCTCTTCACTTCATGATACCAGGGTTTTTCAATTACTATCTCAGCCTCAAGGTCACAACAATATGCCGGTTCGTCCAGTTTCCAGATAATGATCCGGGGAGCCTCATCGTCCCATTTGACTTTGAACATGGAAGACATCGTAGCTAACGCGTCCGCCAACTGATTCTCCTCTCTTGGGAAATGTTCAAAAGTTATTTCTGTGAAATGGGGGATCAATGTCAACATACACTCTTTGTAAGGAATAAGGTTTGGGTGTTTCGTATCCCACTCGCCTTTGATCTAATTGATCACGAGAGCGGATTCTCCGAAGACACTCAGAAACTTGATCCTTAAGTCAATTGCAGCTTGAAGACCCATGATGCATGCCTCATACTCCGCCATGTTGTTGGTGCAGTTGAAACATAGCCGGGCAGTGAGTGGAGTATGAGTGCCTTGAGGGGATATGATCACAGCGCCGATACTGTTACCCAAAGCGTTTGAGGCTCCGACAAAGTGCATAGACCATCGGGATCCTTCCTCAGGTTCTTCATCCGGTCCAGGTACCTCACAATCAGTCACTATCATGATGCTCTCGTCAGGAAACTCAAAGTTCATTGACTGGTAGTCGTCCACTGCCTGGTGTGCCAAGTGGTCTGCCAATACACTTCCCTTGATAGCTTTCTGAGTCGTGTACTGGATGTCGTATTCTGTCAAGATCATTTTCCATCTTGCTATTCTTCCAGACAGAGCAGGCTTTTCGAATATGTACTTTATCGGATCCATTTTTGAAATCAACAGAGTAGTGTGAGTCAGCATATAATGTCTCAGCCGGCGAGCAGCCCATACCAAAGCGCAGCAAGTTTTCTCGAGCAGTGAGTATCGGGTCTCACAGTCGGTAAAATTTTTGCTAAGGTAATAAATGGCGTGCTCTTTTCGTCCAGACTCGTCATGCTGCCCCAGCACACACCCCATTAAGTTGTCAAGTACTGTCGGGTATAGTATTAGAGGTCTCCCTTCAACCGGTGGCATAAGAATGGGTGGTTCTTGGAGATACTCTTCGATTCTGTCGAAAGCGGCCTGACATTCATCATTCCAACGTATTACTTGATCTTTCTTCAGTAGCTTGAAGATTGGTTCACAGGTAGCAGTTAGATGTGAGATGAATCGGGCAATATAGTTCAGCCATCCTAGAAAGCCTCTGACTTCTTTCTCTGTCTTGGGAGTTGGCATCTCTTGTATGGCTTTCACCTTGGCAGGGTCCACTTGAATACCTTTGTCGCTTACGATGAAGCCTAGCAATTTTCCAGATCTTACCCCGAAGGTGCACTTGTTCGGGTTCAACCTCAATTTGTACAACTTCAGACGGTCAAACAACTTCTGCAGGTGGTCAAGGTGTTCCTCCTCAGTTTGGGACCTTGCAATCATATCATCGACGTATACCTCTATCTCATGGTGGGTCATGTCATGAAATAAAGCAACCATGGCACGCTGGTAGGTTGCCCCAGCATTTTTCAACCCAAAAGGCATGACCTTGTAGCAGAAGGTGCCCCACTGAGTAACAAAGGTAGTCTTTTCCATATCTTCAGGAGCCATCTTGATCTGATTATAGCCTGAAAAACCATCCATGAAGGAGAACACCTTGTGTTGAGCAGTATTGTAAACCAGAACGTCAATGTGAGGTAGGGGAAGTCATCCTTGGGGATGGCCCTGTTCAGATCCCTGTAATCGACACACATTCGGACCTTGCCATCTTTCTTCGGCACTGGAACCACGTTGGCAACCCACTGAGGGTAAGAAGTCACTGCAAGAAAACCAGCGTCGAATTGTTTCATAACCTCAGCTTTGAACTTCTCGGACATCTCTGGACGCATACGGCAGACCTTTTGTTTAACCGGAGGGCAATCTTCCTTGGTAGGCAGATGATGGACCACGATGTCGGTATCCAACCCAGGCATGTCTTCGTAGGACCAGGCAAATATTTCCACATGGTTATCCATGGTTATCCATGGGCTCTTAGATACTTGCTCACTATGTTTTCAACAGATGTTTGCTTTTCAAATGTGTGTGTGGGTTTAAAAAAGTTTCTTAGAAAGTTTTCTGAATAACTCTTGTATCAGTCCTCAAGAGTGTTTGAAAAATTGTTTTGAAAGCTTTTTGAAAGTGTTAGTGTGAAAAGGTTTTTGATTTGTTTTTGAATAGAGCAAGTATCTATGAGTCATCTACCTACCCTAAGGAATTAGGCTGTGTAAATGTCCTTAAGATAGTGCCATCCCACCATTGAGAGGTAGGTAGCACCGTCGTTGGAGGTGTTCGGGTCAATTCGTTTTTAGGGACAGTGTGGTCACCAGAGCAACAGTAGGACACCTTAGAAGCTACCCTTATGCCCTTGATCCTTTTTTAATCCGAGGCAACCGTTTCGAGGCAACTGGATCATGGACATAAGGACTTACTAAAACGTCCTATACTCGACGACCACGTTTCGAAGGCAACAGGTGAGGCGTACCCTAGAAGTGGTGTGTGAATTCGTGTGTTATTTTCAGTTTAACTATTATCTTTGATCATGCATCATTGTGAGCTACGCTTGTTTTTAATTAACCATACATTCTTTCATGCAATTTAGAATTTAAGAGTGCGGGAATTTAAATGCGGAAAGATAAAACTACGCTATTACAAGGCGCGGGTCTATACATCGCCAAAACACAAAGACCTGTTTGGTAAAAATGCGGAAAGTAAAAAGACCTAATTACTATTACAATCCTTGAGCAGTTACATAATATTCAAAAAGAAAATAATGCGCGAAAAGAAATCGAACGTCCGAGGGTTTTGACCCTTTTGAAATTAAACGAAATTAAAGTCTAATGAATTATTTAATTAAAGAAAAGAAATTGTTTGTTATGTTTTTGGTATTTATGAAGATAAAGAAAATTAAAATTAGAAAGAAACCCTAGTTCTACATTATTTTAATTATTAAGAAAATATTAAAATTAACCTAATTTACTAATTGATTAATGTACCTGTTTATTTAAAAAAATAAATAGTAATTAACAATAAATAATGAGAAAAAATTAATTAAGTAAAAGGTGAAAATGTTAAAAAACCTAATTCTATGCATTTTTTATTTGTTAAAAAAAATTAAAATTTAAAACCTAAATTAACTACATTAATTATTAACATTTATTTACAAAAATAAATTAATGAGTAAATTAATAAATAAATATTTTTTGCAATTTTGGTTTCTGATTTTTATATTATGAAAATTAATTTTATGGTGAATTAATGAAAACAATTAAAACATTAAAAGAATTAGAAAAAAAAATCAAATAAAATTAAAAAAAAGTGCAAACCAAAGGGGGTGTCAGGCTCAGAATGGAGGTTTGTTTGAAGCAAATTTGGCCCATGAACACAAAGCCTGTTTGACCTTTCCAGCTTGAGTGCGCGTGGTTGACTGGGGTACACCCTGGAATTCGTTCAGTGGCCCTTGGATCAATCATCATGTCCACTTGGCAGGCCTAAGCATGGGCGTGTATGGTAAGCCTTTGGTTGAACGCTGCATAGGAACATGTTATAACAAAAATCATGGATTAAATGGGGGGACCTGGGAATCGAACCCAGGTCCCAACGCTTAAGGGACACGTTGCCAGCCAACTGAGCTATTGCGTTTCTTTGTATACATAAGGGATATACAATATAATAAATACAAAACAATGGTTAGTGGTATAAGACAAAAAATTACGCGCCAGATTTGAATCTCCCAATAGCATCAGGCCACGTCCATCTTCTTCCTTGTTTTCCCTGCAATTATAAAACAAATAGCGGGGGTTTTAAACCCCCACTAAGTGCAACAATGGATAATAGCGAATAGAAGAGGATGGAGTATAAATTGAGCGCGAATAGTTCATTGGATTCGTCTTGTTGCCATGAATATGTCCATACAGGTTTGGTGGCCTAATTTTACCATATATGAGAACCCCCAATTTTGAAGTTCTGAAACCCTAGGTTTCATCAATGGCATATTTCGATTCAAGCATTTTTAGAACAATTAAACTATGCCAAAAGTTCCAAGGAGATGTTAGTAACACAAATCAATGATCAAAACACATGAATGATGCATAGAAATTGAAATTCGATTAGGGACATATTTATGAAAAAGGTGATTCCGTTCTACCAATTCTTGGGGTATGGGGACTTGTTCTTGATTGCAATCGACTCCTAGCAAGGTCAGGAACGTAATGGAAAAGGTTCTAAGCCTTGAATCGCCCTGCAAATATGAAATCAGTTTCAAGCTTTTTTGTGAAAATTTGCAAATTGGTTCTATGGCCTTTGCAGCTTTTTCGTGTATGTCTCAATTAGGTTTCCTTGTGCATATGTAAGTGAAGCATTCTAGGTCAAAAACAAGCCCATAAGTCCATTGAATTAATGATTTTGATATTTGATTTTCATCATATCTTTTTCAATCTTTTTTTCATGGAAACCCTTGCCAATCATGGAAAATCTTCCCTTTTTGAATGTGAAACGACTTTCCAGCTTGCCCTAGTATGATTTGCTGCACAAAAAGATTTGAAAGGCATTATTTGATATTTTCTCATAATTAAATCTAATTAAATGAATTAATAAGAATAAAAATTCAATTAATTAATTAAAAATAAGAAAGTAAATCCCTTTGAGCTCAATGGGTCGTGCATAGGCTTTGGGTAATGATTCAAGAGAGAAATTGAGGCCCATTAGCAATTTTGAAGGGTTTTAGGCAAAGTTGACTTTTCAGAATTCCCAAAAATTTCTCAACTTCTCCAATGCATATCTTGCTCAATTTTGAAGCTATGATCATGTTCTTCGACATTTTGGAAAGGTCTTGAAGTCCTCTAACCAATGCCTTTGGTCCCATGTCATTTTGATTTACCAATCTCAAGTTATGGTCTTTGACTTAAAGTGCCTTTTTGTTGACTTTTGAAAATGACCTATAATGTTGAAATTGATAACTTTTTGTGAGAGCATTTCTTGGACTTGGAATGTGAAGATGAGTTGTAGGAAATGTCACCCCCTTCAAAATGAGCTTTGGATGGGATTTTTCTGATGAACCATGAAGAAGTTATTCCTTGGTCAAGTTACAGTTGACTTTTTCAGCTGTCCAAAAATAGAAACTTTTGCATCTTGAGACTTTTTGAGCCATGTTTTGAGAATCATGATCAAAAATTGATCAAATGATGTTTGTGGCTTCAAAATAAGATGTTAACCAAAAATTTTGACTTTTGACCGTCAAATGACCATTTTGCCCCTGCAGTTGACTGTGGAGCAATTAGGGTTTTTGACTGTGCAATTTGATGCTGTGAGTCTTGAAACTTGACATATGGTTGCTTGACAATGTATATAGGCCTATGGGACTTGATTGAACCCTTGGAAACCTCAACTTATTTGCAAGAATCAAAACCCTAATTTTGACTGTGTTAGGAGGCAATTGGACTGTGCAACCCTTGAGGAATTTTGAATCATCTGAAGATTGATCTTGGCAAATCTTAAAGAATATGGGAGGGCAAATTTTGGGGTACAACACACACCATTGCTGATGGACTCATACAGGTTGGCCAAGATCAATTCAGCCAAACAGAGAGGGTAACCATGGTGAAGTTGTGTTGCAAGCGTAAGCATCTTCTTAGTCACTTGAAGTGACTTAGTACAAAAGACGAAGCGAGATAACCACATAGCTAAGAAGGCTATATGTTTCACCTCCGATACAGTGTTGCAAGATTTATCATGAAAATGATTGATAAATGTGGTATATGTGGGATTCGTTGCTGAAAACCCAATGGCATCCTCAGATAAATCTTCTGGGTCGAAGTAATCACCAGTCGGTCGAAGACCGGTAATTGCTGTTATATCAAAAAGGGCCAGGGTCACCATTCCACAAGGAAGATGAAACGTGAAATGGGTGTTATCCCAGAAGTATAATGAAGACACTAACATGAGAGGGAAGTAGGATAACCCTGTCTTCAACAGCATCACCAGGTTATAGATCCCCATTTCTTTCCAGATTGGGGTTTGTACCTTCTCCATTTTGTTCAGCCAGTCTGAATATTCTGAAGAAAGGTTAGTGCACGATTGAAATATCCTATTCCCTTTATTCATGAATTGAAGATTAATATCTTCCTTCGCCTAAGCATGTTGTTGATTGGCTGGGGTTGCATCCTCAGGATCATTCCTGGGTTTCATTGCACAGCCTATAGGCTTAAGCCTAGGGTGAGTCGGGAAGAAAGCACTATTTTCTGTAGGATTTTCGATGCATGCAGACAAAGGGCCAGACATGGCATATATATCCCCAAAATACCTGATGGGGATGAGGAGATGGGAGTTGTACGCTTTGTGCCTTTCTTTGGTTATAGGTTCGGAGACGAACCTTAGCTCCTCAATCAAAGCAGGAGGAGAACTTGTGGGAAAAATCTCCGGTTGACGTTGTACGTCAGAAACATTCTTGGGCTTAGGGTTGTTTGGAACATTGAAGAGGAAGGCCATTGTTATGAGTTTCTGAGAAATGAAGATGATAAAATCACTAAGGTATAAGGTATTTTTCTGCAGAAGAGATGAAGAATGCTAAGTGTTGTAAAAGTTCCAAAAGAGAGAGCTCAAGGCTATTTATAGTGCTCAGGGAGAAGTGTTTCTCGTCAAGTTCATTTAATGCTATAGACGTAGTAGGGCACGTGGCAAGCAGTGAAGCAGTTATCGTGAAGGTGATGGAGAACGTTTGACATGCTTGCCTAGGTTCTAGGAGTAATGGCCATCATGGCAGAATGGTAACGACTGATTGAAACGATGTCTCAGGAAAAGAGTAATGATGATTCTAAGTGTGGCAGCTGTTGGAAGGCGAAAAGTACACGTTAAGCCTTTGTGGACAAAAAAGAGACAGGTGTTGAATAGGAATATCAAAGAATGACTATTTCTCTCGACGTCGAAATAGACATTCTTGGGGGGAAATTTGTTGGCTCTTAAATTCGATACCCACGATAAATTGGCCTTATGGGCCAAATATAGAGCAAATGAAGCCAAGCTGGAAAATGCTTCAACAGATGGAAAAACTTAGAGAAATATTTGAGTTACAAATTGGTCTTCGACAAGACATTTCCATCAAGCCTTCGACTGAAAAGGTCCTGTGACCTTCGACTAGAAGAACAACCCTTGTGTCAGCATCAAAGACGAAGGATATTTGAATTTGAAGAAGGGAGGGAAATGCAGTTCGCCTAGAAGTTAAGGGAAAGCGACGTGGCAGGAAGATAGAGGTTGAGGGGCATGCAGAGGACACTTGTCTTCATCCTAGAGCAAGGCAACCCCTCGACAGTTACATAATTTTAGTATAAAGATAAGAAGTTTGTGTAGATTTTCCGGGTGTTCAATCTATTGTACTAGTCACTCAATATTATTCAAGTAACCGTTGTGTGTGAAAGAATAACTGAGAATGTACGTTGGAAACACCACCTTTTATTAATCAAATCTTTTACATTGCTTTGATCTTCTTTTGCAAAGTTTATGTTTCCTGCATTTTATCTGCATTTTTATTTGCTTTCCAAAACCACAAACACCAACTCCCCGGTCGAACGTGTGTTCTTCCTAGATATTAACTTTTACATCAAACCAGCATAAAAATTAGCATATGTTCTAGGATCAATCTGATCGATCCCACGAGTAACCAAAAGGGCTTTACTTTTTGGAGGATCAACGGTTGTTTACCAAAAACCACGGTAAACACATAGACCTCTATTTCATGATGGATCATATCATGAAACAAAACTACCACAACCCTTTGATATGTTACCCCTGCATTCTTCAATCCGAACAGCATGACCTTGTAGCAAAAGGTGCCCCTTGCGTAACGAAAGTAGTCATCTCCATGTCTTCGAGAGCCATCCTTATATGATTATAGCCGTAGAAATCGTCCATGAAAGAGAAGACTTTATGCTGAGTAGTATTATCGACCAAGATGTCGATGTGTGGTAGAGGGAAGTCATCCTTGGGGCTTGCCCTATTCAGATCCCTATAGTCTACGCACATGTGAACTTTTCCGTCTTTATTTGGCACTGGCACCACGTTAGCAACCCATTGGGGATAAGATGTCACAGCTAAGAATCCTGCATCAAATTGTTTCATCACTTCAGCTTTGATATTTTCAGACATGTCAGGCCTCATGCGACGAACCTTTTGTTTGACAGGAGGACAATCTTCTTTTGTTGGCAGACGATGAACTATGATGTCGGTATCCAACCCTGGCATATCTTCATAAGACCAATAAAATACTTCCACAGACTCATGCAACATCTGAACCAACCTGCTCTTAACACTATCTTCTAAGTTAGCACCAATCTTAACCTATTTCTTGTTTTTCTCGGTACCCAGATTGATGACTTCAACTGCCTCTTCGTGCGGCTGAATAGCTTTTTCCTCTTCTAATAGAAGTCTAGCTAGTTCTCCCGGTATTTCACAATCTTCCTCGCCTTTGTCTCCGGCTTGGTTAATTGGACATTCGAAGTCATAGTCGGTAATAGTTGAGTCATTAGCAATAAGATCCATAGTGGATGAGGACCTGCAAAAGTGTGTGTGTGTGTGTGTGTGTCTGTGTGTGTGTGTGTGTGTGTGTGTGTGTGTCTGTGTCTGTGTGTGTGTGTGTGTGTGTGTGTGTGTGTGTCTGTGTCTGTGTGTGTGTGTGTGTGTGTGTGTGTGTGTGTGTGTGTGTGTGTGTGTGTGTGTGTGTGTGCGCATGTAAGGTACATGGCTATTTTGAAAAATGTATTTGAAAGAAAGACAATGAACACAAAGATTTGAATGTAAAAGAGTCCAATGATTTGTATTGAATGATCATATGATTAGATGAACATAAATAAAACCCTTGACAGATGGACCATAGTGTCCCGGGCCAGGCACATGGCATAAAAGTCATTGTTAAATATTGCAGATAAAATGTTCTTGAATTGAAAGAAAAGCAATAACAAGTAAATTACTCCTCAATGAAGGAGATAGGCACGAAGTCCTTTGCATGCCAATTCTTCAGCTCCGTTGTAGTTGGATACACCCAATCTTCAAATGCAGCTTCTTCATCTGAATCCCCCACAACATTAACTTCATGTCTTCCAATGCGGATATGTGTTTTTCCTGTACGAGTACGCCTCACTTCCTTCTGAGCTTTGATGGTGAATCCCAAACCAAACTTGTCCTCTTTGAATGGGATATCAAGGAGTTTCCCCAAAGTATCACAGTTTCCTTCTTCAATTACAGCACGAGCATCTTTGACTGAAACCATCTTTGGTACGGCCTTGCAGCTTTAGATACAACAGAGGAACATTTGGTAGCAGCAACCATTCGTGGTACAACTTCAAAGGCTTGACACGGGGTCTCAATGAATTCCCCATCCATCTCTATGTACTTGAAAGAGTTAAGGTGACTTACCATAAACTCTTCTTCTCCACAGGCAGTGACAATTCTTCCCTTGACAGGATATTTAAGCTTTTGATGGAGAGTTGAGGTTACTGCCCCAGCTTTATGGATCTACGGGAGGCCCAATAAACAAGAATAGGCAGGACGAATATCCATGATGTAGAAGGTGGAATTGAAGATTTGGGAACCCACCTTGATTGGAATATCTACTTCTCCATGAACAGTCCTTTTTGATCTGTCGAAGGCCCTCACGATGATATCACTGGGTTTCAAGACTAAACCTTCACAGTCAAGACGGTCTAACGCCCCCTTGGGTAGTACGTTCAAAGAAGAACCAGTGTCGACTAGAACATGTGCTAAGGTGGTTCCTTTGCACTCGACATAAACATGTAGAGCTTTATTGTGGTTCTTCCCAAGCGGTGTTAGGTCAACATCTCAATATCCGAAGCCACTATCCGCCGTCAGGCTAGCCACATGGGGGACATGAGCCTTTTTCAAGAATTAGTCAGTTATGGTCTCATGGGGGACATGAGCCTTTTTCAAGAATTGATTAATGTTCGAGCATGGGCATCGGAACAGAGCAGCAATGACAACATTGAAATCTTAGAAGGGGTTTGCCCCAACTGTTCCAAAATCTTGAAGTATCTCCTTTTTATTATCTTCAAAATCTCGTCCATCTCACGAGCGAAAGGTTCTCCATCAGCAACGTCCTTTGCGGGTATGTCAGTCATGACTGGCTCAACAACATTCTCCTTCCCTCTTGTATCAGTGCTTGGCTTAGTGGCAGAGATGTGAACAGGTGTCTTTGCAACAACTGGTGGTGAGATATTGGGTGAAAAGATTCTCCCAGTTCGAGTTACCTTACTTGAGCCAGTTATGTTACCAACATCATCAACTTTTTCTTCTTCAATCCAAGCGCCTTGTTTTATCCCGTGGTAAAACACCTCAGCACCATATTTTCATGGTACTACCTTGTTTGAAGAGTAGGGAATTGGTCAGGGATTGGTAATTATTAAGGGAGTAACAGTGGATTCATTTGAAATCCTTATAGAACCTTTGGACGAGATCCTAAGAGGCTTCTTTTAGATGGTAATTATGGAGAGATCTTCACATCTGTTAGTCAAACTTTTGGCAAGTGGGGTCTTCTCAAATAGGATCTTGTGGCTATCCATTAGGCGTTGAATGCCTTTCTTCAGCCCTTCACATCCATTGATTTGTCTTGTACAACACACACAGTCTTTCATACAGCCAGGGAAAATCCAGGCTTTCAACAAATTCTTTTTGATGATGTTCAAAGGAGTAGTCAAGTCTTCAACAGAAGCGACAAAAATTGTATCGTCAACAGCATTAACACCCTTGTCATGCTTCGGAATAAGTGTGGTGATTACATTCGGATTCGGAGGAGGACCAAACTCAATAGTCTTGTTATCAATCAAATCCTGAATTTTATTCTTCAAGGCCCAGCATTGGTCAATCTCATGCCTGGGGCTGCTTGAGTGGTAAGCACATTTAGCGTTCGGATTATACTTTGGTGAAGATGTATATGGGTTGGCAGGAGGATCGCGTAATGTCACCAAATTAGCCTTGAGTAAGTGTTGCAAGGCTTGAGACAGTGACATGCCTAGCCTCGTGAATTGTCTTCTCAGAGTTTCAAAATGTTGATGATTTGTAGATGGTCTTTGAGTAGGAATTGGATTGGAGATTCGGACAACATTAACAGATGGATGGTCATTCTTCTTGGTACGGGCCCTTGCCCTGTACACAACATTTATTTCCTTATTCGCGACAAAAGGTTTCTTTATAGGATTGGATGTGGAAGCAGACGCCACAGAGATCTTCCCACTTTTGATGCCGCTTTCAACTCTTTCACTGGTTAAGATTAATTCAGTGAAACCAGAAGAAGAGCAGCCTACCAATAGATTAAAGAATGGACCAGATAAAGTGTCCATAAACATGTCAATGTTCTCCCTATCAGTCAAAGGGGGTTGAACCCTACTGTCCAGGTCTCTCCACTTTTGTGCATATTCCTTAAATCCTTCATTCTTTCCCATGGTCATATCTTGCAATTGAACTCTTATGGGCGCCAAGTCGGTGTTATACTAATACTGATGATAGAATGCGGTAGCTAAGTCTTCCCAAGTATTGATGTAGGAACCATATAACTGATAAAACCATTCTAACTGTGTCCCGGCCAAGCTTTCTTGGAAAAAGTGAACCCAGAGTTTCTTATCAGTGGTGTACAGATGTATCTTGTGCAT
Source organism: Vicia faba (assembly GCA_948472305.1). Classification (NCBI taxonomy): domain Eukaryota; kingdom Viridiplantae; phylum Streptophyta; class Magnoliopsida; order Fabales; family Fabaceae; genus Vicia; species Vicia faba. The sequence goes on from OX451736.1 coordinate 104,041,045, forward strand.
ATAAGATTTCAGGTGAAGTTTAGGACAGGAAACTGCATCGTACTTTGCAAAGAATGGCATTTTGAATTTGTGGGGAATAACCACCCTAGAGACCAAACCTAAATCATCAAAATCTAAACCGGGGACGGCTTAGATCTCGACGGCCTTCAATTTGTCTTCTAACTGCTTATACTTGATATCGGCAGATGGATACTGCTCGTCAAAATAATCATCACCGGATGCTTGATCATTAACACAGTCACCCTGAGTACTCTTAACCTCACTAATATGATTTTTGTCCTCTTCAGATGAGTCTTCCACTACCGAGATATGACGAACCGACTCTTTGAACCTTCTACCCATGTTGACCAGGGCTCTCTTCTTGGACTTCTTCTTAACTGCCAGCAATGCCATCATATCTTGCTGCCCCTTGGCTAGGGCCAGTAGCGTCTCTTGGAATTGAGAGTTATGTGCCTGAAGATCCTTCATAGTTTTCTCTAGATCCATCTTGCTGAAATAAACAGCAGAAAGATAAGGAAACTTGTCATGTTATGATGCATGGAAGATGTATATGCAAATAATTTCAAGGATTTATGGAATTTAAATTTGCATAGACAAAAGAATTAACAAATGTCAATTTTCATTAATTAGCTTGAAAAGATTACAATATGCCTCTTGGGCTTACAAAATAACTTTCTAAGATAAAAAGACTGAACGCATCCTTTTCGGTGCAAGGTAGGCGTTCACACTTTTCTCTTCTTGTAGTTGCTTCGTAAGCTCCAAGACCCTCTTCTCACTAGCATAGAATTAAGCTTCGAAAGTATCTCGCTCTTCCTTTATCTGAAGCCATCATTTTTGCAAGTCTTCGAGAGAAGTTGGCGTGTCGGGGTGAAGGACAGTGTAGGGAACATCTCCTTCAACCACAGGTTCTATGATAACTGGTAAGATGGAGGGATAAGGCATCACAAGTTTCTGAGCATGATCTCTTACCCACTTAAGTTAAGGCTCTATGGGAATGGAATTCTTGTATCCTAGTGTCTTGCTATCCACTTTACTTACCATCCTCCAAGCTCGTATAAACCTCTGGCGGTAGCTTTGATCGTCGCTCTCATAGTCGAATACCACTCCTTGAATGAGAATCTCATGTGGACCATCTCTTCGGGCATAACCAAATTCTCGTAAGGCTAAGAAAGGGTTGTAGGTGATACCTCCCCTAATGCCAAGCAAAGGGACATTAGGGAATTCCCCATAATGGTCGATGATAGTAACATTCTCCAAGGATCGAGAACACCAATGAACATCTGAATATATGAGCATCATCAACCTATGGGACCACCTCAAACCTTGCTCGTTCTTCAACATAGATCGGGGAAGATGCGAAATAAACCATCTTGCCAAGAGAGGAGTGCAACACATGAGGATCCCTCTCTTCCTCATAGTGCGAGAGTGAAAAGAATATAGGATATCTCCCAACAAGGTAGGCACCGGGTTACGAGACATGAAGATTTTTACAGTGTTTACATCTATGAGTTGGTCAGGGTTTGGAAATAAAACCATCCCATAGATGAGAAGGGCCAATATTTCTTCAAAAGCTTGTAAGTCCAAAGAGTTTCAACAATCTTGAGCTTTCTCAAACAAAAACTTGGCTAAGAAACCTTTAACACCACTCCTTATTTCCCAATTAGTTGTGATATCAGATTGTGGCAAGTGTAGTGCTTGGACAATCTCTTCAGGTTTTGGATCTCTTTTCGTACCATTGAAGGATAGTTGATTGAGAATGGGAATCCTTAAGAGTTGTTAGAATTCTTCTAGAGCAGGCACAAGTTGATAATCAGGAAAAGTGAAGCAATGGTGTAGAGGATCAAAGAATTCGAAGAGCACCTTCATCATATCTTCATCAGTGTTGGAGGTAACCAAGCTTAGGAGGCGACCATGTCTTTCGGTAAATGGAGAATTCTCAGGAACCATTGATGCTAACTCTTTGAGTTGAGGAGGAATCCTTACGAGATTGACTTGGATAGTATTCTTGCGGATAGAAGCCATGTCCTACAAAATAGAACAAAGATAAATCCTAATAATCCTTGAAATGATTAGAATGAGTATGATGTTATGATCTTTATGATGTCATGTACAAGCAAACAAGGAAAACAAGTCCTTAGGTTTAGGCTTGCATGGAGTCTCATAGGTAAGTACCCTCTTGAAGTTTATTTGACTCAAACATGTCCTAGAAATAGTAACCGGGTTCTAAAGGATCTCAATATCACTGATCTGTCTTCTCGGGCATTGTTTCAGTGCAAGCCTCTTTCACGGAGATCAAAATATCCTGAAAATCAAACCTCAATGAGTGTAGTATCGAGTATCAACCAACTTCGAACTGCACCAAAGTCGGTTATCTCACTATGTTCTAATGGCCAAGTTGGTCAAGTAAAGGTTCTAAAAGTCAGTTAGTGATTCATGACATTACTCAGTGGCCCCGTATTCTCCTTGACTACTCAAGGGCTACCGGTACCCACAAATATGTCACACTAACGTAGCTATTTCTTAGACCATGTCGGTATACCCCACACAGTTTCCACAACATGTTGCTACTTACCTATAAAATATCCGAAATTCGGGTAGAGGATTAGAACAAGCCCAAACAAGGAACCATAAATGTAAAGCAAACAAGTCAAACAATGAAAGCAAGTAAAGGTGATCTAGCCCTAAGGTAACCACACTTTTTAATTATTTCCCAGCAGAGTCTCCAGTTCTGTGATACGGTGGGAGAACTAACTTGGGGGGTTTTGCGTTTTATCGCAAATGTTGCGGTTAGCAAGAGTCGCCACCGACTTTTCTTTTATCCAAAAGGAAAGGCTGAAAAGAACAGGAAAGACCTTTGAGATTATTTCTTGAGTTCGGGGGGTAGATTATGAAAAGGGAAAATATTAGCACCATTTTCATCCATAGTTATCTATGAGCTCTTAGTTGCTTGCTAGATCACTTGCTTTTGTTTGAAAATATGCTTTGTGTGGTTTTTGAAAGTATTTTGAAAAGGCGCCTTCGTTTAGGAAAACTTTGTAATAGTTATCATTTGTAAGAACGTATACAAAGTGTTGAGTTTTTGAAATTATTTCATGTTTGGAAAATGTTTTGAAATTGTTTTTGAAAGTGTTGGTGTTTGTTTTGAAAATAAGCAAGAGTGTTTGATTTGAAATTGAGCAAGAAACTAGGAACAATCTACCTACTCAAAAGTCTTAGTTCATTTCTTCCTTTCCTTTGATATTGCTATCTTACCATTGATTTGGTAAGAAGCCTTATCTTTGGATGTAAAAGGGACAGGCATGGGTCATCGTATAATCATGATAGAAATGTTGTGAGATATCTTGGAAATTATTTTTTAGGGACTAATATCATTTTGAAAGGCAACATTTGATAGCGTCACCGAGGGACTATGATCTTGTATTTTTTATTGCTTTTGGCTAAGATACCCCACATGCATAACATGGCCATTTTTGTAAGACAACAAAGTGGAATTACCCTAAGGGTGCAAGTGTGCACACATGTTGATTTACATGCTTGTTTATCTTGAATTAGAGTTTGCTAACTTGTTGATTTTAGTCTTTCCGTACAAACCCTAATTACTAGCATTCATATAAAGCGATAAATTACAGAAAATAAAAATACTAAGCTATTACATCATTAGGGGAGGGGGTATACAAATTTACAAATGGGGATTTTGCAAGAAAATTAAATCTAACCATCTATTACAACCATATTGAATATCATACAAAATTGAAAAGAAAATAATGTAAGAATGTAAATGGAAAAAGAAAGGATTTAGTATTGACATGATTAAGAAAAATGATTAGTTAAAGATAAATAAGATTAAATTTAAGCTAATTAAGAAAAGAATTAAGTAAAAATGATTTTTAGGGTTTTTTATGAAAAGGTTTTAAATTAATAAAAAATAAAATGAAAGTTAAACAATTAAAATAAACCTAAGTTCTAAATTAATTTTAATTTACAAAAGGATAATATAATAATTAAACCTAATTATCTAAATATTAATTATTTAAGAAAATAAATTAATTTGTTTTAAGAAAAAAAAGTTTTCTAGTCTTTTTTGTTTTTTTATAAATGAAATAAATAAGTTGTGAAAATAATAATAATAACATTTTTAGATTTTTTATTAGTAAAGATAAAAATAATATTAATAATAATAATAATAAAAATATTAAAGAAAATAATAATATAATGAAAGTAAAAAATAAATAAAAAATGAAAAATGAAATAATAAAGAAAAATGGATCAGGGGTGTAAAAGTAAGGAGGGGTTAGAGGTCAGCAAAAAATAACAAAAGCCCAAAGGGGAGTCCCAGGCGCCTGTTTCAAACAAAAAAAGATGGAAAATGTGAAAAAAAAAACAAAAGGGTACCACTAGGGCTCGAACCCAGGTCCCAAAGGTTAACAGGCGCGCGCGTTACCACTGGGGTGGCTATACATTCGTTCATATAAACAAAACAACAAATATATAATATAAATCAAGTCCTGAATGAACTTCATCTTCAACCTCCATCCAAAGAACCCGTTGTACCCCAAAATTTGTCCTCCCATATTTCTCAATACATTTCAAGTAAGGTCTTCAAATTGCCCAAGGAAGTCCAAGAGTTGACCAGACAAGCTCTCTCCTAAGGCAGTCTACCTCAAATTAGGGTTTCATGTTGCATCAAGATACTTGAGTCCAAGGGATCCAAAATTCTCACCATTTTCCTAATATGTCCTCAAGATCATCCATGTCAAGTTTCAAGCCTTGTAGAGGAAGTTTGCTCAGTCAATTGCTCAAAGGCCTGAAAATCGACTGTGCTAGAGCAAAAGTCAACTGTGGCCCACATACAGTCAAACTTCAAGATTTTTGGTTAACATCATAATTTTGAAGTATATTTCATCATTTGATCAAGGGTTGATCATGATTCATCAAGGATTGCCCATAATTCATCAAGAACCAAAAGTTGCTAAATTAGGGTTTTGTAGAAAAAGTCAACTCAACTTTGACCAAGCATAACTTTCTCATTATTTATGATAAATGACCCATACAAAGCTCATTTTGAAGAGGATGAAATTCTATACAATACATCTTCATCTCCCAAGTTCAAAATATGCACTCACAAGAAGTTATGAATTTGGACATTATAGGTCATTTTGAAAAGTCAACAAAAACACATTTTTTGTCAAAGCTTCATACATGAACATGGAGTATCAAATTGAGATGATACCAAAATGGTTTCTTATAGGACACCTCAAGCATTCTAAAAAGTCCAAGAACACCATCAAAGAGTCAAAATTGAGGAAGTTATGCATTGGTGAAGTTGACCTTTTTTGCAAAATTGTCAAAAGTCAACTATGCCTCAAATTGCAATTTTTGCTAAATGGGCCTAACTTTTTGCACATGTTTTAAGTTGGTAGCATGGTCCACGAGCCCTAGATATTTACACTTGTCATTATCTTATTTTTATTATTTATTTTGATTTTTATTTGAATTAAATCAATTTTAATCAAAACAAATCATGAAAAAATCCAAAACATTGAAATCTCAAGATCTTGTACATGTTTCAGGTCCTATATCCAGCTAGCATAAGATTGAATTCGTGTAAATCCTTGGTGTGCACAAAAAGATTGAATTTGGCCTATTTTTGGAAGTATCTTCAAGTGAATCAAATCCAAATCAGAATCAATAATGGAGAAAGATTGAGATCGTGTTTGCAACCCTAATCCAATCCTCAATACATAAGGAACATTTGCAGACAAAAAGAAAGGGGTTGGAGAGGCGTGAGAGGTCAGAAAAAACTTGAAAAAAACACAAAAAAGTGCTGAGTCGAATTCATAGTTCCAGGCAATTCCAGGGCTTCCTGGCCATCTCATTCACTTCCTGGGAGTGCAAGCAAGCAGTACCAATCAAAAACAAGCATGCTAGTGCCCAGAATTCGTCCCCACGACTCCCACGGTTTGCATATATTTCCAAAACTGAATCTTGTTATTCTTGCACATTCATTACATTCTAATCACATATTCTTGTTCACCATCTTGTTTGCAAGCTATTGGTATTGTTTAATTGCATTTACAACGCAGGAATTGCCATATGCCATGGCTAGGTTTTACAAGCTTGTTTTGGGGGTTTTTTAACCTAGGCAAAATTGGTCCATGATTAGGGTACCATGAAGTTCGTGAGACTGAGACGAATGGATTGGTACCATCACCATTGATTTATTGTGCTTGTACATGATTTTTGGGATACACGGGTTTTTAGCTACGATGGATGTTCGTTGGTAAAAGTCTGAGGTCTAAAATAACAGATCCTTGGAGAAGATGAAGGTGTGGCAAGCAACCATTCACCCATTTAAAAATTCGCGCGTTTGGACTTAGTGTTTTGTTGCTTTTTCATATTATGATTATTGTTTATTATATGTACAACAAAAACAGCTAGCGCAGTTGGTTACAAGGTGAGTGCAAAAGACATCAGGACCTGGTTTCGAATCCCAGGTCCCCTAATTATTTCATATATTTTGTCTTTCCATGATCCAGCGTGCACACAAGGCCAAGGACCACCATAGTCCATCATCATCCCATCAGCCATGTGTCCAGAAGGCCAGATCTGAGGGCTATCAAATGATGATCCACCAAAGGCGTTGGTCAACACGTAGCACTGGATCCAGCAAGTCAACAATGGATCAATTCTTCTTGGGCCAGATTGCTATCCACACTCCCTCAATTTGCTTTTTCCAGGCCCAACTTTATTTTCTCTATTCTTTTATTTTTCTTAATTAATTAATTAATTTATATTTACTAACAAATTAATTATTCTTTTTATTAAAAAAATCACAAAAAACAAATTTCCATCCAATTAAATTTAGGATATTTATTTTTTATAAATTAATTAATTTAATTAGGTTATTCAATTTTAGGTAACTTTAATTTCTTTTGTAAATAAATTAAAATTAATTAGAACAACTAGGGTTTTAATGATTTAAGTTCTACTTTCTTTTTTTCTCCTAAAAATAACCAAAAACACAAAAATAGGTTAGATGTAATTATTTTCTTTAATTAATTTAATTAAATAATTAATTTGGTATTTAATTTAAAAAACCTAATCCTTTTTCTTAAAAAATAATTAAAAACAACAAAAACAATTTTTCTTCCAATTAGGTTAGACGGGGTCAAAACCTTAATTTCTTATCGTTCTTAATTTCCTCGCGCGCGCTTTATTATTTATTTTTACCATATTGATGTAATTGCTCACAAGTTGTAATAGATTAATTAGGACCTTTTACTTTCATTTATCGTTTTTTTACGGGTTTGTTTTTGGTTATGTAAATACCCGAAGCCTTGTAATAGCGTAGCTTACTTTCCGCACTTTAAATTCCATAAAATATCAACTGTTAGATGTATGAATAATTAGGGTTGCATGACAAGAATGTATGTAAACTTTAAAACGGTTAACAAACCCTAAATGTGCAAAGATAATAAACTTGAAATTGAATCACTCGCACATGCGCACTCCTAGGGTATACTCCCACTTCGGTTGCCTTCGGTAAACGGTCATTAGGTATAGGATATTTTAGTGGTCGCTCTCTTGTCTCAAAGATCAAAGTTGCCTCGGAAAGGTTTCCTCGTAATTGTTGCCTCGAATGTTGATCTTAAGACATTAGAGTTACTACTAAGATGTCCTAACATTGCTTTAGTGATTGTACGTCCCTTTCGAATTGACCCTCAAACTCCAACGACGGTGCTACCTACTCACTAATAGTGGGATAGCGCTGTCTAAAGGAAACGAACATAGAACAATTCTTTTTACGAGTAGGTAGATTAGTTCTTAAGTACTTGCTCAATCCAAACAAACTTTTTTCACACTTACACTCCTTTTCAAACAAAGTTTTCAAAAACTGTAAGTGTTTGGTTGTTGACATGTTTTTTGGTAAAACCAGTTGTGTGAATGTCATGACTGATGTCATAACATTCTGGGATACAAGGTACATTCTGCAGAAAAAGAATGTCATACAGGAGCTACTCAATATGAGTGTTTAGCTGGTCATTAAGCAATGATCATATTTATTGCATTCTACCAAAATCAGTAAACAGGATTCTTGTTGTCATAACTAATGTTAAGACATCCTGTATTGATCTAACATTTGTGCAGATTTGTTATTTTTGAGAATTTTCAGGAATCTGGTTTATTCAGTCCAGATCAGATTCTCACGTGGACATTAGGTTAACTCTGCTTAACCATAATCTGGTTGTTAAATACCTATGACCAAGTCTTGAGGTTAACCCTAATTATCCCTAGCTATTTTCGTGGAAGCCCTAACTGAAGAATAGTTGCATATATATATTCCTCATGAAGACTGTTGGTGAAGCACACTTTTTGACAGAAGATCAATAAGGGATTGTATAGTTATAACTACTGTGAGCCAAGCAATTATCATTGTGATAAGTGACTTGGAGTAGGATTTGATTGTAAGGGTTGTGTATCACTCAAAGCTTTGAAGCACGAGTGTTTGTGTCACTTGATTAAAGCTTTGAAGCAAAGTCAAGTTAGGGTTGTGTATCACTCAAAGCTTTGAAGCAAGAGTGTTTGTCACTTGATTAAAGTTGTGAAGCAAAATCAAGTGTGTGTACTGAAGAGTATCTTCATAATTTCATTAGTCAATTGTTTAGTATCATTGCTGTGATTGAGGGGGAGTGAGTAGGAACTCAGGTTTAAGTTGAACTTAAATTGAAGTTGCATTGGGTAGGTCTTAAGTGAAGGAGATAAACTGGTTGGTTTATTCCTAAATTAATATCTCTTATAGTGCATTTTCTCCCTGGCTTGGTAGCCCCCAGAGTAGGTGTTGTTACACATTGAACTGGGTAAACAATTGACTGTGTTATTTACTGCTTTTAAATTACTGTCTTGAAGTGTGTCAGATACGGTGTCATAACATTCACTATGACATTGAGTATCTGTTGCCAGAATTTTAATTGGCAGTAGAGCAGGCACCCTGCCTGTCTTACTGGGTGAGATCTAGGGATATTATTTTCTGGCGCTATGGACAAAGAAGGAGGATTTGGAAACAGACCACCCATTCTGGATGGATCAAATTATGACTACTGGAAACCTCATATGATTGCCTTCTTAAAGTCACTGGACAAAAAGGCTTGGAGAGCTGCTGACAAAGGATGGAACCATCCCACCATAACTGGGAACGATAGGACAACCAGTCTAAAACCTGAGGAAGAATGGAGCAAAGAAGAAGATGAGTTAGCCCTGGGTAACTCCAAAGCATTAAATGCCTTGTTCAATGGAATTGATATAAACATATTCAGACTAGTACATCAATGTGAACTGGCCAAGGAGGTTTGGGACACTCTCAAAACTACCCATGAGGGCACATCCAAAGTAAAAATGTCAAGGCTTCAGATGCTGACTACCAAATTTGAGAACCTAAGGATGATGGAAGATGAGACCATTCATGAGTTTCACATGAACATCTTGGAAATTGCCAACACCTCAGGAGCATTGGGAGAAAAGATGTCAGAAGAAAAGCTGGTGAGAAAGATTCTTAGATCCTTGCCTAAAAGATTTGCAATGAAGGTGACTGCTATAGAGGAAGCTCGGGATATCTGCAACTTGAAGGTGGATGAACTCATTGGGTCACTTCAGACCTTTGAGATGGGGATCAATGACAATGTCGACAATAAAAACAAGAGCATAGCACTTATATCTAATACTGAAGAAGAAAACAAGAAGGATGAAGAAGAAAATATTTCAGAAGCTATAGCCATGCTTGGAAGGCAGTTCAACAAACTCATCAAGAGAATGGACCCAAAGTCAAGGTCAAATGTTAAGAACATTCCATCTGACATTAACAGATCTTATGACTCCAGCAGAAGACCAAAGTCTGAAGAGAAGGGAAATCAAAGCAAGGAATTCAATGTCATGGATGTGAAGGATATGGGAACATTCGAGCTGAATGTCCTACCTTTCTTAAGAAACAAAAGAAAGGAATGTCTATTACTTGGTCTGATTGTGACTCAGAAAGTAATTCTGAAGAAGAATCTGCCAAACTAGTTACTGCACTAACTGGTATTTGTAACTCTGATAGTGACTCTAGTGATGAGGAAGTGACATTTGAAGAACTAGTTGACTCCTATAAGAAGTTATGTATCAGAAGTGCTGAAGTCTGTCAGCAAAATGAGAGACAAACAAAACTCATAGTAAAGTTGGAGGCTGAGAAGAAGGCATGCATTGATACTATAAGTCATCTAGAAGGGGAAGTTCAAATGCTAAACTCAAAACTTGACCAGATGACCAAATCTGTCAAGATGCTTACAAATGGAACTGATAAATTAGAAGAAATCCTTCAGGTTGGACAAAATGTGGGAAACAAGTCTGGTCTAGGATTTGTGGCAGCAAAGAAATCTATTGTAGACAAGAAGAAGATCAGGCCTGATAAACAAATGTCAAAGCAGATGTCACAACATAGCACTCAACATCAAGAACAGAGAAATATGAAGAAAAAGTATCAAAGATGGAGATGTCATCATTGTGGGAGGTTTGGTCACATAAAGCCATTCGGCTTCAGATTATATGGATATCCTAATCAGACCCCAGTTGTCAAACCTAAGTCTAATAAGGCACCATATACTCAACAGTGGAAGAAAAAGGCTGCTGCCCTGATAGCTCACACCTCCCTTAGAGTCTCTACAAAGGAAGACTGGTACTTTGACAGTGGATGCTCTAAACACATGACTGGAATCAAGAATCTTCTCAATAATGTTAAACCTCATACTACTAGTTATGTGACTTTTGGAGATGGTGCTAGAGGAGAAATCAAAGGAGTTGGAAACTTGGACTGCCCTGGAGTTCCAAACCTAAATGAAGTATTGCTGGTAAAAGGCTTGACTTCTAATCTCATAAGTATCAGTCAATTATGTGATCTAGGATTCAAGGTCAACTTCACCAAGTCTGAATGTCTTGTAACTAATGAAAAACAAGAAGTTTTAATAAGAGGAGTCAGATCTAAAGACAACTGCTACTTATGGGAGTCTGAGAACACTAATTATTCTTTTGTGTGCTCTATTACCAAAGAAGAAAAAGAAGTGAAACTGTGGCACCAAAAACTTGGTCATTTACATCTAAGAGGAATGAAAAGGATTATATCCATGGAGGCAGTCAGAGGGATTCCAAGGCTGCAAATTAATGAAGGGAGAGTCTGTAGTGAATGTCAGGTTGGAAAGCAGACTAGAATGTCACATCCAAAGACAAGACATCTGACCACCTCTAAAGTGCTAGAACTTCTACATATGGATCTGATGGGACCAATGCAGGTGGAAAGTCTTGGTGGAAAAAGATATGCTTATGTTGTTGTGGATTATTTTTCTAGATTCACCTGGATTAACTTCATTAGGGAAAAGTATGATATATTTGAAGTATTTAAGGAATTATGCAAAAGAATTCAAAGAGAAAAAGAAGGATGCATTTTCAGAATTAGAAGTGATCATGGCAAGGAATTTGAAAACAGTAAGTTTGATGAGTTCTGCTCCTCAGAAGGAATTAATCATGAATTCTCTTCACCCATAACTCCTCAACAAAATGGAGTTGTGGAAAGGAAAAACAGGACTATACAGGAATCTGCCAGAGCAATGATACATTCCAAAAGACTTCCTATTCATTTTTGGGCTGAAGCTATGAATACAACCTGTTATGTCCATAACAGGGTCACCTTGAGAAAGGGAACATCATCCACCATTTATGAACTTTGGAAAGGAAGAAAGCCTACAGTGAAGTACTTCCATCTATTTGGAAGCAAATGCTATATTCTGACAGATCGTGAACAAAGGAGAAAGATGGACCCTAAAAGTGATGAAGGAATATTCCTAGGATACTCTACCAACAGCAGAGCTTATAGGGTATTCAATTCCAGGACCAAAGTTATGATGGAATCTATAAATGTCATAGTTGATGATTACCATGAGGAAACAAATGTCCCATATGATGTTGAGACATTCTTTGAGACCTCAACTCAAAAGGATGATGTTCCTAAAACTACTTCATCAGAGTCTGAATCAAAGGAAGCTAACAAAGACCCTTCCATCAGAATTCAGAAAGATCATCCTAAGGAACTCATCATAGGAGATCCTAACAGTGGAGTCATTACAAGATCTAGAGAAATCATTACAAACTCTTGATTTGTATCTAAGATTGAACCAAGAAATGTTAAGGAGGCTTTAACTGATGAATACTAGATTGGAGCAATGCAAGATGAATTGAACCAATTCAAGCAACATGAAGTATGGGAGTTAGTTCCTAGACCAGGAGGAACAAACATCATTGGAACAAAATGGATCTACAAGAACAAATCAGATGTTGAAGGAGTTGTCACCAGGAATAAGGCAAGTCTTGTTGCTCAAGGATACACTCAAGTTGAAGGGGTTGATTTTGATGAGACTTTTGCTCCTGTAGCCAGACTGGAATCAATCAGACTCCTATTGGGAATTGCTTGTCTCCTTAAGTTCAAGTTATTTCAGATGGATGTAAAGAGTGCCTTCCTTAATGGGTACTTAAATGAGGAAGTTTATGTGGAACAGCCTAAAGGATTTGTGGATCCAAACTGCCCTGATCATGTCTACAAATTGAGGAAAGCTTTATATGGCCTGAATCAAGCTCCTAGAGCATGGTATGACAGGTTGACAAAATTCCTCTCTGACAAAGGATACAGGAAAGGAGGCTTGGATAAAACTCTTTTTGTCAAAAATGAAGGAGGAAAGATAATGGTAGCTCAAATCTATGTTGATGACATAGTGTTTGGGAGAATGTCAGATAAAATGTTTAAACATTTTGCTGACCAGATGCAAGCTGAATTTGAAATGAGCCTCATGGGAGAATTGACCTACTTTCTTGGACTGCAAGTCACACAGATGGAAGACTCAATTTTTCTGTCTCAAAGCAAGTATGCAAAGAACATTGTCGAGAAGTTTGGGATGGAGAATTCCATACACAAAAGGACTCCTGCACCTACTCATTTAAAGTTGTCCAAAGACTCAAGTGGGGTTAAGGTGGATCAAAGCTTGTACAAAAGCATGATAGGAAGTCTGCTATACTTAACAGCCAGCAGACCTGACATTGCTTTTGCAGTTGGAGTATGTGCAAGATATCAGGTTGAACCAAAAGTAAGTCATATCAACCAAGTGAAAATAATTCTAAAGTATGTGAGTGGAACCTACAATTATGGCTTGTTGTACTCTCATGGATGTGAACCAACTCTGACTGGTTACTGTGATGCTGATTGGGCTGGAAGTGTTGATGATAGAAAGAGAACCTCTGGAGGATGTTTCTTCTTAGGAAATAATCTTGTCTCTTGGTTCAACAAGAAACAAAATTGTGTGTCTCTATCTACTGCTGAAGCTGAATACATAGCAGCTGGTAGTAGCTGTTCTCAAATGATCTGGATGAAATAGATGCTTACTGAGTATAATGTCACACAAGATGTTATGACATTGTACTGTGACAATCTGAGTACTACCAAAATTTCCAAGAATCTTATTCAGCATAGCAGGACCAAGCATATTGACATTAGACATCACTTCATCAGAGATCTAGTGGAGGAGAAGACGATTAAAATGGAACATGTTGCCACTGAACTACAACTGGCTGACATTTTTACCAAGGCACTTGATGCTAATCAATTTGAAAATTTGAGGGGCAAGCTGGGTATTTGCCAACATGAAGAAATGTAGCAATTAATTTTTCTTAAAACAAGGGATGAGAGAGATATTTTAGTAAGTCCTTTGAACCAAGAACCTGCTAGTCCAAATGTTGAAATGAATCCAGATGTCACTAGGAATGTTGAGACACCTGATGACAACATTAGGAAATCTCCTGAAAATCGTGATGATCACTAGAACCCTACTGAGAAGGATGTTGAACCCCCCGACTATTGATGTTGATGAAGAATACTCTGAAAATGACTTAATTGCCAATATCAACCCTAGCATAGCTAGAAGGATGATTAACAGAAAAGGAAAGCAGGATGCTGCCAAAAGCCTCTCCAAAGAGAAGGCTACTGAAGTTGCTCATAAGAAAACCAGGTATGAGAACAAGACTGGAGTAGAAGCTGTGAAGGTTGGATTGTCAAAAGAGAAAGGGAAGGTGAAACTAGAGTACCTATTGGTAGTCTCTCAAAACCTTTGAGACAACCAATAGCAAAGAAAAGGAAGGAGCCTGAACCCTCTGAATCTTATGAGGAATCAGAATTTGAGTTTGATGTTGAAGACATTCCTCTCAGAAAGAAACTCTCTTCGAGCAAGATGCCTAAAGTCCCTGAAGTTGTCATTGACAACATCTCCTTTCACCATCCAGAGAATGAAAACAGGTGGAAGTATGTATTTTTGAAAAGGATCGCTTTGGAAAGAGAGCTGAACAACAGTGCCATGGAATGTAAGGAGATCATGGATCTAATCAAGACTGCTGGTCTAATAAATACTATGGTAAAGTTTACCAACTGCTGGGTGTGCTGACGGAAAGTCAGCTGACTTTAAGTGTGTGTATGTGAGAGGAAGGAAGGTAAATTTCTCTCCCTCTGAAATAAACAAATTCCTAGGAAGACCTGATGATGCTTGCCCTGAACTTGAGGTTACTGACAACCAAGTGTGTCAAACCATCACTGCAAATCAAGTCAAGAGTTGGCCCTTAAAAGGGAAGCTGAATGCAAGCAAGCTGAGCATGAAATTTGCCATTCTGCACAAAATTGGTGCAGCTAACTGGGTTCCCACCAACCATAAATCAACCATCTCCACAGGCTTGAGAAGATTTATTTATGCTGTTGGAACCATGACAAACTTTGACTATGGCAAGTATATCTTTGATCAAACGTTGAAACATGCTGGAAGCTGTACTATTAAAGGCCATATTGCCTTTCCCTCTCTCCTGTATGGTATAGTCATTGCTCAGTATCCTGACATTCTAGTTGAAAAAGATATTGTATGCAAAAGAGCCTCTGCTCTTGGTTTGCACTATAAGCTATTTCAGGGAACACATGTTCCTGACATTGTCATGACATCTGCTGAGACATCAATAGTCAAATCTCATTCCAAGAAAGTTGATGTTATAGCTGTGCTGAAGGAAACCTGCAAAGAGCTTGACACAAGGAAAAGGACACTTGAGGACCTGATTGCTAGACTAGAACAGGAGGAGAATGAAGTACAAAGAAGGGAAGAGGATGCTAATGAAGACCAGCATAATGCTGAAGATAGTGGCTCCTCTGAAGATGACAGTGCTTGAAGATCAGTGTAGTTGACAAGTTTGTTGCTGGTACCTGTTGCTGCAAATGACTTTTGATTTTTTTTTCTCTGTGTTTTTATTATTCCTTTTGGATGACTGTATAACTTAAAAGTACAAGTATCTTTGGCCTATTTATGGCTAAAGAGGGGGAGAAGATTTTGTGATAATTTTGGTAGAATTAGACTTGGTAGATGTTATTAAAAATTCTGCTACTTTCTAATCTCTGATTGTTTAGGGGTTTTAGCCAAAAATTTGCCAAAGGGGGAGTTTGTAAGTGTTTGGTTTTTGGCATGTTTTTTGGTAAAACCAGTTGTGTGAATGTCATGACTGATGTTATAACATTATGGGATACAAGGTACATTCTGCAGAAAAAGAATGTCATACAGGAGCTACTCAATATGAGTGTTTAGCTGGTCATTAAGCAATGATCATATTTATTGCATTCTATCAAAATCAGTAAACAGGATTCTTGTTGTCATAACCAATGTTAAGACATCCTGTACTGATCTAACATTTGTGCAAATTTGTTATTTCTGAGAATTTTCAAGAATCTGGTTTATTCAGTCCAGATCAGATTCTCACGTGGACATTAGGTTAACTCTGCTTAACCCTAATCTGGTTGTTAAAGACCTATGACCAAGTCTTGAGGTTAACCCTAATTAACCCTAGCTATTTTTGTGGAAGCCCTAACTGAAGAATAGCTGCCTATATATTCCTCATGAAGACTATTGGTGAAGCACACTTTTTGACAGAAGATCAATAAGGGATTGTATAGTTGTAACTACTGTGAGCCAAGAAATTATCATTGTGATAAGTGACTTGGAGTAGGATTTGATTGTAAGGGTTGTGTATCACTCAAAGCTTTGAAGCACAAGTGTTTGTGTCACTTGATTAAAGCTTTGAAGCAAAGTCAAGTTAGGGTTGTGTATCACTCAAAGCTTTGAAGCAAGAGTGTTTGTCACTTGATTAAAGTTGTGAAGCAAAATCAAGTGTGTGTACTGAAGAGTATCTTCATAATTTCATTAATCAATTGTTTAGCATCACTGTTGTGATTGAGGGGGAGCGAGTAGGAACTCAGGTTTAAGTTGAACTTAGATTGAAGTTGCATTGGGTAGGTCTTAAGTGAAGGAGATAAACTGGTTGGTTTATTCCTAAATTAATATCTCTTATAGTGCATTTTCTCCCTGGCTTGGTAGCCCCCAGAGTAGGTGTTGTTACACACTGAACTGGGTAAACAATTGACTGTGTTATTTACTGCTTTTAAATTACTGTCTTGAAGTGTGTCAGATACGGTGTCATAACATTCACTGTGACATTGAGTATCTGTTGCCAGAATTTCTAAAACACTTCG
Organism: Vicia faba; assembly: GCA_948472305.1. Lineage (NCBI taxonomy): Eukaryota > Viridiplantae > Streptophyta > Magnoliopsida > Fabales > Fabaceae > Vicia > Vicia faba. The sequence continues at coordinate 104,057,666 of OX451736.1, forward strand.
TAACACTCTTGAAGACAGAAGTAAGGGTTAAATCAAAGTCAAACAAAAACTTTTTCAAATCACACAAACACACAGAAGCAATTTTGAAAATGATGAGCAAGCACCTAAGAGCCCGTGGAAAACCACGGATAGAAAGGGTGCTAATACCTTCCATTTCTATAATCTACCCCCTGTACTCAAAATTTCGAAAAAAGAATTTTTCTGTGCTTTTTTCCTTTCCTTGTTGGATAAAATAAAAGTCGGTGGTGACTCTTGCTTACTGCGAAATTTTGCAAACACAAACGCAAAATGCAAACCAGCATTTCAAAACTGTCCGGTTCTGGCCACCGTATCACAGAACCTGTAACTCATTCATTTCTCACCCATTCACAAAACTTCCAACATCAAACTTATTAGAAATTTCCTCACGATTCTGAATAAGTAAATAACTTAAATGACCTAAATATTTTAGCAATACCAAATTCTGACCTAAATATTTTTAAAGGTTCAAACTCAAAAATCTCCCTACTCAAGCAACATAAATGAAATTTATGGACATGTATAGTTTCAGGGCAATGATGTCTATATTTTATCTTCACAAATCAAGCCTAACAATGCCTAAATGAGAAGATAGAAGTTCAAGAAAAATACCTCAAAACTAGAAATCGTGAAATGAGTTTGAGCTTGATTCAAGGTGCTGCAATGATCAGGTTAGCTTCCTTGAGTCTCTAGGAAGCTAATGCAATGCTTAGCTTGAGTTGAGAGTGGCTGGAATGGTCTGGAGAAGTCCAACTGTAATACTCTATTTTTTGCTATGGAAGTTGATGAAGATTGTGTTACAGTCGTGTAACAGGGTGTGGGATGGTTTGTATTTGATGTGAAGGAGACTTTGGAAGTGAAATACCAAGAAATGCACGAGGGAAATGGAAGTTTGGAGTTCAGGGTCAGAAACTGTGCAACAATGAAGTTTTTGGGAAATTTTTTATTTGAGGGAGTTTGGGAGTGTTTCAGGTTGTTCAAGCTCGTGTTCTAGCTTACAAATATGTTCTATATTTATAAGCAACAAGTTTTGAGACTTGTTGTTGATCAGAATTCAAAATCCCAAGTTTAAGCATAACATGTGATTTTTTGAGAAATCCAAGTTTCAATGCCTTGTGTACTTGCTAAGATAGAGTGGTTATGCTTTAAACGCACTTTCTTCTGACTTTGTAGATGATGTGTTATTAGAGGGAACAAGTTAAAGGCTCACGAATTGACTTTGTGCATAAAGCTTGCTTTTCAAGAATGGTATTCTTCACTTTCTTCCCAAATTGGAAATGTGAATTGGATAAAGCTTTAACCACTTGGATTATAGCTCAAACATTTATGTAATCTATTAATTATGGATATATACACAAGTTAGAAGGCCTGCAAAGCAAGATTATGCAGCCTAATATTGAAATTGCATTATGTGTTCATTAAGAAATGACTTGTAATTCAAGAATGAAACCCTAACTTCTTGCCTTAGATTCTCCTTGCTCAAACATGATCTCAATAAGTTCTTTAACATTTTGGAAATCTTATAAAATCCTCTACAACCTCTATGTTGGACATTTTTTAAAATTCATCTTGGAACTATGTGAAAAATTGCCATGAAGTTAGGTCAAAATCCTGCCTAAACTAGGGCAAAATTTCACTAAGTTTCCAAGTTTCATGAACATGTATTCACAAAATCATAAATTGAAATCCATGAATTTTTAGGAGAAGTTTTATTCTATAATGTTTTATATCTCATTGATATCTACAACTTTCATGTTGTAAGTTTCCTTTGAATAATCTTGCATCATGGTGGAAATTTGGCTCAAAGTTATGAAAGAATATGAATTTTCCAACACTTAAAAAAATTTCTAAGTTTAGAAATTTTAAATTTTCAAAATGAAATCTTGACTTTTTGATTTATTGATGAACAAGTTTATTATTTTGACATGTCTTGATGAATTGTGACCTTTGGGACTTGATTTTGACCAAAAAGTCAAAGTTTGACTTTTCAATGTACAATTGACTTTTCATCAGTTGACTGAAAATCAACTGTCAATCAATTGAACTTGATAGATGTTTTGAGCCATGCCATTAGGTTAAAATTAAGTGTTTGAAACCTTGATATCATAACTTAAACCAATCAATCATTTTCTAGGTCAAAAATCAGAAATTGCACCTTCTCAGTCAATACCCTAATTTTGACCATTTTTTCCCTTTTGATGATCTGATCCAATTTTTTGAGGAATTGTGATCCAAACTTGATCAAATGACATATATGATTTCATAATGTTGATATGGATAAAAAATTATGAAGTTTTGCTGTAAATTGACCACAATTGATTTTTTTCCCAATACAGCTGATTCTAGGTCAACTGATCAATTGACTGGGCAAAAATGTGATCCAAGACTTGAAACTTGACATGAGACCAAAATGATCCATGAAAGTCATATGGGGAATTAAAAGTCCATTTGTCCTTGTGCAATCTCAAACCCTAATTTTCAGTCATCAGTGCTTGAGGAGGTGTCTTGAGCTGATCAACCCTAGTGCAGTCTTGAACCAAAGGAGATCTTGTGAGAGATTACTTGAGAAATGAGAGGGAAAATTTTGGGGTACAACACCAGGCCTCAAACGAAGTTCAGAACCTTGTTGTTTCTAGGCCTCAAGTGAAAGGCCAGAACCTTGTTGTTTCTAGGCCTCAAGCGAAAGGAAGAACTACGCTGACTTCCAGGCCCAAGCGAAAGGTGTGACCATCTTGATTCCAACCCTCAGTCGAAGGAGACAGAAAAGAAAATCGAAGGGAATGATTCCACTGACTTCAGAATCCAAATCTAAGGAAGCCAGGAAATGCAGAATCGAAGGGTGTTTCAACCCAAATCGAAGGATCCATTTTTCTTGAATTTATTTTATTTTTGCCTTTATATTTCCATGCAATTCAATATGGTTGTAATAGTGTAGGTTTTATTTCTTGCATTTTTTATTTTCTTTTGTATAAATTATAGCAACTAGGATGTATGACAAGATAAAAAGAACAAGTAGACAACCAAAAAATCAAAGACAAAATACATGTAAATCAAACACATTATTCACACATGCACCCCTAGGGTTAACTCCACGTGTTGCCTAAAAATGGTCATGTTATGCATGTGAGATGTCTCGGAAAAAACAATTAAAATACAATATCATAGTCCCTCGATGAAACTTCGAATATTGCCTTACAAATGATCTTAGTCCCTCAAGAGAAATGCTAAGACATCTCACAACATTGCTATTATGACTATACAAACGTCCCATGCCCGTCCCATGCCCGTCCCTTCACATCCAACAATGGGGCTTCTTACCAAATCAATGGTAAGATAGCAACATCTAAATGAGGAGGAAAAGAACATTTAAGACCTTTTACGTAGATAGGTTTCTCCTAGTTGCTCGCTTGCTCACAACAAAAACATTTTATACACCAACACTCTCACTTTGAAACATTTTCAAAAGACAAACACTTTGTACGCGTTCTTATAGAAACGAGAACCATTACAAAGACACCTTTTCAAAATACTTTAAAAAAACACACCACAAGCACATTTTCAAACAAAAGCAAGTGATCTAGCAAGCAAATAAGAGCCCGTAGATAACTACGGATGAAAAGGGTGCTAATACCTTCCCTTTTCATAACCTACCCCCCGAACTCAAGAAACGTCTCTAAAGGTCTTTCTTGTTCTTTTCAGCCTTTCCTTTGGATAAAAGAAAATACGGTGGAGACCCTTGCTATCCGCAACAATTGCGATAAAATGTAAAACATCCCAAGTCAGTTCTCCCACCGTATTACACTATCTAACAAAATGGGGAATTGAAGCCAACCCCGATAAGTGTTGGGCGTTTTACGACCTCTGTGATACGGTGGGAGAACTGACTGTGAGTTTTGCGTTTGTATTCGCACTTGTTCGGTTGAGCAAGAGTCGCCACCGACTTTTTATTTTATCCTAAAGGAAAGGTTAAAAAAGCACAGCAAAAACCTTTTGAGATATTTCGTGGGTCCGGGGGGTAGATTATGAAAAGGGAAGGTATTAGCACCCTTTTCATCCATGGTTATCCATGGGCTCTTAGTTACTTGGTTTTTTAGATCACTTGCCTTGATTTTCGATTGCTTGAAATTGTGGTGTGTGTGTGTGTGTTTTTTGAAAATGTTTTTGAAGAGATGCCTTGTCTTAGGCGACCAATGTATTTGACTCGTGTTTGAGTGTTTTACAAAAGTGTGTATCTTTTTGAAAAGATGTTTCAAATGTTTTTGAGAGTTTGTTTGAAAGTGTTGTGGATTGTGGTTTTTGAAAAGAAGGCAAGTGGTTTTGCAAGTCGATCTCAAGTAACTAAGAGTTTTGTCTACCCTATTGTACTCAAAGGTTTTCTCTATGTTTTCAACCCTTTTAACAATTTTGTTCCACCATTGAATTTGGTGGACAATCTTGCGTTTAGGAAGTTTATTCGGGACGGGCGCGGGTCATCGTATGGACCATGAATGCAATGATGCCAAGTGTCTTTGGCAATTCGCTTTGAAGGGACTATGATCATTTCGTTTTAGGCAACATTCGAAAGCGTCATCGAGGGACTTATGATCATTTGAATTTGTTTTGCCAAAGATACTCGACGTGCAAGCATGGCCCATTTTGGAAGGCAACATGTGGGATTACCCTAGAGGGTGCAAGTGTGATTGTGTATTGATTTCATGTATTTGTCTTGTATTAGGTCATCTAGCGTTTGATTTTATGTACATGCAAACCCTAGGTCTAATCATGGTATAATTGAAAGCGGTAAATTGCGAAAATGTAAAATCTACGTTATTACAAAATAAGTATTCGGGAGTGGGGGTACAAATTTATGAATGGGGATGAGACTTATAGTATCCAATAAGTTACAACCAAATCGAATTTGCGATCAAATGTAAATGACGAATATACAAATATAAGCAAATGTGTATAGGAGTAATGTATTGTATTTGTATTGTGTAAGTGTGAGATGTATTGTGTAAGTAATTATTTACAGGTGCGGAATGTGAATTTAAGAAAGTATTGTTAGGTATTTATTTTGACCTAAAGAAAAATTAAATGTCTATTTAATTTAATTAATAATCTTGTATTTTTTAATATGTATGAAAAGAAGAATATTCTAAGTTTGAAAGTTATTATTTTTCATTTGTCATAAGAAAGTGTCTTTGTATTATTAGTAAGAATATTTAAAAGAAAAAAAGTATTTTCAATTATGATGTAAAAAATGTATTTTTGTTATTTATGTACAAAGTATGTTTAAATAAAATGTTTTAAATTAATTAAACTATGCATATATAAAAAAAGTGTCTTTATAATTTGTTTATACAAAGAAAGTTTAAATTAGATATTTTAAATAAAATGGGTTTTTATGTATTAGTATTAATGTAATATTGTAAAGAATATATTAAGTTAGAAAAAAGAATATATTGTTTATATAAAAAAAAAGAAAAAAGTTAGTGTTAATAAAATACTTGTTAAAAAAGGGTTAAATTAGTTAATTAATAAGAGTGACGTTTGTTTTATATAAAAGAGGTAAGCATTTTTAATGGGCTTTAGGTATGCAGAAATGGGCAAGGCCCACGTTTGGGCTCAAGACGTTTTAGGGTTTCGCTTGTATTTTCATTTGGGAACATGTTTTAGGGTTTGCAGTGCCGCTCATGGAGGTCTTCTTCGTCTTCCTCGTTTACGCATTTCTGAACCCAACTCTTCCGTCTAGCCACCAGCACTACCTCGTCCTCCCCCTCACGTTCGCTCAGGCAACGGTGAAACAAGGTAACGGCATGTCTCAAACTCATTAAACATTTTAGATTTGCATGTTAAGGTTCTTTGATTTGTTGAATCCGATTCTATGTTTTATTGATTAATGCATTTGGTTTGTCTTGTGTGAGGTATGAAAGGAAAGGAGAAAACGAAAACTACCTTGACAGAGGGGAGGAAGAAAATGGAGGTGCTCAGGAGGCTTGACGAGCGGAGGAAACGTGATGCTTGCTTGGACGACACTTGGTATTTCTGTATCTGTATCTTTCTTCTTCTTCTTCGTTGGCTTGCCTTCTATTTATGTTGCCTTAGATTTTCTCTCTTCTTCTGACTTGTTGCCTTGAGCTTGCCTTTGAAACTGTTGAGCTTGTTTAATGGCCCATGATGATGTTGTCTGAGGCTTGCCTGTGTTGTTGCCTTGAGATGTCTCTTTTACTTGTTTTGAATGCTTCTGTATCTTCTTTGCCTTCTTGTGTTGCCTTGACCTTCTTCTTCTCTTTTGCCTTACTATTGCTTTCCTAATGTTGGCTTAGGATGGTTCTTGAAACACCCTATGATGATGTAAATCTGAGGGTTTGATGTTTGGATGGTATTATGCAGTATGCTATGATTTCACTGGTTTTTAGGCAGTATGATTGCAGGTCTGAGGCTTTTATGGTTAAGGCTTATCAGTCTAGGACTTGGTTTGGTCTTGTGGCTTTTGAAGGCAAAGCTAATGCAGGTTTTGTTTTCGACAGTAGGTGGGTTTATTAGGCCATTGCAGGTTTAAGTTTGACAGTAGGTTTGATTATTTTGAATATGATGATAGGCACGAGGTTTTTTTTTTGGCATACGCTGGTTTTTGATGATTAGGCTTTGAATGTTTAAGGTTTGAACTGGACAGGTTTTAGACTTCTTTTTGTTAGGCTTCAGGCAGGGCTGTGCTTCAGGCTTGAACTGGTTTATTATGCTTCAGGTTTGATGCCTTTCAGGCAGGTTAGGCTAATGCAGGTTAACTATTTGTGTTTTTGTGTGGCTTGTTTGCAGGTTATGTGTTTGGAGGTTATGCTGGTTTTTAGCAGATGGAAGGTTTTGTATATTTTTGCTTGTCCGTTTAGACAGGATGAGGCTTAACAGTTTTATCCTCTCTTTTTGGTTCGGTGTTCAGTTCTTTTCGTATATTTCTTTCTTCTGCCTAAAGCCTAAAAACCTGCTTACTTTTCTCTTCTTTTTTCTCTCTCTCAGTACAGTTGAATATTTAATATGTTTTTGTTGTACCTTTTTCTGAAAGGGCCACCCTTATGGGAAATGATGATATGAATAGGTTTGCTTGCATAATGGTTTTCCTCTGCATCTTTTATCTTTTCTTTTGACAGATTTTTGTACCTTTGGAACTTCTTTGATATCTTTGTGCAGTAACTTGTACCTTTTGACATTTGACAGCAAGTTGTACTTTTTGGATTTTGACAGAAAGTAGGGATTTGGATTTTTCAGTTTGGTTTGAACTTGGAGTTTGAGATTTTGAACTTATGCAGTTTGACACTTTGCATTTTTTCTCAACTTTGCATTCATGATTAAATAAAATTCTTCCCTCTTTGTGAACCGGGAGAAATCACGTGATTTGCAGAGAGGGTTAACTGATCCCAATCAGTGGCCCTTAATGATGAATTTCTTTTATCTGTCTTTATTTATTTATCAGTCACTGACTTTTCTCCTTTTCTTTTGCAGATGAATAAAAATGGATGGAGGGGTACTAAATGAAGACTGAAGAATTAGAAAAAATAGGATAGTTTTCTTTTTATTTAATATTTAAATTAATTTAAAACCATTGTTTGTAATTAAATTATAAACAATAATTGTACAAATAATTCAAGAATCAATAAAAGTCTTTATTATCCAATCAATTCTATTTCCTCTTTCTTTATTGTTTATCTATTATTTAAAACTCTTTGAATTAAAATAATTGAAAAATAAATTTCAATCACTTAATTTAGAATAATAAATAATTTAAATAAACAATACTTTAGCACATTGATCAGTTAAACCTGGTATCTCCAAAGCAAATCAACAGTTAATCAAAACACTGATCAGGCGCATTCCCTTTTCACCGATTCTTACCAAACACTGTAAATCCAAACTGCATATTTCTTTTGACTGGCTCAAACAAACCAACGTGAATTCAAACCAACTGCAGTCTTTTACTGATTAAATCAAATAATGCGATCTCAATCTAAATCTCGGAATAACTTGCAGAGTGCTGTGGAATTTAAATCCTTCTGAGAACGTGCCCAAAAGACCTAATTCCTGATTAAATGCCAAAGAAACGTTCACCTGATCAAAATTGAGTCAAAGTCAACCAAAACCCTAAGCCAACTGTGTGAAACAATCCAGAGCCCTGAAAAATCAATAAAACCCTAATTTTTGTTTGACTGACGAGAAAAGTCCGTTTGTCCGATTCTTGAGCCAATCTGAAAAATCAGGAAACGCCTGAAGCTGTGATCTTTTGTGGAAAAATGCGAGGGCAAATTTTGGGGTACAACAACCTCGCTACACCTAATTCAAAAAAATACATACAAGTCCTGAATGGCATGCTCACCTCACTCTCCCATTTCGTGGTGAAGTTTGCTCAACACACCCTTCCATTTTTCAAACTTTTGCGCAAAGAGAAAACTTTCAAATGGACCAAAGAATGCGAGCAGGCCCTCCTCCACTTCAAGCAAAGCCTGTCACAACCACCAGTACTACCATGACCATTAGATGATGAGACCTTGTTCTTGTATCTAGTCGTCTTCGTTGAGTTCGTGAGTGCGGCCCTCATTCGCGAGACCCCTGACGGAAAAAAGCCAGTGTACTTCATGAGTAAAGCACTTCAGGGACCCGAGGTCAGGTACCTACAAATTGAGAAGGTGGCCTTGGACCTCGTCAATGTAGTGAGAAGGCTTTGACACTACTTCCTGGCACACACGATCATCGTATGGACAGACCAACCCGTAAGACAACTCTTGGGTCTACCGGACATGGCAGGTCGAATGCTAAAGTGGTCCTTGGAGATTTCGGAGTTTGACATCTAGTAAGGAAGTAGGAAGGCCCTCAAAGCCCAAACTCTGGCCGACTTTGTCGAGGAGATGATCGCTTATAACCCCTCCGCAGGGAAGGAGCACAAGTAGACCGTCTTTGTGGATGGAGCTTCCAGCTCGATAGGAAGTGGAACAGGGATCCTCCTCCAAAATAAGGAAGGTGTCGTGATCGAACACTCCCTCACTCTTTCCTTTTCGACCCCGAACAATCAGGCTGAATATGAGGCCTTACTCGCAGGATTAAGACTGGCCGAGGATCGTGGCGCCCGAGAGATACACATTTTCACTGATTCCCAACTTGTCGCATCTCAATTTCAAGGGGGATACCAGGCTATGAACAACAGCCTCATTGAATATTTGAACTTGGTTAGAGAACATATGAAAAAGTTTGACCGGGCAGAAATCATACGCGTGCCACGCGAACAGAACACACGGGCTGACATACTTTCAAAGCTCGCGAGAACAAAGAAGAAAGGCGAGAAAAAATCAGTTATACAAGAATCCCTATCTCGCCCGAGCATTAAAAGGTCCACGGTGCTGCCCGAAGTGAATGGCATCGGGGACAACTCATGCTGGATGACCCCAATATTCAACTTTCTGACAAAAGGGGAGCTTCCTCTGGACCAAAGAGAGGCAGCCACAACCAAATGACGAGCTTGTTCGTATGTTATACTCGAACACAAACTTTACCATCGGGGATTCTCCATCCCACTCTTGAAATGTGTCGAAGAATCCACAATCCCCGATATACTGCAGAAAATCCACGAAGGAATCAACGCCCAGCACATGGGTGGAAGATCCCTAGCACAAAATTTGCTGCGAGCAGGGTACTACTGGCCGACCATGCAACAAGACACCAAAACGCATGTCAAGAAATGCGACAAATGCCAGAGGCACCCTAACATTCACCTCGCACTCCTGCACGAGCTAAATACATTATCCTCCCCGTGGCCGTTTTCCTGGTGGGGAATGGACATCCTCAGACCTTTCGTGCAAGGGACATACCAAAACAAATTCCTCATTATGGTCGTAGACTATTTCACCAAATGGATAGAGGCTGAAGCCCTAGCGAAAATCACTTCACACAACATCCTCCGTTTGTACAAACAAAACGTACTTACTCAGTTTGGGATACCACGAGCGCTCGTCAGGGACAACGGCACCCAGTTCACCAATCAAAGTTTCCAAAGCTTCATCACCAAACTCGGCACCAAACAACATTTCACCTCAGTCGAACACCCCCAAACTAATGGGCAAGCCGAAGCCGGAAATAGGGTCATCTTGCAAGGACTCAAATGCAAGCTGGGCGAAGCCAATAGGGGTTAGGTTGAAGAACTACACAACATCATGTGAGCTTATCGAACAATGCCCCACTTGACGATTAGCGAGACACCATTCCGACTAACCTACAACACTGAGGCCGTCATCACCATGGAAATCATGGACCCATCCAAGCGAACCGAAATGCCTCTCAACGAGGAGATGAACGACGAGGACCTCAGAGATAAGCTCGACCTAGTCGAAGAAATTTGATCAAGAGCAGCTCTTCGTGAGGCCACACTAAAACATCAGGTAGCCCTATGCCATGACAGCAAAGTCATAAAGCGCAAATTTCGGGTCGGTAGCCTAGTCTTACAAAGAAACCAGAAGGATTCCCGCAAAGGGAAGCTAGCCACAAACTGGGAGGGGCCTTACCGCATCCAAGGAGCTACGGGCACCGAAGTATATTACCTTGAACAATTAAATGAAGAACCACTACCTCGACCCTGGAATACTGCGAAGCTAAAACAATACTATAGCTAAGTCCTTCACCCGCTAAAGGCATTACAGTCAACCAATCATCTATAACCGGTGAGGGGACACGCTCGACCATGTAGGTGTGTCTAGGTACGGACATGGGCTTCAAACATCAGCAAAAGGTGAGATTTGTTCAGTTCACGAGCAAGATCTTAGCTCGGCAGGGACACCTCAATCGAGCTTTACTTTTGAAGTACCCAACATGGCAGAACACCCAGCTCACGATGGGCAGTTCATGCCACGTGTTTAAGATCCCGACCGCGATCTTACACTCGTTCCACGGATCCCTACTCTGCCTCCTCGACACATCCCAACATGTGCCGAAAAATATGAGGATCGAGCACACATCTCCGCACACGAAAAAACGAACTTGCATCGACCACAACAAAGGTCGAACATACATCTCCAAATGGAATATACAAATATTCATGGAATAAATAAGTCAAAAACAACGACGAGTAAAAAATAAGCAAGCATCAACAAAAACATAAAGGCATTGAAGCAAAGTAAATCATTTATAAATATCGACCGCTAGAGCCGATGATGTCTTAATGTTACAAAAAATTATAGGCACGCAGGCCCAAATACAAATATCTAAGTTATCCAAAAAATGCTAATCACTCCCGGAGTGCCCACTTCAACCTCAGGAGAGTCAGGAGGAGGAACCACCCGACCGTTAATCAACTAGGAAAGAACATTGGTTCCTTCTGTGTTGAGCCTCGGGTTCAACACAGATAGTTGTTTCACGGCAGCCTCGGAGCCATCGGCCAATGTGTCGACGCATTTTGACTCGAGGAGTTGAATCCGAGCAACGAAATCGGCGCGAGTGTGCAAATCAATTACCCTCTCGAGTTCCCAATCCACGGGCATCATGATAGCCTTCAGGTTAGATACTTCCCTCTCGAGTCATTCCCTTTCGCTCTCCCACAGTTCTTTGTCGAGCAGGAGATAATCCTTTTCCTCGAGGGCTTTTTCAACTCTGTCTTTCTCCCCCGCCAACGCATCCGCCTGCTCCCAAAACATCTCCTCGCTTCGTTCGAGGGTAGTCTTTAACTTCAGTGTCTTGGCCTGAAGAGTCGCTTTCTCCAACTCTAGTTCCTTGATCCGACCAGAGGAGCTGGCCCCTTCGCCCTCAAGGACCACATCCATTTCCGCCACCTTCATCATCCTGACCATACTAGAAGCCAGATGCTTCCTTCGACCCTCTTCATTGAGTTTCTTGATAATTCCAGACTCATTGTTGGACACAGTCAGAGGAAATCCTTTAAAGAAATCCTTCTCCACGAAGTAGGACGATAGGCTGAAGGCTCGGGAAGTCGCCCCTCCCCCAGTCACATCGACAAGCCCACCTTTTGGGAAACTCCTTTTCTTGTTCAGCATAGCATCTTGGGCAAGCACCACGGGTGCCCGACGACCCACTTGATCCCTCCATTACCGGTTTGAAAACTGAACCCATGTGTGTATCCTGGTGCGGCTTCACCAACCTCTTATGGCTATTTTCTCTTGGGTCAGTTTCAACAATCTCTCGTGATGCTATGCCATGTTACCTACAAAATCAAAAACGGTATCCTCGGGTCAGCCTTGACGGAAAAAAAAATAAGTCAAGTCAAGAAGTAAAAATATAGTAAAATCAAGCGAGAAGAAACCTAAGAGATTCACGGCTTCCCCGTAAGAACGAAACTCGACGAGCGCCTTGGTGTTGATCGGGCATGCCTCGAACGTCATTTGACCATCTTCATCGAGGATGTCACGTCCTTCCCTCATGACCCATCTGGTGGGAAAGAACCCGTCGAAGAATTAGTTAAGGACTTCATAGGCCTCTTCGTCCTCAGTGCTCATGCTGACGGCGGGAGTATGGTAATGCCCGAGACCATCATCGTAGTGGCCCAAACACCAATGGATGGGAAACTTCGAGATTCTCCCCATCTCCTGCTCATCATTCGCATCTGTAAAATGGTGAGATAACTGACTTGGGATATTTTGCGTTTGATTGCAATTGTTGCGGATATCAAGAGTCGCCACCGGCTTTTCTTTTATCCAAAAGGAAAGGCTGAAAAGAACAGGAAAGACCTTTAGAGATGTTTCTTGAGTTCGGGGGGTAGGTTATGAAAAGGAAAGTTATTAGCACCCTTTTCGTTCGTAGTTATCTACGGGATCTTAGTTGCTTGCTAGATCACTTTCTTTTGTTTGAAAATGTGCTTGTGGTGTGGATTTTGAAAGTATTTTGAAAACGTCTTTGTAATGGTTCTCGTTTCTATAAGAACGCGTACAAAGTGTTGTTTGGAAAATAGTTCAAAGTAGTGTTTGTGTAATGTGTTCTTTAAAAGTGATTTTGAAAAAGGCGTCTTTGTAATGGTTCTCGTTTCTATAAGAACGCGTACAAAGTGTTTGTCTTTTGAAAATGTTTCAAGGTGAGAGTGTTGGTGTATAAAATGTTTTTATTATGAGCAAGCGAGCAACTAGGAGCATCCTACCTACTCAAAAGGTCTAATGTTCTTTTTCTCCTCCTTTAGATGTTTCTATCTTACCATTGTTTTGGTAAGAAGCCCGATCGTTGGATGTGAAGGGACGGGCATGGGACATTTGTATAGTCATAATAGCAATGTTGTGAGATGTCTTAGCATTTCTCTTGAGGGACTAAGATCATTTGTAAGGCAACATTCGAAGCGTCATCGAGGGACTATGATCTTGTATTTTGATTATTTTTGCTAAGACATCCCACATGCATAACTTGACCATTTTTAGGCAACAAGTGGAGTTAACCCTAGGGGTGCATGTGTGAATAGTGTGTTTGATTTACATGCATTTTTTCTTTGATTATGGGTTGTCTACTTGTTGTTTTTATCTTGCCATACATTCCCTATTTTACTAGCAAGTATACAAAAGTAATAAAATGCAGAAAGATAAAATCCTACACTATTACAACCATATTGAATTGTATGAAAATATAAAGGCAAAAATGAAATAAAAGCAAGAAAAATGAAAGTCTTTCGATTGAAGCAGGAGATCTTTCAATTCTGCACTTTCTGGCTTCCTTCGATTGGGGGCTGGCACCAGCGTAGGTGTGTCCTTTGATTGGGGGCCTGGAGGGTCGGCATGTTATGCCTTTCGATTAGGCCTGGAGGGTCAACATGATGTGCCTTTTGATTGGGCCTGGAACCAATGCAAGGTGCAATCTGCCTTTCTACGTCCTTCGACTGGGGGCTGAAAGTAGTGGGGGAGTGTCTTTCGTCTGGGCTTGGACTTAGTGTAAACATGCTATTCGTCTGGGCCTGGGATCAGTGTAGGAATGCCTTCTGGTTGCCTCTTTCATTTGACCTGGAGAATGGGGTAGAAGTCAGAAGCTTTGTTTTCTATTTCCTGCTTCATGTTTCTTTCGTTTGAGATGTTAAATAGCAACACGGCTTAAGGCCATGCTAGCACTGTCTTAGGGCCAGGTTAATTCTTAAAATATTTGTAAGAAACCAAAACGAAAGTCAATAGAGCAAAAACTATAAGGGTGTAAACGAAAAGGAAAAAACAACAATATGTACATGCTTGAAACGAAAAGGAGTTGTATTTACATGTGTTGGAAACGAAAGGCTCAAGGTTTAGAACAACTTACCTTGTTGGAGGCTGAAGGGTGTGTTGGACCTTCAAGTGGCTAAACTAAATGCTTCTGGATTCGAAGGAAAGAAACAGGTGTGGTGTTCCTTTGACTAGATTCGAAAGTCAGGAGGTGTAAGGGTGGTGTTTGTTATTTCTAGGTTCTAAGGAGGAGAATATGTGTAGTGTTCTTTCTTGAATCGAAAGAGGTAAGTGTTAGATTCTGGGCTTTTTGCTTTCACAAGTGTTTGAGTGTTTGAGAGCTTTGTTGTGTTTGAGAAAATTTTGGAGATTCGTTCCTCTGGCCAAAAAGTCCTCCTTTAAATGTTGTGAGGCCTCTTATTTATAGGCAAGGTTGTCTGAAGTCCTTGGAGGGAAAACAAAAGATTTGAAAATTTTGAGTAACTTGTTCCTTGTAGCTTTCGAGAGACAGTGCCTTGTATGCTATTTTGGTGTAAGAAAGGGGCAGTGTTTCAGGACTATTGTGCAGCAGTCTTGGCCAGTGTACCATGCCTGAACTTGGCAGCAAGCATATTTGAATGTCATCTTTTTGTTTTGACCCTTCTTCGACCAGACTCTTCTCCAAGCAATTTTATTTTCCTCTACAAGCTCCTTTCGGTTGAGTCACTTTTGGGCATCCTTCGAAGGAGCCAAAAGTATGACCCTTGGATGGGTCACCAAAAACCTGCCTTAAAGTGGGCTTGTAAATTCTTCGAATGGACTATCAAGCATATCCTTCAAATGGGATGCCCAAAGTTAGATTTGAAATATGTTGATTCAAAGGGGATACAGGATGTAAGGAAACCTTGTGGTTCTGTCCAGTCAAAGACTTACCTGTCCCAAGGTCTAAGTGGCCAAACGAAGGAGTGTACATAGGGGGTCCTGCCTTGTGACTTCATGTCAACATGCAAAAGATCTATGTTCAAACAAAGCTTGCATGAAGGGAACCAACATGCCCAAACGAAAGGTGTGACCAGAACCTTGTGCTGGAGGGTTCATGTGTCCAAACGAAGGGTGTGACTAGTAGCTTTTACTGAAGGAACCACATGCCCAAACGAAAGGTGCATGCAGGAGACCAAAATGTCCATATTCGAAAGAGGCACATAGGAGGTTAAATATGTAGATCGAAGGACGCCAAAAGGGAGCCTTTTGGCCTTGGAATCGAAGAAGGCTACAAGAGGCTTTGTGCCTTATGAATCCAAGCCAGTGTGCCAGAAGCCCACGCTTATTCGAAGGATGCAAGCCAGACTTGCATCAAAAGAGGCCAAAAGGCCAATCGAAAGAGATGAAACAAAAAACACTTATTTTTTCTCCAAATTTGTCAAAATATTAATTTTATATGTTTTTCCCTTTTTGACAGTTTCCTTTTAATCTTGGTACTGGAAAATCCCAATGTGCTTGCGCAAGCTTGAACCTTGAGAATACTTGTGAGAAATGTCTTGAAAAATGAAATGGAAAATTTTGGGGTACAACAGCTGCCCCGGTTCAATCTTCTTAAACCTGAAGAGTTAGACTGGCGAGTCTGCCATTCGTGACTTGAAGGTGGAAGATGATTGAACACTAGAGTACCCAGAAATTTGCACTTGATGATGTGGTGGTTGATTGTGTAGGAAATGGGGTTAAAGGCGCCATTTGGAGGGATGATGAAGAGTTGTCGGAGATGGGCTTATATATGCCATCCAAAGGTGATTGTGGACAGAAATTTGACTAAGTCTAAATTTGACTAAGTCTAAATTTGACTTCAACTAGAAAAGAATCAGAATAAATCTTTGGAGTGACTTATATGAACCAGAGAAAAAGTCTACCGAAAAGAATCAGGATAAACCATTGAGAGATTTAAACTGAATCAGCAGATGTCTGGAAAGAATCAGAACAAATCTTGGGGCGATTTATCTGAACCAGAGAAAATGTCTACGGGAAAGAATCAGGATAAACTATTGAGAGATTTAAACTGAACCAGTAGAGGTCTTGAATTTTCTTTAACTGGAAATTATCAGAACAAATCTTGGGGTGATTTATCTGAACCATAGAAAATGTCTACGGGAAAGAATCAGGATAAACCATTGAGAGATTTAAACTGAACTAACAGAGGCCTAGAAATAATTAGAATAAATCTTGGGGCGATTTATCTGAACTAGAGAAAATGTCTACGAGAAAGAATCAGGATAAACCATTGAGAGATTTAAACTGAACCAGCAGAAGTCTTGAATATTCTTTAACTGAAAAGAATCAGAACAAATCTTGGAGCGATTTATCTGAACCAGAAAATGTCTATGGGAAAGAATCAGGATAAACCATTGAGAGATTTAAACTGAACCAGCAGAAGTCTGGAAAGAATCAGAAAAAATCTTGGGGCGATTTATCTGAACCAAAGGAAATGTCTACGGGAAAGAATTAGGATAAACCATTGAGATTTAAACTGAACCAGCAGAAGTCTTGAATATTCTTTAACTGGAAAGAATCAGAACAAATCTTGGAGCAATTTATTTGAACCAGAGAAAATGTCTACGGGAAAGAATCAGGATAAACCATTGAGAGATTTAAACTGAACCAACAGAAGTCTGGAAAGAATCAGAACAAATCTTAGGGATATTTATCTGAAACAGAGAAAATGTCTACGGGAAAGAATCAGGATAAACCATTGAGATTTAAACCGAACCAGCAGAAGTATTGAACATTCTTTAACTGGAAAATATCAGAACAAATCTTGGGGCAATTTATCTGAACCAGAGAAAATGTCTACGGGAAAGAATCAGGATAAGCCATTGCTCGATTTAAACTGAACCAACAGAGGTCTTGAATTTATGGCGGGCTTGTGTGGGGCTGTTTCAGGATAAATCCATGTGAAACTTCATCCGGAATTTAAGAGAAGGGACCTGGGTATGGTTGCCTCAAGATGAGTCTGTGTAAAAATTGTATCTGGAAATGAAGAGGAACCTGGGTAGGGTTGCTTCATGATGAGTCCGTGTAAAACTACAGGGAAAGGAACCTGGGTAGGGTTGCTTCATGATGAGTCTGTGTGAAAATGCATCTGGAAATGTTTGAGAAAGAACCTGGGTAGGGTTGTTTCATGATGAATCTGTGTAAAACTGCATCTGGAAATGTCTGAGAAGGAACCTGGGTAGGGTTACTTCATGATGATTCTGTGTAAAACTGCACCTGGAAATGTATGAGAAGGAACCTGGGTAGGGTTACTTGATGATGAGTCTGTGTGAAACTGCATCTGGACATGTAGAGAAGGAACCTGGGTAGGGTTGCTTGATGATAAGTCTGTGTTAAACTGCATCTGGAAATGAGAATGAATTTGTGTAAGATTGCTTCAGGATGAGCCCGTGTAAAGCTACATCTGGAAATTATGAGAAGGAATCCGTGTAAGATTTCTTCGTCTGGTCGTGCAGATAGTTGATATGTCTTGTTTCAGGAACTAATCTTGGACCTCTTGAAAATTGTTAATGATAATTATCCGTCAATTTATATTTCCTAAAAAGGTAAAGAGTTAGTTGTATACAATGTCATGATGTATGAAATGCATGGTGTAATGATGTTCTCAAAATAAATGAGATTATGTTGTATGCATTTGTGTTGTATGTGCTTATCATGTATGTAATATGATGCATGAAATGTTGTTGGAATGTAATTTTGTCTTGGAAAATAAATCCTTGACAAGTGCTGGAGAGTTTTGGGAAGCTGAATCCCAGACGGCCGTTGGGGATGAAGTGCATGCACATCCTCAAACCTTTCCTAGAATGTTTCCGCTGAGGAATCCTATTTTGTTGTTTGAGGAGAAATCTGCTGGGGAATACTGGCTTGTTTAAGAAAGCTCTGTGGAGAGTGTTGATCTCTGTTTGGGGAAAAGAGTTCAGGAGTCTCTGTTGCTCTACTGGGGATTTATCTTGGGGAAGATTAAATTAACTATTATTTGGTCGTATTCCAGGCTTCGTAGAAAATTTCTTGGGAGAGTGAAGTTAAATTGTTATCTGGTCGGTTTCCAGACTTCGCAGTAACTTAGTGAAGTTAACTGGTATCTGGTTGGTTTCCAGGCTTTGCAGTAACTTACTGGGGATTGTAGAGTAGTCTTCCAGGGAGAGGAGTTGTGGTCCCTTGATTTGTAGCAATCAGAGAGGCAAACTCAATCTGGGAATTTGTAGTTTGTTGGGGAAATAAAACTTGTCGCCTGTCTATTGGGGAGGAGTCTTCTTTTGGCATAAATCCTCGAGGATTCTTGAGATCAACTCAGTTGGGGAGGAGTCTTCAGAGATTGAAACCCTGGCTAGGGGTCATCCTACAAACAGGACCTTGTGGGGGTTTGTCATTGCCCCTGGTAGCAATTGTTTGTGGCACTGCCAGAAATTGTTTGACTGTACATAACTCTGTGTCGGGATTCGTGTTCAATGCCCCAAGTGATTCAGATGGAGACCTGCCCCTGGTATATTCAGCATTTCTTGAGATATTTCTTGGAATCTTTATTGGACTGCCCCAGGTGTGTTGGATAGTGACACGTCATGCCCACTGCTTATAGGAGATCTATTATTGGAGGCGTCTTCCCACTTGAAATGATTTTGTTCATTGAGAGGGTTTTTGTTCACTGGATATTCGTCGTGCGAATTTCTCTGCTGTCAATCAAAAATCCATATGCAAATAGCGATATTCAAATAATGCAAAGTTTATGCTTGTCTTTGAAGTTTTGAAAATTCGTTTTAGCAGATAAAGAATTTTTTAGGAAAATTCAACTCAGGATTTAGAGTAAGCCTTACAGGAGTCAGGATACCTTTTGTAACAGTATGCTTTCGAACTAACCCCTACTTCAATTAGGAATTTTGAAGGGTTGTAGTGTGGCTTGGTTCATGATTTAAGAAACAAAGGATAAAGGCTCAAATTTTATTTGTACCCACCCGTTCTTCGTGATGTTCTTCAGTCTTAAACTCAGTTAATTGCACCTTCGAACTCCAATGACGTTTTGGTGATGGTTCAGACAAGTTTAGTTTATCGGAAGGAAGTCATTTTTGCAACATTTTTCATTTTGGTCGAGGATCTGTAGTGACCTCTTTTTTGGTTTATTATCCCTGATTTTTCCTGGCTGTTCTTGTTTTTGAGATTACAGTCAGCGGGATGCCCCAGTTTTTCTTAAGTCTCCTTCGTAGGTTTTGACTTAGTGGGCTTTTTCTTTTTGAGAGATAATGATTGCCTATGTGATAGGGAACCATCACCGTCTTTCCAGAGGAATATTTTTGATGTCATTTGTTGTAATACGAAGTGAAAGTTTGCGACTGAATGCGCATTTGAATCAACTTAGAGACTACCCTGCCCCGGGTTTTGATTATAGGTTTCAAATTGTGTAAAAAAAAGAAACTCCTACTTCTTTGGCTCAAAGGGGTTGACTAGGGATTATCTTCCTTATAACTCCAGTGTTTATAATTTGAAAGAACGCTTGTACATCGTCAGCAATGTCCGTTCAAAAGCATATTGTATGAGATTAAGGCATTGTTTTCGTCATCCTCCCTCTAAAGGCTTGCAACTTTTAAAACAATAGTTAAATATCATAAAGGGAGTAAAAAGAGTAGTTTAAATATAATGAAAGTGAATGGATTGATTCAAGATAAACATATTTAATGCATTAATGAGAGTAATCAAAGTCTGACATAAAGATAAGTGTTTGAATAAATAAAGGAATTACAATTGAAAATTCAAATAAACAGAAAATTTCCTCGCCCAGATGGTCACTTCATTGGATGCCCTTGAGGGGTGATAGAAAAGCTCCAATTGACTGTCTTGTGCGAATTCCAACACTTCTTCGTCGATCAGGTCTTGAATCTTGTTCTTCAGAGCCCAGCAACCATTTGTATTATGCCCAGGACTATCAGAATGGTACGCACATCTCTCCTTGGGATGATAACTAGGAGCAGCAGTGTTAGGATTCTTGGGAAGAGCCTTTAATGTAATTAACTCTGCCTTGAACATGTTTTATAGCACCTGAGCTAGCGACATGCCGATCCTGGTAAATTGTCTCTTAGGTGCGACCTCCTTGCGCTGATTCCCATGTGGTTATTGGCAAGGTTGTTGTATGACTCAAGATGTGGTAGCAATTTGGAATGGTCTACCCTCCACCAAACCGGCCCCTTGTCTCATGGGAGGCTGAATGGTGACTTGATCCCCAATCTCGACGGTTTGTTTCATCCGGTTGCAACTATCTTGATGAAGTTTATTGACGAGGATCCTTAGCTCTTCTTGTCCCTGAGCTAAGTTTTGGATGAGAGCCATCTGGCCCACCAGTTGTCCCATCATTTGGACCTTCATTATGGCTATCTCGGTTTATAACCGCTCTAACTGGTCATCTCTGTCGTCCCAAGATTTCCCATGATCATGCCCCTGGTGAGGAGCGTCTTCACCTCTTCTTGTCCCTTGGATAGGTTCAAGAACATCTCTTGAAGTTGAGTGTTTTGAATTTGAATGCTCTTGATGGTCTGTTCTAGGGCCATCTCTACTTAATAAACAGTAAGAAGATAAGGAGACCTGTCATGATATGATGCATGGTATGTGGATGCATGTTTTCAAGGATATCGCGGGGTAAACACGAGAAGATGTTAGAAATTGAATTTTGATCAACAGCTTTGATTAGAGAACTTCGTATTGTTGAATGTACTTCTACGAGAATCAAGCTCACCATGTCAAGTGGATCATAGCCCTTGACTCAAGTTACCATGCTTTGGTCTTTGACGGCGTTTGATTAGAGAATGAATCCCCTTGCCCCTTGACAGGCGTCTGGTTCAACAGGCCCCTGCATCATATACCCTTGAGATCCTTGAAATGGTTATTGAAAATGCTATGGTATGATGTCATGATGTTATGTACAAGTATGCAAAGCAAGCAAGTTGTTATGTACAAATAGTCATATACACACAAAGCAGACAGGTCCTTATGTTTAGGCTTGCATGGAGTTTGATAGGTAAGTACCCTCTTGAAGTTTAGTTGGCCCAACATGTCCTAGTAATAGTAACCGAGTTCTATGAGATCTCAATATCACTGATCTTTCTTCATCGGGCATTGTTTCAGCGCAAGCCTCTTTAATGGCGACCAAAATATCCCGCAAGTCCGATCTTAATGAGCGTAGTATCGAGTATCAACCAACTTTATACTGCACCACAGTCGGCTACCTCACTACTTCCTAATAGCCAAGTTGGTCAAGTAAGGTTCTAAAGTCAGTTAGTGCTTCAAGACACCACACAGCAACCCCGTATTCTCCTTGACTACTCAAGGGATACCGGTACCAACAAATGTGTCACACTAACATAGCTATTGCTTAGACCGTGTCAGTATACCCCGCACAGTTTCCAAAATCCATTGCTACTTACCTAAAAGGTGCCTCAGATCCAGGTAGAGGATCAAGCCCAAACAAGGAACCATAATGTAAAGCATGCAAGTCAAACAAGGAAAGAAAGTAAAGGTGATATAGCCCTAAGGTAACCCCACTTTTAAGTACAAATATCCCCAGCAGAGTTGCCAGTTCTGTAACATGGTGGGAGAACTGACTTGGGATGTTTTGTGCTTGATCACAATTGTTGCGGATAGCAAGAGTCACCACCGAATTTTCTTTTATCCAAAAAGGAAAGGCTGAAAAGAACATGACATACCTTTAGAGATGTTTCTTGAGTTCGGGGGGTAGGTTATGAAAAGGGAAGGTATTAGCACTCTTTTCATCCGTAGTTATCTACGGGCTCTTAGTTGCTTGCTAGATCACTTGCGTTTGTTTGAAAATATGCTTGTGGTGTGGGTTTTGAAAGTATTTTGAAAACGTCTTTGTAATGGTTCTCGTTTCTATAAGAACGCATAAAAAGTGTTGTTTGGAAAATAGTTCAATGCAGTGTTTGTGTAATGTGTTTTTTGAAAGTGATTTTGAAAAATGCGTCTTTGTAATGGTTCTTGTTTCTATAAGAACGCGTACAAAGTGTTTGTCTTTTGAAAATGTTTCAAGGTGAGAGTGTTGGTGTATAAAATGTTTTTGTTGTGAGCAAGCGAGCAACTAGGAGCATCCTACCTACTCAAAAGGTATAATGTTCTTTTCCTCCTCCTTTAGATGTTGCTATCTTACTATTGTTTTGGTAAGAAGCCCCATCGTTGGATGTGAAGGTACGGGCATGGGACGTTTGTATAGTCATAATAGAAATATTGTGAGATGTCTTAGCATTTCTCTTGAGGGACTAAGATCATTTGTAAGGCAACATTTGAAGCGTCATTGAGGGACTATGATCTTGTATTTTGATTGTTTTTTCTAAGACATCCCACATGCATAACATGAGCATTTTTAGGAAACAAGTGGAGTTAACCCTAGGGGTGCATGTGTGAATAGTGTGTTTTATTTGCATGCATTTTATCTTTTATTATGGGTTGTCTACTTGTTGTTTTTATCTTGCCATACATTCCCTATTTTACTAGCAAGTATACAAAAGTAATAAAATGCAGAAAGATAAAATCCTACACTATTACAACCATATTGAATTGCATGAAAATATAAAGGCAAAAATGAAATAAAAGCAATAAAAATAAAATTCTTTCGATTGAAGCAAGAGATCTTTCGATTCTTCACTTTTTGGCTTCCTTCGATTGGGGGCTGGCACCATTGTAGGTGTGTCCTTCGATTGGGGGCCTGGAGGATCATCGTGTTGTGCCTTTCAATTGGGCCTGGAGGGTTAGCATGTTGTGCCTTTCGATTGGGCCTGGAACCAATGCAAGGTGCAATCTGCCTTTCTACCTCCTTCAACTGGGGGCTGAAAGAAGTGAGGGAGTGTCTTTCGTCTAGGTCTGGGATCAGTGTAGGCATGCCTTCTCGTTGCCTCTTTCGTTTGACCTGGAGAATGGGGTAGAAGCCAGAAGCTTCATTTCCTATTTCCTACTTCTTGTTTCTTTTGTTTAAGATGTTAAATAGCAACATGGCTTAAGGTCATGCTAGAACTGCCTTAGGGTCAGGTTAATTCTTAAAATATTTGTAAGAAACCAAAAGAAAAACCAAAAGGAAAGGCAATAGAGCAAAAACTATAAGGGTGTAAACGAAAAGGAAAAAACAACAGTATGTACATGCTTGAAACAAAAAGGAGTTGTATTTTCATGTGCTGGGAACGAAAGGCTCAAGGTTTGGAACAACATACCTTGCTGGAGGCTGGAGGGTGTGCTGCACCTTCAAGTGGATGAACTAAATGCTCCTGGATTCGAAGGAAAGAAATAAGTGCGGTGTTCCTTTGACTGGATTCGAAGGTCAGAAGGTGTAAGGGTGGTTTTTGTTATTTTTGGGTTCGAAGGAGGAGAACATGTGTAGTGTTCTTTCTTGAATCGAAAGAGGTAAGTGTTAGATTCTGGGTTTTTTCTTTCACAAGTGTTTGAGTGTTTGAGAGCTTTGTTGTGTTTGAGAAAATTTTGGAGATTCATTCCTCTGGCCAAAAAGTCCTCCTTTAGATGTTGTGAGGCCTCTTTTTTATAGGCAAGGTTGTCTGAAGTCCTTGGATGGAAAATAAAAGATTTGAAAAATTTGAGTAACATGTTCCTTGTAGCTTTCGAGAGACAGTGCCTTGTATGCTATTTTGGTGTAAGAAGAGGGCAGTGTTTCAGGACTATTGTGCAGCAGTCTTGGCCAGTGTACCATGCCTGAACTTGGCAGCAAGCATCTTTGAATATCATCTTTTCATTTTGACCCTTCTTCAACCAGACTCTTCTCCAAACAATTTAATTTTCCTCTACAAGCGCCTTTCGATTGAGTCACTTTTGGGCATCCTTCGAAGGAGCCAAAAGTGTGACCCTTGGATGGATCACCAAAAACCTACCTTAAAGTGGGCTTGTAAATCCTTCGAATGGACTATCAAGCATATCCTTCGAATGGGATGCCTAGAGTTGGATTCGAAAGATGTTGATTCAAAGGGGACATGAGATGTAAGGAAACCTTGTGGTTCTGTCCAGTCAAAGACTTTCCTGCCCCAAGGTCCAAGTGGCCAAACGAAGGAGTGTACATAGGGGGTCCCTGCCTTGTGACTTCATGTTAACATGCAAAAGATCTATCTTCAAACGAAGCTTGCATGATGGGAACCAACATGCCCAAACGAAAGGTGTGACCAGAACCTTGTGTTGGAGGATTCATGTGTCCAAACGAAGGGTGTGACTAGTAGCTTGTACTGAAGCAACCACATGCCCAAACGAAAGGTGCATGCAGGAGACCAAAATGTCCATATTTGAAAGAGGCACATAAGAGGCGAAATATGCAGATCGAAGGACGCCAAAAGGGAGCCTTTTGGCCTTGGAATCGAAAAAGGCTACAAGAGGCTTTGTGCCTTGTGAATCCAAGCCAGCGTGTCAGAAGCCCACGCTTAGTCGAAGGGTGCAAGCCAGGCTTGCATCGAAAGAGGCCAAAAGGCCAATCGAAAGAGCTGAAACGAAAAACACTTGTTTTTTCTCCAAATTTATCAAAATATTGATTTTATCTGTTTTCCCCTTTTTGACAGTTTCCTTTTAATCTTGGTACTGGAAAATCACAATGTACTTGCACAAGCTTGAACCTTGAGAATCCTTATGAGAAATGTCTTGAAAAATGAAAGGGCAAATTTTGGGGTACAACAGCATCATAGTATGGTTCACCGTCTTCATCCATGACGGGAGTCGGGTCGAACACGGTGTCCACAAAAGCCTGAGAAGTAGGTCGCACGACATACCATCTGTCTTTAAAGTCGTGGACTGAGTCCATGTACATCCTGATTACCCTTTTCGACTATTTGAGGGAGATCCAGCTATGTTTCTCATCTCGGGACTGCCGTTGAAGATGAAAAACCCTGAAGAGCAAGGGGATGGTTGCCCCGATCCTCAGGAACCGGAAAGTAATCTCAAATACCCAGATGAAGGAAATGGCGTTGGGTTGAAGCTGAGAGGGCGCTAAGTTCAAGTGATTGAGCACCCCTATCTGGAAATCGTTGAAGGGAAGGCGAAGCCCTAAGTCTCTGGAAATGACCTCATACATGGGGAAGCGGTCTTCCTCGAACTTCGAGTATATTCGAGCATTGGGCGTCGGTCGCAAGATTGCGATGTTCCTTTAGAAACCTTCCTGATCGCCACAATACTCGACGACAGTGTAAGCTTGCCTCCTGATATGACTATATATCGTGGATATTCCTCGAGGCTCTGCCCCGGCCCAAGCCAATGCAGGATCGTCAACCGTGTCAACAAAGTTGACACCCTCCTCGTCTACACTGGTCTCTTCGGTGTCCACGTGCTCGGATGATTCAGGAGTGTCAGACATTTTACCTGTAAAGTAGAGGAAACTGGTAAATTCGACACCAAATCCAAATTCATCCTTCCACGACGCATGTACAAGGGTTATGAGGCGCCCAAACCAAGTTGACAGTCACTCGTGCAGAAGGGGTAATACTCGGCCCTTGATCAGGGAACGAAAATCATGCCAGTCTTATAAGACCATACAACGGTTATAATGAAGAACACTCATTTTCATGAATACCCCGAGCACAGGAAGAACACAGCGAGCAAAGTACGAATTTGTCGTCCAAACTCATGAATTCTCTCGGGATTGCATAAATTTCTTGCTCAAAATTCATAAATTTTGCGGGGATATATGAATACTACGGGGTAAATTCATCTAAGCGTCGGGGAAAAGATGAATATCACGGGCTCAATCACGAATAGTACACATAAATACATGAATTCCCTGAGCAGAACCCCCCAGTAGTGAAACTCTACAACTAAAACATCATCAAAGCCAATCTAAACAAAGAGTATTACGAAAAATACTTACTTGGACAAGAGTAGATGAAGAATAACAAAGGTAGGAGAAGAACACATGGCGGATTTTGCGGTGGTGTTGGCAGTAGAAGGAAACGGCATGGGGTTGGCGATAGGGAGAGTGAAGAGAGCGAGAGTGTAAACGTGAATAATGGGCCTTAGGGCACTATATATAGAGCTGACATAGAATGCAAAACATCGCATCAGGCAGCTTAACAACCTCCTTTCTCCTCGACATCTATGCGCTTAACTAATGATGACCCCTACCCCCCTAGGCCATCATTACAATCACAAAGGCCAAGCCATGTGCCTACACCCTACAGGTTTCTCCTCCCCGTGACTAGAATGCTCTAATGTTGAGTCCATTCTGAACGCTTCTTGGGTAAACCCATATATCGATGACTTTCTCCATCAACACAATAAAATATCCTCGTCGAGTAGCACACCTCGTAAAAGACAAAGCTGGACTTAAGTCATAACTACTTCATCAGAAGCAACAACTTGGGGGGATCTTATTCTGGATTGGGCCTGCCCTTGGCCTAACTCCATGTGAGGCCCAACCCAATTATGTCGGTCAAGGCATACTGGCTAGTCCTGCCCTCGAATTTGTTGGGAAGCAACTCCCACTCCCCACAAGGACGCAACCTCATCGCACGAGGATAAACCCAGTCAGTCTTAGAAAGATCATTGTCGGTCAGGAGGACCTCGAGATCACCCTCTGATCCTCCCCATGACATAGACTGATCTCCTCACACGACCTCGCATCTGGAAGGGAGCATCCACGACGAGCAGAAGCATCTCACAAGCATCCTCCTCGTAGGGCTGACTGTCAACGTCTCTGAATATCGCAGAGTCTTTGTGGCCTCGGAAAGACCGCATCCATATCCTCTTGATATTTCAGAGGAAGTCATCCAGGTGGGAGACCATGTGCAGGTCCTCACTACTCATGTAGAACCTGGCAGTCTCCACTTTGGGCCTGCTTGACCATCCCAATGAGGAGACCTTGGCCCGGCGTTGGGGGCTATTAATACCCTCTCTTTCGAGAGGGTCGGATACTGAACATCTCTTACTCTCTTACTTTCTTGCTCATTCTAAATCTCACTTTGGCATCAGAGTGTCTTGCAGGTACCCCCCACCTTACTCTCAAGTTCTGCTCGACGTAAGCTGTGACGGTCCATTCTGGTCAGGTACGATCAGTGGCTTTGTTTGTGGGAATCACAGCTTCCACGTCTTTCATTGATCCAAGACAAAAGTTAATCCAACTCCTTTTTAACTGTCATGGCTGATCTCGTGGCAGAAAATGACTTAAATGTCCTTTTTGCTGATGTCAACAACAATGTCGCCGACCATAACACTGGCATCAACAACACTGGTCCCACTGGGCTCAACACTGGTAACAATGATGATACCGACAACAACAATTACCGCGCCGCTGACATCCCCGGCCCCTCATAATATAGAGACAGACTAACTGCCTCATCGTCATCAATGTCCAGACGACTCGAGGATGATCATTGTCCTCCTCAAAACAACCAACCGAACCAGTTCCAGGGGGTCCCAATTCATGTGGGCACTGATGCCATAACCAGGGCATTATTCACAGTAATAAATCAAACAAACTACTTGATATTTTTGCAAGGGGAGATTAAGGGTGCTCGAAGATTCTCAAAGAGCTCCCAGGAGACATAGGAGGCCTGATTCTCCTCCTCCCCATCAGATAGAGGATCATCCCCAATCTCCCCCGCGGAGACGCATACGGGATGCCTCTCAAAGCCCCTTTCCATGATGAACCGAGCGATGCCACGCATTGGAGAGGGATCAGCCCGTTAATACATGGAGGCATGATCACATTCCCCTAAGCCAAGAGAGAAGACCCCCTGGAAACAGAAACATGGGGAATGTCGAACAACAACACCAGGGATCCTCCTTGCAACCAGGGCTGCCATCATGATCGCCATTACAATAGGTTTCCTTCTTGATCTCCAGATAGATGCGACAAAGACGACCTTCGCGGTCCCCTATCCCATGCTATTATGGAGGCACCCATTCCTCCGAGTATGGAGAAACCTCCCCATCTGAAGGAGTACGACGGAATTGCCAATCCAATCGACCATAACGACGAGTTCGAAGCAATGATGCACTATTATAACATCGGGGGACCGGTCAAATGCCGATTGTTCCCCATGAATGTAAGGAAGACTGCGATGGAATGGTATAAGAGCCTCGCCCCGGGGTCAATTACCTCATGGAAAAACTTGAAAAACCAGTTCATCAGCTTATTCACTTCCTCACATCGACACCCGAAGACTAAGGCAGCCCTCGAGGCCATCATCCAGAGAAGTGACGAGACCATCAGGGACTTTATTGATTGGTTCAACTGCGAGGCCATTCAGGTCCCTTGCACCGATCATATGAAGAGATACCTGCTCAAGACGGGACTCCTGTCGGGCACAGAGTTCAGAAAAGTCGTTGGCATCGAACCACAGCGGATATTCGATGCTCTCCTCGAAAAGGCTAAGGCCTATATGGACTATGAGGAAGCGGCCAATAGAGCCCGAGACCCAAGGAATCATGGATCAACCAATAATCCACGACAACAAGATTTGGGCCCTCCTCGGCGAACGGGCGAGAAGAGGAGGGATGACAAACCACGGGATCCTCGTGAGCAAAGAGGGCCCACAGGGTGATTTATTGAGTACACTCCGCTGACAGCTTCCCGTGAGCACATCTTGGTGAAGTGTGCTAATACTTATTTCAAGGACGGAGGCGTCATACGTCCTCGCTCTGCTCCTGCTAAGCCCGGGGCTGATCAGAGAAAATACTATTAGTATCATCGAAGTCATGGACACCTTACTGAAGATTGTGTCCATCTCAAATATGCTATAGAGAACCTCATTAAATGGGGAAGACTCAGGCAATAACAGCGCAGAGACACCCCTCGTCGAGATACCCACGACACAAAGGAGACTGAGGAGGATGCCCGACCATCAGAGGAGACGGTCCCCATCCAAACAACATTCTCCGTTACAAGACCGGAGGACTTCTACGTCCCCGACGACATCGAAGAGCCTCTATCCATGCATACTAGGTGGGGAAGATTCTGCTCCGCCATGGTCATAAATGGTGGGGGGTTCAACGATATAACTATAAACTCTGCAAAGAGGTAACTGGACGAACTGTTCGACGCGGCCCCTCTGTAAACAGTGACATTCGAGAGGGTCAAGGGCAGATCAGATACGATCATATTCTACCTCAAATAATTTCCCGGAGGGGCCCCTAACTCAAGCATCCCTCTTCTGGTTAGGGCGAGGATGGCTAATTTTGACGTTCATCGCGTCTTGGTCGATGAAGGGAGTTTCGTTAACGTAATGTATAGCCAACTCTTCCAAACCCTACAGCTCGACGACACCCACCTTTCACCATACGTGGGGTCCGACCTTCAGGGCTTCAACGGCTCGACCTCCAAACCGTGGGGGTACGTGGAGCTCTTAGTCACCTTCAGCGAGGAGACCGCCACCAAGTAAGTCAAGGTGCGGTTTCTGGTCATCGACTTCCCGTCTCTCTATAACTGTATTCTAGGGAGACCAACACTGGTGGAATTGACTGTTGTTCCCTCCACCATCCATCTGAAGATGAAATTTTACACGAAGAGAGGACGCGTTGCCACCATCCAAGGCAACCTCGTAGCTGCCCAAAGATGCTTCAACACAATGTCAAAGGGACAGAGTACGACCGACACTGGAGCACGACCCGCCAATAGAGCCACTACTGCAGGACCAGAGCTACAGCCCATCAAAACGGAGGAACAAAGAGCTTCTTCCAAGGTCGACTCCATTTCGCTAGACACCTGCTTCGACCAGGATGAGGCACCCAACGGCGAGCAGGGACTCCTCCGACCAATCCCGGATGGAGACTTTGAACTCATCCCCCTCGGCAAACATCCTTATAAAGACGTGAAGATCGACATCGGACTCCCCGACCTGGCAAGGAAGCAGATCAAAGATTTCTTGAGAGAGAATGCGGACCTGTTCGCATAGAGTGTTGTGGAGATGCCCAGTCCCGACCCCGAGGTTTCCTGCCACCAACTGGCCATTGATCTAGCCGCTAAGGCAATAGTACAACATGGACGTATGCAGTCTCCCGAGAGAGCGGAGGCTGCTGAAAATGTTGTAAAAGTCCTCCTAGAGGAAAATTTTATTTTTGAGGCCAAGTATTCAATCTGGCTGTCAAATATTGTGCTAGTTAAAAAGAATAATGGAAATGGCGTATGTGTGTTGACTATATCGATATTAACCGAGCATGCCCCAAATATGCATTCCCCTTGCCTAATATTGACATGCTGGTCGATAACTCAGCCGACTATAAAATTCTATCTTTTATGGACGCCTACTTGGGCTACAACCAAATTCCAATGGCGATGAGCGACGAGCACTACACCGCTTTCATGACCAGCTCGGGAAATTATTACTACAATGTAATGCCCTTCGGTCTAAAAAAGGCAGGGGCGACATACCAGCGGATGATGAATAAAGTCTTCTGCAACGAGATCAGAGATATGCTCGAGGTATACATGGACGACATGATCGTCAAATCTAGAGCAGACACCGACCATGCTGCCCACCTCAGAAAGGTCTTTGCCCAAGCGAGACAGTGTAGAATGAGGTTCAACTCTGAGATATGCACTTTCAGGGTTAAGGTGGGCAAGCTCCTCGATTTTTATCTAACATAACGGGTGTGATCGGTGGATTTAGAACTGACTGTTTAACGCTGGTTCGCGAAATGTCGCGGAAGCAAGAGTCGCCACCGTCTTTTATTTTCTCCAACATGGACAGGACAAAAGCACAGCAAAATTCCTTATGAGATAGTTTCTCGGTTCGGGAGGTAGATTTATAGAAAGGGAAGGTGTGAGCACCCTTTCTATCCATGGTTATCCATGGGCTCTTAGATACTTGCTCATTGTGTTTTCAAAAGTGTTTGCTTTTCAATTGTGAGTGGGTTTTGAAAAAGTTTCGTTTAAAAGTTTCAGAATGACTCTTGTATCTGTCCTCAAGAGTGTTTGAAAAATTGTTTTGAAAGCTTTCTGAAAAGTGTCAGTGTGAAAAGAGTTTTGATTTGTTTTTTAAGAGAGCAAGTATCTATGAGTCATCTACCTACCCTAAGGAATTAAGCTCTGTAGAAGTCCTTAAGGTAGTGCCATCCCACCATTGAGAGGTAGGTAGCACCACCGTTGGAGGTGTTCGGGTCAATTCGAGTTTAGGGATAGTGTGGTCACCAGAGCAACAGTAGGACACCTTAGAAGCTACCCTTATGCCCTTGATCCCTTTTTTTTTAATTCGAGGCAACTTTTCCGAGGCAACTGGATCATGGACATAAGGACTTACTAAAACGTCATATACTCGACGACCACGTTTCGAAGGCAACAGGTGAGGCGTACCCTAAGAGTGGTGTGTGAATTTGTGTGTTGTTTTCAGTTTAGCAATTATCTTTGATCAGGACATGGTGAGCTACGCTTGTTTTTAATTAGCCATTCATTCTTTCATGCAATTTAAAATTTAAAAGTGCGGAAATTTAAATGCGGAAAAATAAATCCTACGCTATTACAAGACGCGGGTCTATACATCGCCAAATTACAAAGACCCGTTTTAATAAAAATGCGGAAAGTAAATAAACGCGGTAAACCTAATTACTATTACAAGCCTTGAACAGTTACATAATATTCGAAAAGGGAATAATGCGCGAAAAGAAATTAGAATCGAATGTCCGAGGGTTTTGACCCTTTTGAAATTAAATTGAATTAAAAAGCTAATTAATTATTTAATTAAGAAAAGAAATGTTTTTAGTTTTTTTTTTTGTATTTATGAAATAAAGAAAATTGAAATTGAATGGAAACCCTAATTCTAGATTGTTTTTAAATTTTAAGAAAACATTAAAATTTAACCTAATTTACACTAATTAATTAAATTATATGTTTATTTACAAAAATAATAATTAATAAGAATAATAAATAATGATAAAAATGATTTAATTAAGAAAAGATGAAAAGGTCAAAAAAACCCTAATTTCTACATTTTTATTTATTAAGAAAAAGTGTTAACGTTGAAACCTAATTTAACTAAATTAATTATTTAACATTTATTTACAAAAATAAATTAATGAGTAAATTAATTAACATATTTTAGTTTCTGATTTTTTTATTATGAAAATTAATTATTTGTGAATTAATAAAACAATTAAAAAAACAATCAAAAGAATTAAAATTGAAAAGAAAATAAAATTAAAGAATGCAAACCAGGGGGGTGTCTGGCCCATTTTGAAGGTATGGTTTGAGAAATTTGGCCCATCAGAACTAAGCCTTTTTTGACTTCTTGGGATCACGTGTGGGATGGTTGACTGAGGTACACCGTGGGACGGCATCATCTGGCCACTGGATGGAGCATCAGGGACAATTGGCAAGCCTAAGCGTTAGGACGTATGGTAGAACATTTGAAGGAAGCTGCATGGGAATACGTTACAACAAAATTTATGAATTAAGTGGGGGACCTGGGAATCGAACCCAGGTCCCTATACCTGCAAGACACGTCTTCTACCACCAGGCCATTTGCGTTTATTTGTTAATATAATGAAGAGTGATTATTATAAAAAGAAAACAAGCGTTAGTGGTATGAACAACAAATTCACGCGCCAAATTTGAATGGTCCAGTAACATCAAGCCACGTCCATCTTCTTCCTTGCTTTCCCTGTAATTATAAAACAAATAGCGGGGGTTTTAAACCCCCACTAAGTGCAACCTACAAAAATAGCGAATAGAACATGCTTCAATATAAAAAGGGCATGAGGTCATCAATGGATTCGTCTTGTTACCACGAATTCAACTGTATAAGTCTGGTGGTTTAATTTTTCCATATCAAGAAAGCCCTAATTGGGACGTTCTGAAAACCTAACATCCTTTAATGGCAGATTTGGATTCAGGTAGAGTTAGGTCAATTAACCTATGCCAATCGCTTCAAAACATCATGATTAGTGTAAATCAACAAAGAAAATATGTGAATAATGCATGGAAATAAAAAAGCGATTATGGAAAAGTTTGTGATGAACGTGATTCTGTTCTACCAATTCTTGGAGTATGGAGACTGGAAAGTGATTGCAACACGTTCAAGGAAGTCTCAGCAAGAGTTTGGAATAGGTTTTAGGCTTTGAATCGTGCTCTAACTGTGATTTCAGATTTCAAGTTTTTGATGAAAATTTGCAATTTTGTTCTATGTTTTCTGAGCAGTTTTTCGTGTCCCTTTGCATTAGGTTATGTTGTGCATATGTACATGAACGAAATTAGGTCAAAGACAAAGCCCAAAGATCCATCCATTCATGTTTTGAATATTTGATTTTCAACATATCTTTTTCAATCGTTTTGCCATGAAACTCTTGCCAATTGTGGAATATATTACCTTTTTGAACATGAAACGACTTGCCACCTTGCCCTAGTTTGATTTGCTGCACAAAAGAGATTTAAAAAGCATGATTTGATATTTTCTCATATTTAAAACTAATTAAATGAATTAATAATAATAAAAATCCAATTAATTAATTTAAAATAAGAAAATAAATCCCTTTGAGCTTAATGGGTCGTGCATATGCTTTGGGTAATGATTCATGGAAGAATTTGTGGCCCATTAGCATTTTTGAAGTGTTTTAGGCAAAGTTGACTTTTCAAAATTCCCAAAAATTTCCCAACTTCTCCAATGCATATCTTGCTCAATTTTGAAGTTATGAACATGTTCTTGGACATTTTGGAAAGGTCTTGAAGTCCTCTAACCAATGCCTTTGGTCCCATGTCATTTTGATTTACCAATCTCAAGTTATGGTCTTTGACTTAAAGTGCCTTTTTGTTGACTTTTGAAAATGACCTATAATGTTGAAATTGATAACTTTTTGTGAGAGCATTTCTTGGACTTGAAGTGTGAAGATGAGTTGTAGGAAATTTTATTCTCTTCAAAATGAGAATTGGATGGAATTTTTCTGATAAACCATGAAGAAGTTATGCCCTGGTCAATTTGCAGTTGACTTTTTCAACTGTCCAAAAATAGAAACTTTTGCATTTTGAGACTTTTTGAGCCATGCTTTGAGAATCATGATCAAGAATTGATCAAATGATGTTTGTGGCTTCAAAATAAGATGTTTGACCAAAAATTTTGACTTTTGACTGTCAAATGACCATTTTGCCCCTGCAGTTGACTGTGAAGCAATTAGGGTTTTTGACTGTGCAATTTGATGCTGTGAGTCTTGAAACTTGACATATGGATGCTTGACAATGTATGTAGGCATATGGGACTTGATTGGACCCTTGGAAACCTCAATTTTTTTGTCAGAACCAAAACCCTAGTTTTGACTGTGCTAGGAGGCAATTGACTGTGCAACCCTTGAGTGATTTTGAAGCTTGATCTTGGCAAATCTTGAAGAATATGGGAGGGAAAATTTTGGGGTACAACAGTTGCCCCTGTTCAATATTCTTAGACCTGAGGATGTAGATTGGCTGGCGTGCCTTTCGTAATCCAAAGGTGGAAGATGATTGAACACTAGAGTGTCCAGAAATTTGCACTCACATAGTAGAGTATCAGCAGTGTGATAGCGGGAATGGGCTTACAGATGCCATTTGGAGACTGATGGATAGGAGGATGGGCTTATAGATGCCATTTGGAGACTGTAGTGGTAGTTGTGGAGATGGGCTTATAGATACCATCTAGGTGTCGATCGCGTAAGAGATTCCTTAGCGAGAACTTGCGTACCTGAGAAAGAAAAATAGTTACCTGGCCTGTTACAGGGGTTGATCTTCAAACTCTTCGTGTAGAGGTGCCCTGGCTGGATACAGGTATCGAATCTTTAAACCCTTTATGTAGATGTGCCCTTGCCGGATACAGGAATCGAGTCTACAATCGGTTACTCACAGATGTGCCCTGGCTAGATACAGGAATCGAATCTGGAAATAGTCGTCAACAGATACACCCTGGCGAGATACAGGAATCGGATCTGGAATTAGTCGTCAACAGATGCACCCTGGCTGGATACAGGAATCGGATCTTCAAACTCTTCAGACGTGCCCTGGCTGGTTACAGGAATCGAGTCCGGAAATAGTCGTCAACAGATACACCCTGGCTGGATACAGGAATCGGATCTTCAAATTCTTCAGACGCACCCTGGCTGGTTACAGGAATCGAGTCCAGAAATAGTCGTCAACAGATACACCCTGGCAAGATAGAGGAATCGGATCTTCAAACTCTTTAGACGTACCCTGGCTGGTTACAGGAATCGAGTCCAGAAATAGTCGTCAACAGATACACCCTGGCCGGATACAGGAATCGGATCTTCAAACTCTTCAGACGTACCCTGGCTGGTTACAGGAATCGAGTCCGGAAATAGTCGTCAACATATACACCCTGGCTAGATACAGGAATCGGATCTTCAAACACTTCAGACGTACCCTGGCTGGTTACAGGAATCGATTCTGGAAATAGTCGTCAACAGATACACTCTGGCTGGAAGCAAGAATCGGATCCTCAAACTCTTCAGACGTACCCTGGCTGGTTACAGGAATCGAGTCCGGAAATAGTCGTCAACAGATACACCCTGGCTGGATACAGGAATCGGATCCTCAAACTCTTCAGACGTACCCTGGCTGGTTACAGGAATCGAGTCCGGAAATAGTCGTCAACAGATACACCCTGGCTGGATACAGGAATCGGATCCTCAAACTCTTCAGACGTATCCTGGCTGGTTACAGGAATCGAGTCCGGAAATAGTCGTCAACAGATACACCCTGGCTGGATACAGGAATCGGATCCTCAAACTCTTCAGATGTACCCTGGCTGGTTACAGGAATCGAGTCCGGAAATAGTCGTCAACAGATACACCCTGGCTGGATACAGGAATCGGATCTTTAGTTGCGACCGTTGATAGTAATCATCTTGGTACTGACCTTTGTCCTGAAAAGACAAACGTTAGTTATATGCGATGTCATGATGTATGACATGCGTGATGCTCTCGAGAATAAATGAGATTGTATGTTCATGATGCGTGTATGCATGCTATAATGTATGATGATGTGATGAATGTATGTGTTTTTCGTCTAGGAAAATAAATCCTTGACGAGTGCCGGGAGTTTGTTGAATCTTGGGATGATGTGGAGGAGTAGAGCTTTTGTTTCCACCGGGGATGATGGTTGCAAGAATATCGATAGGAGAAGATGACTCCGTTGGGGAATAAACTTGGCGAATAGATTACTCTGCGGGGAGTGAACTCTGTGGGGAAAGAGAGGTTCTTTGTTGAGGTTGATGATAACTCCGCTGGGGATACCATTGTTGAGTTATGTTGGGAAATTTGATGAACTCCGCTGGGGGATAGGAAGACTTCGCCGAGGACGATCTTTCCGTGGCTTTTGGCTGAGGATAACCCAGTTATATCCTGGTAGGGAAATAACCTTTGACTAAAGTCTGGGAGACGCGTTCGTGCTCTGCGGGGGTAAGCTTCCAGAATCTACTGGGGATAAGCTTCAAGACCTGCTGGGGAGATTGATTCAACTTTCCAGGGGAAACTTTTTGCCGGGGGATACCCAACTTCCTTAAGGCTGACAGTATAACTTTGCTTGGGGAGAGTATGTTGACTTGCTAGCTCACTCTCTGGGGATTTAAGATATCTTGGTTACGTTCTTCAGCTGAACTTACCTTGGTACCTTGGTGGACAGAGCAATTAGATCGCTTAGATAACTCATTATTGCCCTTGTTTCTAATGTTACCTGTAATTAATCCTTTGTTTCGCATGCAAATATTTATGAGTTAGCAGTTAGTGTCAAATGCATATATCACAAATTGAACCTTGGACGTTCTTCGCAAAACAAAACAGAAAAAGGAAAATACAGTTGGCAATTTATCTGAAGAGTGTATTTGTATTGATTTTTGAATTTGCCTGTAAATAGGCGTTTATGTACAAGAGGCTGACGTCCTAGTAAGAGGACGCTGCCGAACAACAGAGTTTATACAATTTGTGAAAAAGGGAAAACAAAACAGCTATGTGAAAAGAATAATCCCACTGGGTTCCAACTCTGATATCGCCTTTATATCTTCGAGCGTCTCATCACTTTGCTGCTCAGTCGATGATGAAGCTGATTGATCGATGTCGTCTGAACTTGATAGTTGATACCGGATTCTGGATGCAAGGTGATCCAATGAGACATAGTATTACGCTTTAATCCCTAACTTTTGCCTGGACCGCCCTTTCGGGTTTTCAGTCCACCGGGATACCCATTTTTGCCCAAGCCGCCTTTTCAGGTTTTCGACTTGCCGGGTGTACAGATTTTTTTTATTTCATCCCTCATTTTGCTCGAACCCTTTTGGTTCGCCGGGAAGCCCTAATTTTTTCCTAGGTATGTCAACCTAGCGGGTCTTTTATCATGCGTAGTATCTTTTTACTATGTCTGCATTGGCGGGGTGAGGAAGGTCGTCACCATCCATGGTAGTTAGAATCATGGCTCCTCCCGAGAACACGTGTTTAACCACAAATGGCCCTTCGTAGGTAGGGGTCCATTTTCCCCTGGGATCACTCTGAGGAAGGATGATGCGTTTGATTACCAGGTCCCCAACTTGATACTCTTATGGTCTGACCTTCTTGTTAAATGCCCTGGTCATCCGTTTTTGATACGTTTGACCATGACAAATAGCAGCGAGCCTCTTTTCGTCAATCAGGTTTAATGGATCAAGTCGAGTCTGGATCCAGTCATCTTCACTCAGATCTGCATCCTTCATTATCCGGAGAGAGGGTATCTGCACTTCAATCGGTAAGACTGCCTCCATGCCGTAGACCAAAGAAAAAGGAGTTGCCCCGGTTGACGTCCTTGTTGAGGTACGGTACCCATTAAGAGCAAACGGTAACATCTCGTGCCAATCTTTGTAGGTCACTGTCATCTTCTGCACAATCTTCTTGATGTTCTTATTAGCTGCTTCGACAGCCCCATTCATCTTCGGCCGGTAAGGAGAAGAGTTATGGTGCTGTATCTTGAACTGCTCGCAGAGCTCAGTGACCATCTTGTTATTAAGATTGGTACCATTGTCCGTAATAATCCTTTCCGGGACGCCGTATCGACAGATCAGGTTATGCCGAATGAACCGTGCCACAACGTTCTTGGTTATCGTGGCATAGGAAGCTGCTTCAACCCACTTCGTAAAGTAATCGATCGCTACCAGGATGACGCGATGCTCGTTGGATGCCATAGGTTTAATCTCGCCGATCATATCTATGCCCCATATTGCAAAAGGCCAAGGCGCTGTCAAGACATTCAGAGGAACTGGAGGAACGTGCACCTTATCTGCATAAATCTGGCACTTATGACATGTCCGAGAATGTTGGTAACAGTCGGCTTCCATTGTGGACCAGAAATATCCTGCCCGAAGGATTTTCTTTGCCATGGTGTGTCCACTGGAGTGCGTTCCGAAGGTACCTTCATGTAGTTTTTCCATGATCCTTTCTGCTTCAGTCTTATCCACAGCCTGACATTCATCATTCCAACGTACTACCTGATCTTTCTTCAACAGCTTGAAGATTGGTTCACAAGTAGCAGTTAGGTGCGAGATGAACCGGGCAATGTAATTCAAACGTCCTAGAAAGCCTCTGACTTCTTTCTCTGTCTTAGGAACTGGCATCTCTTGAATGGCTTTAACCTTGGCAGGGTCCACTTGAATACCCTTGTCGCTTACAACGAAGCCTAACAACTTTACAGATCTTACCCCGAAGGTGCACTTGTTCGAGTTCAACCTCAGCTTGTACAGTTTCAAGCGGTCAAACAATTTCTGCAGATGATCAAGGTGTTCCTCCTCAGTTTGAGACCTTGCCATCATATCATCGACATACACTTCAATCTCATGATGGATCATGTCATGAAATAAAGCAACCATGGAACGTTGGTAGGTTGCCCCAGCATTCTTCAGTCCAAAAGGCATGACCTTGTAGCAGAAGGTGCCCCACTGAGTGACAAAGGTAGTCTTTTCCATATCTTCAGGAGATATCTTGATCTGATTGTAACCTGAAAAAACCATCCATGAAGGAGAACACCTTGTGCTGAGCGGTATTGTCAACCAGAACATCGATGTGAGGTAGGGGAAGTCATCCTTGGGGCTGGCCCTATTCAGATCCCTGTAGTCAACACACATTTTGACCTTACCATCTTTCTTCGGTACCGGCACCACATTGGCAACCCACTGAGGGTAAGAAGTCACTGCAAGAAAACCGGCATCAAACTGTTTCATAACCTCAGCTTTGATCTTCTCGGACATTTCTGGACGCATACGGCGGACCTTTTGCTTAACCGGAGGGCATTCTTCCTTGGTAGGTAAGTGATGGACCACAATGTCGGTATCCAACCCAGGCATGTCTTCGTAAGACCAGGCAAAGATCTCCACATAATCATGTAACATCTGAGTCAACCGTTGTTTTACGCTGAGCTCCAGATTGGCACCAATCTTAACCTCCTTTATGTCCGTCTCAGTACCCAGATTTACCGTTTCCACTGGCTCTTCATGTGGTTGAATGGCCCCCTCTTCCTGGAGTAACAGTCTTGCAAGCTCACCAGGAACTTCACAATCATCTTCACCTTCGTCTTCGGCTAAGTTGATCGGATTTTTGAAGTCATAACTGGCAGTAGCAGA
Organism: Vicia faba; assembly: GCA_948472305.1. Classification (NCBI taxonomy): domain Eukaryota; kingdom Viridiplantae; phylum Streptophyta; class Magnoliopsida; order Fabales; family Fabaceae; genus Vicia; species Vicia faba. The sequence continues at coordinate 104,097,345 of OX451736.1, forward strand.
GTCGTTACCAGTGAGATCCAGAGTGGATTGAAACCTGTATGGGTGAGTGTGTGTAAATATAGTTGTTTTGCAATATAAAAGAAGGAAAGAAAGAAAGGGAGCACAAGATTTGAAATGCGAAAAAACGTCCAATGTCTTTATTCATGATATATGGAAATGACTGTTAATATGCCCTCACAAATGAAGCCAACGATGCCCCGGGTAAGACACCGGGCCATAAAGTTTCAATTTATTGTTTATTACAAATAAAAACAAAGGAATTCATTACTGCGTAACAAAAGTAACAGGTATGTGATCTTTTGCACTCCAATTGGTCAGTCCACCATCGGCCGTCGGGCAGATCCAGCTGTTGAACTCAGATTCCTCCGCCTCGCCTTCAATAGCATTCACTCTCGGGTTGGTGATGAACACGGGAGGTCTTCCGATCTTTGCTTTGCATACAGCCCTCTGAGCCTCTGCAGTAAAACCCAGCCCAAACTTGTCAGTTTTAGGAGTAAAATCAGGGAGCCTGCCCCAGTTAGCACATTCACCTTTCTCAATTACGGCCCGGGCGTCCTTCAAGGAAGCCATCTTCAAAGGAAAGTCCTCTTCAATCACCGTTTCCGCTGACGCCAATGTTGGAGGTACCTCTTCAAAATGTTGAAAGGGGGTTTCAATAAACTCCCCGTCCATCTCAATATACCGGAACGTGTTCAAATGACTGACCATGTATTCTTCCTCCCCCTGCACAGTAACAATCTTCCCTCTGACAGGGTATTTGAGCTTCTGGTGTATAGTGGAGGTCACAGCCCCAGCTTTGTGAATCCAAGGTCGACCCAGCAAACAGGAATAAGATGGGCGAATGTCCATCACATAGAATATTGAATCGAAGACTTGAGAGCCAACCCGAATCGGAATATCTACCTCTCCATGAACCATCCTCTTCGATCCATCAAAGGCTCGGACCACGATGTTACTAGGCCTCAACTCCAGACCCTCACAATCCAACCTGTCCAAGGCCTTTTTGGGCAATACATTCAGGGAAGAACCGGTGTCCACCAATACGTGTGCGAGAGTAGTGCCCCTGCATTCGATGGAGACATGCAGGGCATCATTATGGTTTTTTCCCTTGGCGGTCAGATCAGCATCTGAGAAACCCAAACCATTGTCAGCGGTCAGGTTAGCCACGCAATCAGTGAATTGATCCGCAGATGTCTCCTGTGGCACATGAGCCGTCTTCAGAAATGAAATCAGGGCTTTGGCATGGGCCTCTTAGCACAGCAGCAGTGATAGCATGGAGATCTTGGATGGTGTATGCCCCAGCTGTTCAACGACGTTGAAATCGCTCTTCTTAATGATCTTAAGGATTTCCTCCATCTCTTGCTGGGAGGCTTCAACGTTGACAGTCTTTGGTGCCTCCATCCGGGCAGGCACATCAGCAATCCCTTTGCCCCGAGTGTCAGATGACTCGGAAGCATGGATAGAAACTTGAACAGGTGCATTTGTAGGCGTGATAATAAGAGGTCTTCGGATAACTGGTGGCGCAATGTCAGGCGAGAAGAGCCTGCCACTGCGAGTGACTTTGGCGGGACCAGTGATGTTACTGATACCGGTACTGGTGTTGAACTCCTGCTTTACTCCAAGTACATACACATCTGCCCCATAGTGCCATGGGACAGCCTTATCAGACTTGTAGGGGATTGGCCCCGGAACAGTAATGGTTATAGGTGCAATAGGCATGATTTTGACTGGCTTCCTCGGGGGAGCCTTGGTAGGATTGTTAAAGATGGTGACAACAGATACTTCTTCGGTAGGAACAATAGGAACAGCGGTCTTCTTAAACAAAATCTCTTTGCTATCCATCAAGTTTTGGATACCTGACTTTAGCAACGGACAACCAACAGGGGAAACGGCACACAGAAGGCAACCCTTGCTACAACCCGAAAATAAACCGGCCAGCAACAAGTTCCTCTTAACAGCCAATAAAGGGGTAGCAACATCATCCACAGAAACTGCATACAAGTCTTCCTCAATAGCATTTACTCCATGCTGAGGCATAGGAGCAGTCACAACGTTGGGCCTTTCAGGTGCCTCAAACTGTATTTCCTTGGCATCGATAAGGTCCTGCACCTTATTCCTTAGGGCCCAGCAATCATCAGTAGAATGCCCCGGGCTATCAGAATGATAAGCGCAGCGGGCATTTGGATTATACTTCGGGGAGGTCGTATTCACCACCTTTGGAGCCTCTCTGACGGTTACCAAGTTGGTCGATAGCAGTTGCGGCAAGATCTGCGACAAGGTCATACTAAGCCGAGTGAATTCTCTTCTAGGTCTTTCAGCCCTTGGTTGGTTAAGTTGCCAAGGAGCGGCAGCAGGCTTTGCAATTACCACCGCGTTGACAGCTTGACAGCGTTCTGGTTTGTTCTGCCTTCTAGGCCCATACACAGCACTGGCTTCCTTCTTGAAAGGCTTCTTCTCAGAACTTGAGGACGCACCTTTCTGTATTTTCCCTGATTTCAAACCAGCCTCTATCCTTTCCCCAGTCAGAATGAGATATGTAAACCCTGCAGACGAATTGCCAATGAGATGATTGAAGAACGGCCCGGATAGGGTCCCCAAGAACATGTCCACTAATTCACGGTCGGTTAATGGTGGCTGCACCCTGCCAGCCAGGTCCCTCCACTTCTGCGCATACTCTTTAAAACCTTCTCCCGATCCTAGCGACATACCCTGGAGTTGGGTATGTGTAGGAGCGAGGTCGGCATTATACTGATACTGCTTGTAAAAAGCAGTAGCCAAATCCTCCCAGTTACGAACCTTGGTTCCATCCAGCTGATAGAACCATTCGAGATGAGTCCCTGAAAGACTCTCCTGGAAGAAATGGATCCATAAGTTCTTGTCCACAGTGTATGGTTGAATCTTCCGCACATAAGATCTGAGATGTAGCTTAGGGCAGGACGCCCCGTCATACTTTGCGAAAGATGGTGCTTTGAATTTGTGTGGGATCACCACACCAGAAGATAAACCCAAGTCTCCGAAATCCAAACCAGGCACTTGTTGAATTTCCATGGCATTCAGACGGTCTTCCAACTGCTTGTACTTGTCTTCAGCTGGAGGATACTGCTCCTCATTAAAATCAGTCTCGTTGTCAGAGACCACCGGGCTGGGAACCCTTCCCCCCTGGGGACTGCCTTTCCCCACAGAAGAACCAATTTGATCAACCTCATTCTGCAGCGTGTTACCAAACCTCCGGCCCGTGTTGAACAGTACAGTTCTCTTCTTCTTTTTCTTGACCAGCAGAGCCTTCAATTCCTCCTGTCCTTGGGCCAAACTCATGATCAGCTCTTGGAATTGGGCGTTCTGAGCCTAAAGGGCCTTGATGGACTGCTCGGTAGATGATTCAGGGTTCATGATGCTGAAATAAACAGCGAAGAACATTAAGCAACCTTAAAAGAAGAGTACTTGTTATGCACATGATGCATGATATGTGTTTATGCAATGCATTCAAGGGTTCGAAAGTTCAAATTTTTTGTAGACAAAAGGGAACACACGTTATCATTAGGAAATAATTGTTCAGTACATCAAAGCCTCGTGGGCAAAATATTACAAAGTAAATCAATCCCAAAAGACACTGCGCATCCTCTTTGGAGCAATGTAAGTGTTGAGAGTCTTTTCCTCGTGCAGTAGGCGGGTGAGCTCCAAGACCTTCTTCTCACTAGCATGTAGACTGGACTCAAGAGAATTCCATTCTTCCTTAAGCTGGATCCAGCTCTTCTGTATTTCTTCCCAGGATGTAGGCATGTCAGGATGCTGAATGGTCTAGGACACCTCTCCTTCCAATACTGGCTCTTTGATCACAGGGAGAACATGAGGATATGGCATCACTAACTTCTGGGAGCGGGCTCGTACCCACTTGAGATAAGGCTCCAAGGGGATGGAGTTCCTGTGCCCTAGTGTCTTGCTGTCTACCTTGTTGGGCATCCTCCAAGCTCTGATAAATCTCTGGCGAAGTCCTTGGGCATCGTTGTCGAAGTCAAAAACTATGTCAGGAATTAACATGTCATGAGGGCCGTCCCTCCGAGCATAACCAAACTGTCTCCAAGCCAGACACGGGTTGTAAGTAATACCTCCTCTGATTCCAAGTAAAGGAACATTAGGAAACTCCCCGCAACGATCAATGATAGTGACATCCTCTCTGGACCGAGAGCACCAATGTATATCTGCATGTGTAAGAGTCATTAATCATTGTGACCATCTCAAACCCCGTTCATTCTTCAAAACTGATTGTGGAAGGTGTGAAATAAACCACCTTCCCAGGAGAGGAGTACAGCACGTAAGAACACCTCTTTTTCTCATGATTCGAGTGTAACATGAGTGAAGGATGTCCCCAAGCAACGTAGGTATAGGGTTCCTGGACATGAAGATCTGGACAGCACTGATATCTATAAGTTGATCGGGATTCGGGAACAAAACCAATCCATAGACAAGGAGGGCCACAACTTCTTCAAAAGCTTGTAGGTCAAGGGAATTCCAACATTCTTGGGCCTTCTCAAACAGAAACCTGGCCAAGAACCCTTTGATACCACTTCTAACTTCCCAATGTCCCTTGATGTCATATGGTTGTAGGTGTAAGGCTTTAGCAATCTCTTCAAGCTTGGGTTCCTTTTCTGTACCGTTGTAGGGTAGTTGACTAAGGATAGGGATCTTCAGAAGCCGGGAGAACTCTTCCAATGTAGGCACCAGTTGATAATCCAAGAAAGTGAAACAGTGGTGCAGAGGGTCAAAGAACTGGAAAAGGACATTTATCATATCTTCCTCAATGTTGGTGTTGACCAAGCTGATGAGTCTTCCATGCCTCTCACTGAAAGAAGAGCTCTCGGGAATCCTGGATATAAGTTCCTTAAGCTGAGGAGGGATCCTTACAAGGCTGATCTGAATTGTCTTTCTGCGGATGGTTTCCATGTCCTACAAAACAAGAACAAAGATGAAGATTCGAACCCCTGAAATGGTTAGTCAATGCGTATGATGCTGTATGATGTTATGATTCCATGATTAAACACACCACAAATATTCACAAAAAGCAAACATGGTAAGGCACACAAGTCACACCACAGCCCTTAGAGTTTAGGCCAGCATGGGGTCCGGGGTACTACCCTCTTGAAGTTGGTGGGCTCAAAACCTGTCCTATCAGAAGTAACCGGGTTCTAAGGGTCCCAATATCATTGGATTGCTTTCATTGTTCATCGTTTCGATTTAGCCACTGAACTGGCGACCGAAATATTCCAAGAAAACAATCCTCAATTGAGTGTAGTATCGAGTATCAACCAACCTCGGACTGCACCAAAGTCAGTTATCTCACTACCCTAAAGAGGCCAAGATGGTTCAGTTAAGGTTCCTAAGGTCAGTTGATGCTTCACGACACCACGCGGCGGCCCCGTACTCTCCTTGACTGAACTCAAGGGTTACCGGTACACACCAAAGTGCCACATCAATGTAGCAGACTGCTTCAACCATGTCGGTATACCCCGCACAGTTCCCTCACAGTCTTGTTGCTACTTTCTAAGAAGGTATCCCCCAGATCCGGGTTAGGATCTATAGGACTCCCAAGACAGTACCCACAATTTAAAGCAAACAATTCAAAGCAATTGAAAACACAAGTGATCTTAGTCCTAAGGTACACCTCACTTTTATGAATAGTTCCCCAGCAGAGTCGCCAGTTCTGTGATCGGTGGATTTAGAACTGACTGTTTAATGCTGGTTTGCGAAATGTCGCGGAAGCAAGAGTCGCCACCGTCTTTTATTTTCTCCAACATGGACAGGACAAAAGCACAGCAAAATTCCTTATGAGATAGTTTCTCGGTTCGGGAGGTAGATTTATAGAAAGGGAAGGTGTTAGCACCCTTTCTATCCATGGTTATCCATGGGCTCTTAGATACTTGCTCATTGTGTTTTCAAAAGTGTTTGCTTTTCAATTGTGAGTGGGTTTTGAAAAAGTTTCTTTTAAAAGTTTCAGAATGACTCTTGTATCTGTCCTCAAGAGTGTTTGAAAAATTGTTTTGAAAGCTTTCTGAAAAGTGTCAGTGTGAAAAGAGTTTTGATTTGTTTTTGAAGAGAGCAAGTATCTATGAGTCATCTACCTACCCTAAGGAATTAAGCTGTGTAGAAGTCCTTAAGGTAGTGTCATCCCACCATTGAGAGGTAGGTAGCACCACCGTTGGAGGTGTTCGGGTCAATTCGAGTTTAGGGATAGTGTGGTCACCAGAGCAACAGTAGGACACCTTAGAAGCTACCCTTATGCCCTTGATCCCTTTTTTTTTAATTCGAGGCAACTTTTCCGAGGCAACTGGATCATGGACATAAGGACTTACTAAAACGTCATATACTCGACGACCACGTTTCGAAGGAAACAGGTGAGGCGTACCCTAAGAGTGGTGTGTGAATTTGTGTGTTGTTTTCAGTTTAGCAATTATCTTTGATCAGGACATGGTGAGCTACGCTTGTTTTTAATTAGCCATTCATTCTTTCATGCAATTTAAAATTTAAAAGTGCGGAAATTTAAATGCGGAAAAATAAATCCTACGTTATTACAAGGCGCGGGTCTATACATCGCCAAATTACAAAGACCCGTTTTAATAAAAATGCGGAAAGTAAATAAACGCGATAAACCTAATTACTATTACAAGCCTTGAACAGTTACATAATATTCGAAAAGGGAATAATGTGCGAAAAGAAATTAGAATCGAATGTCCGAGGGTTTTGACCCTTTTGAAATTAAATTGAATTAAAAAGCTAATTAATTATTTAATTAAGAAAATAAATGTTTTTAGTTTTTTTTTTTTGTATTTATGAAATAAAGAAAATTGAAATTGAATGGAAACCCTAATTCTAGATTGTTTTTAATTTTTAAGAAAACATTAAAATTTAACCTAATTTACACTAATTAATTAAATTATATGTTTATTTACAAAAATAATAATTAATAAGAATAATAAATAATGAGAAAAATGATTTAATTAAGAAAAGATGAAAAGGTCAAAAAATCCTAATTTCTACATTTTTATTTATTAAGAAAAAGTGTTAACGTTGAAACCTAATTTAACTAAATTAATTATTTAACATTTATTTACAAAAATAAATTAATGAGTAAATTAATTAACATATTTTAGTTTCTGATTTTTTTATTATGAAAATTAATTATTTGTGAATTAATAAAACAATTAAAAAAACAATCAAAAGAATTAAAATTGAAAAGAAAATAAAATTAAAGAATGCAAACCAGGGGGGTGTCTGGCCCATTTTGGAGGTATGGTTTGAGAAATTTGGCCCATCAGAACTAAGCCTTTTTTGACTTTTTGGGATCACGTGTGGGATGGTTGACTGAGGTACACCGTGGGACGGCATCATCTGGCCACTGGATGGAGCATCAGGGACACTTGGCAAGCCTAAGCGTTAGGACGTATGGTAGAACATTTGAAGGAAGCTGCATGGGAATACGTTACAACAAAATTTATGAATTAAGTGGGGGACCTGGGAATCGAACCCAGGTCCCTATACCTGCAAGACACGTCTTCTACCACCAGGCCATTTGCGTTTATTTGTTAATATAATGAAGAGTGATTATTATAAAAAGAAAACAAGCGTTAGTGGTATGAACAACAAATTCACGCGCCAAATTTGAATGGTCCAATAACATCAAGCCACGTCCATCTTCTTTCTTGCTTTCCCTGTAATTATAAAACAAATAGCGGGGGTTTTAAACCCCCACTAAGTGCAACCTGCAAAAATAGCGAATAGAACATGCTTCAATATAAAAAGGGCGCGAGGTCATCAATGGATTCGTCTTGTTGCCACGAATTCAACTGTATAAGTCTGGTGGTTTAATTTTTCCATATCAAGAAAGCCCTAATTGGGACATTCTGAAAACCTAACATCCTTTAATGGCAGATTTGGATTCAGGTAGAGTTAGGTCAATTAACCTATGCAAATCGCTTCAGAACATCATGATTAGTGTAAATCAACAAAGAAAACACATGAATAATGCATGGAAATAAAAAAGCGATTATGGAAAAGTTTGTGATGAACGTGATTCTGTTCTACCAATTCTTGGAGTATGGAGACTAGAAAGTGATTGCAACACGTTCAAGGAAGTCTCAGCAAGAGTTTGGAATAGGTTTTAGGCTTTGAATCGTGCTCTAACTGTGATTTCAGATTTCAAGTTTTTGGTGAAAATTTGCAATTTTGTTCTATGTTTTCTGAGCAGTTTTTCGTGTCCCTTTGCATTAGGTTATGTTGTGCATATGTACATGAACGAAATTAGGTCAAAGACAAAGCCCAAAGATCCATCCATTCATGTTTTGAATATTTGATTTTCAACATATCTTTTTCAATCTTTTTGCCATGAAACTCTTGCCAATTGTGGAAGATATTGCCTTGTTGAACATGAAACAACTTGCCACCTTGCCCTAGTTTGATTTGCTGCACAAAAGAGATTTAAAAAGCATGATTTGATATTTTCTCATATTTAAAACTAATTAAATGAATTAATAATAATAAAAATCCAATTAATTAATTAAAAATAAGAAAATAAATCCCTTTGAGCTTAATGGGTCGTGCATATGCTTTGGGTAATGATTCATGGAAGAATTTGTGGCCCATTAGCATTTTTGAAGTGTTTTAGGCAAAGTTGACTTTTCAAAATTCCCAAAAATTTCCCAACTTCTCCAATGCATATCTTGCTCAATTTTGAAGCTATGAACATGTTCTTGGACATTTTGGAAAGGTCTTGAAGTCCTCTAACCAATGCCTTTGGTCCCATCTCATTTTGATTTACCAATATCAAGTTATGGTCTTTGACTTAAAGTGCCTTTTTGTTGACTTTTGAAAATGACCTATAATGTTGAAATTGATAACTTTTTGTGAGAGCATTTCTTGGACTTGAAGTGTGAAGATGAGTTGTAGGAAATGTCATTCTATTCAAAATGAGCATTAGATGGAATTTTTCTGATAAACCATGAAGAAGTTATGCCCTGGTCAATTTGCAGTTGACTTTTTCAACTGTCCAAAAATAGAAACTTTTGCATTTTGAGACTTTTTGAGCCATGCTTTGAGAATCATGATCAAGAATTGATCAAATGATGTTTGTGGCTTCAAAATAAGATGTTTGACCAAAAATTTTGACTTTTGACTGTCAAATGACCATTTTGCCCCTGCAGTTGACTGTGAAGCAATTAGGGTTTTTGACTGTGCAATTTGATGCTGTGAGTCTTGAAACTTGACATATGGATGCTTGACAATGTATGTAGGCATATGGGACTTGATTGGACCCTTGGAAACCTCAATTTTTTTGTCAGAACCAAAACCCTAGTTTTGACTGTGCTAGGAGGCAATTGACTGTGCAACCCTTGAGTGATTTTGAAGCTTGATCTTGGCAAATCTTGAAGAATATGGGAGGGCAAATTTTGGGGTACAACAACGGGGAATTGAAGCTAACCCCGATAAGTGTCGGGCGTCTTCCGACCTCACTACACCTAATTCTAAAAAATACATACAATTCTTGAATAGCATGCTCACCTCACTCTCGTGGCGAAGTTCGCTCAACACGCCTTTCCATTTTTCAAACTTCAGCGCAAAGAGGTAGCTTCTGAATGGACCGAAGAATGTGAGCAGGCCCTCCTCCACCTCAAGCAAAGCCTCTCGCAACCTCCAGTACTGTCACGACCATTGGACGGGGAGACCTTGTTCCTGTATCTACCCATCTTCATCGAGGTCGTGAGTGCGGACCTTATTCGCGGGACCCCTGACGGACAAAAGCATGTGTATTTCACGAGAAAAGCACTTCAGGGACCCGAGGTCAGGTACCAACAAATCGAGAAGGTGGCCTTGGCCCTCGTCAATGCAGCGAGAAGGCTTCGACACTACTTCCTGGAACACACGAGCATTGTACGGACAAACCAACCCGTAAGACAACTCTTAGGTCGACCAGACATGGTAGGTTGAATGTTAAAGTGGTCCTTGGAGCTTTCGGAGTTCGACATCCAATACGAAAGCAGGAAGGCCCTCAAATCCCAAGCTCTGGCCGACTTTGTCACAGAGATGATCGCTCACAACCCCCCCGCAGGAAAGGAGCACAAGTGGACCATCTTTATGGACGGAGCTTCCAACTCGACAGGAAGTGGAGCAGGGATCCTCCTCGAAAATGAGGAAGGTGTCATGATCAAACACTCCCTCACTCTTTCCTTTCTGACCTCGGACAATCAGGCTAAATACGAGGCCTGCTCGCAGGATTAAGACTGGCCGAGGATCTTGGCGCCCGAGAGATACACATTTTCATTGATTCCCAACTTGTCGCATCTCAAGTTTAAGAGGGATACCAGGCTAAGAACAACAGCCTCATTGAATATTTGAACTTGGTTAGAGAACATATGAAAAAGTTTGACCGGGAAGAAATCACACATGCGCCATGCGAACAGAACATGCGGGCTGACATACTTTCAAAGCTCGCGAGCACGAAGAAGAAAGGCGGGAACAAATCAGTTATACAAGAATCCATATCTCGCCTGAGCATTGAAAGGTCCACGGGGCCTCCTGAACTGAATGCCATCGGGGACAGCTCATGCTGGATGACCCCGATATTCAACTTTCTGACAAAAGGGGAGCTTCCTCTAGACCAAAGAGAGGCATCCGCAACCAAACGATGAGCCTGCTCGTATGTTGTACTCAAACACAAACTTTATCGTCGGGGATTCTCCACCCCACTCTTGAAATATGTTGAAGAATCTGTAATCCCCGAGATATTGCGGGAAATCCACGAAAGAATCAACGCCCAGCACATGGGCGTAAGATCCCTAGCACGAAAGGCGTTGTGAGCATGGTACTACTGGCTGACCATGCAACAAGGCACCGAAGAGCATGTCAAGAAATGCGACAAATTCCAGAGGCACGCTGACATGTACCTCGCACTATCGCACGAGCTAAATACATTATCCTCCTCGTGGCCATTTGCCTTGTGGGGAATGGACATCCTCATACCTTTTATGCAAGGGACATACCAGAACAAATTCCTCATCATGGCCATAGACTATTTCACCAAATGGATAGAGGCCGAAGCCCTAGCGAAAATCACTTCACACAACATCCTCTGTTTCTACAAATAAAACGTACTTGCTCGGTTTGGGATACCACGAGCGCTCGTCACAGACAATAGCACCCAGTTCACCGATCAAAGTTTCCAAATATTCGTCGCCAAACTCGGCACCAAACAACATTTCACCTTGGTCGAACACCCCCAAACCAACGGGCAAGCCGAAGTTGCAAATAGAGTCATCTTGCGAGGACTCAAACGCAGGCTGGGCAGAGCCAAGAGGGGTTGAGTCAAAGAACTACACATCATCATGTGGGCTTATCGAACAATGCCTCACTCGACGATTGGCGAGACACCATTCTAACTAACCTACGACATTGAGGTCGTCATCTCGGTGGAAATCATAGAGCCATCCAGGAGAATCGAAATGCCTCTCGACAAGGAAATGAACGACGAGGCCCTCAGAGATGAGCTCGACCTAATCGAAGAAATTCGATCAGTAGAAGCTCTTCGTGAGGCCACACTAAAACAGCAGGTAGCCCTACGCCGTGATAACAAAGTCATAAAGCGCGAATTTTGGGTCGGAAGCCTAGTCTTGCAAAGAAACCAGAAGGATTCCCGCGAAGGGAGGCTGGTCGCAAGCTGGGAGGGGCCTTACCGCATCTAAAGAGCCACGAGTACTAGAGCATATTACCTCGAACAATTAAATGAAGAACCACTACCTCGACCCTGGAATGTTGTGAAGCTAAAACAATACTATAGTTAAGTCCTTCACCCGCTAAGGGCATTAGTAGACGACTAATCCTCTCTAATCGATGAGCGGACACGCTCAACCATGTAGGTGTGTCTAGGTAGAGACATGGCCTCCAAACATCAGCAAAAGGCGAGATTTGTTCAGTTCACAAGCAAGATCTTAGCCCCGACAGGAACACCTCAATTGAGCTCTGATGTCGAAGTACCCAACATGGTAGAACACCCAGCTCGCGATAGGCAGTTCATGTCACGGGTTTAAGATCCTGGACGCGATCTTACACTCGTTATGTGGATCCCTACTCTGCCTCCTCGACACATCCCAACATGTTCCGAACAATATGAGGGTCGAGCATACATCTTCGCACATAAAAAAACGAACTTGCGTCGATCACGACAAAGGTCGAACATACATCTCCATATGGAATATACAAATATTCATGGAATAAATAAGTCAAAAACAACGACGAGAAAAAAATAAGCAAGCATCAGTAAAAACATAAAGGCATTGAAGTAAATTAAATCATTTATAAATGTTGACCGCTAGAGCCGATGATGTCTGAATATTACAAAAAATTACGGGCACGCATGCCCAAATACAAATATCTAAGTTATCCAAAAAATGCTAATCACTCCTCGGAGTGCCCACTTCGACCTTGGGAGAGTCAGGAGAAGGAACCACTCAGTCATCAATCACCTGGGACAGAACCCCGGTTCCTTCTGTGTTGAGCCCCGGGTTTAACACAGACAGCTGGTTCGCGGCAGCCTCGAAGCTGTCGGCCAAAACGTCGATGCAGTCCGACTCGAGGAGTTAAATCCGAGCAACAAAATCGGCGTGAGTGTGAAAATTAGTTACCCCCTCGGGTGCCCTCCACGGGAATCATGGCAGCCTTCAGGTTAGCAACTTCCCTCTCTAGTTGTTCCCTTTCACTCTCCCACAGTTCTTTGTCGAGCATGAATCTTTTTCCTCGAGGGCTTTTTCAGCTCTCTCTTTCTCCCCCGCCAGCGCATCGGCCTGCTCCCGAAACATCTCCTCGCTTCGTTCGACGGTGGTCTTCATCTTCTGTGTCTTGGCCTGAAGAGTCGCTTTCTTTTACTCCAGTTCCTTGATCTGACCAGAGGAGATAGACCCTTCGCCCGCAAGAACCTCGGCCATTTACGCCACCTTCATCATCCCGACCATACTGGAAGCCAGATGCTTCCTTCGACCCTCTTCATCGAGTCACCTATGATGTCGTACTGATTGTCAAACACAGTCAGAGGAAAGCCCTCGAAGAAATCCTTCTCCATGAAGTAGGGCGGTAGGCTGAAGGCTCGGGCAGTCGCCCCTCCCCCAGTCACATCGAAGAGCCCACCTTTTGGGTGACTCCTTTTCTTGCTCAGCACAACAGCTTGCTGATCAGCACCGCGGGTGCCTGACGACCCACTTGATCCCTCCTTGAACGGTTCGGAAATTGAACCCATGGTATAGCCTGGTGCGGCTTCACCAACCTCTTATGGCTCTTTTTCTATTGGGTCAGTTTCAACAATCTCTCGTGACGCTCCGCCATGTTACCTGCAAAAACAAAAACGGTATCCTCGGGTCAGCCTCGACGGGAAAAAAAAAAGAAGTCAAGTCAAGAAGTAAAAATATAGTAAAATCAAGTGAGCAGAAACTTAAGAGATTCACGGCTTCCCCATAAGAACGACACTCGACGAGCACCTTGGTGTTGATCGGGCGTGCCTCGAACGTCGTCTCATCATCTTCGTCAAGGATGTTATGTCCTTCCCTCGTGACCCACCTGGAGGGAAAGAACCCGTCGATGAATAGGCTAAGGACGCCATAGGCCTCTTTGTCCTCAACGCTCATGCCGCCGGCGGGAGTATGGTAATGCCCGGGACCATGATGGTAGTGGCCCGAACACCAATGGATGGGAAACTTCGAGATTCGCCCCATCTCCTGCTCACCATTCACATCATATCACGGTTCGCCGTCTTCATCTACGATGGGAGTCGGGTCGACGGAAACCTGAGAAGTAGGTCGCACGATATACCATATGTCTTTAAAGTCGCGGATGGAGTCCATGTACATCCTGAACAACCTCTTTGATTGTTTGAAGGAGACCCAGCTGTGTTTCCCACCCCGGAACTGCCGTTGAAGATGAAATACCCTGAAGAACAGGAGAATGGTCACCCTGGTCCTCAGGAACTTGCAAGTAATCTCAAATTCCCGGATGGAGGAAATTACGTTGGGGTGAAGCTGAGTGGGCGCTAAGTTCAAGTGATTGAGCACCCCTATCTGGAAATCATTGAAGGGAAGGCGAAGCCCAAATCTCTGAAAACAACCTCCTACATGGGGAAGCGGTCTTCCTCGTACTCCGAGCATATTCAAGCATTGGGCGTCAGTCGCAAGATCGTGAAGTTCCTTTGGAAACCTTCTTGATCACCGCCATACTCGACGACACTGTAAGCCTGCCTCCTGCTATGACTATATATCGAGGCGATTCCTCGAGGCTCTGCCCCGACCCCAGCCAATGTGGGATCGTCAACCGTGTCAACCAAGTTGACACCCTCCTCGGCTACACTAGTCTCTTAGGTGTCCACGTGCTCGGACGATTCAGGAGTGTCGGCCATTTTACCTGTAAAGTAGAGAAAAGCAGTAAATTCGACAGCAAATCCAAATCCATCCTTCCACCACGCATGTGAAAGGGTTATGAGGCGCCCAAACTAAATCGACAGTCACTCGTCCAGAAGGGGTAATACTCGACCCTCGATCAGGGCACGAAAATCATGTCATTCTTATAAGACCACACAGCGGTTATAACGACGAATGCTCATTTTCACGAATACCCCGAGCACATAAAGAATACAACGAGCAAAGTACGAATTTTCCGGCCAAGCTCATGAATTTGTCGGGGATCGCATAAATTTCTTGCGTAAAATTCATAAATTTCGCAGGGATATATGAAGACTACGGGGTAAGTTCATCTAAGTGTCGGGGAAAAGATGAATATCACGGGCTCAATCATGAATAGTACGCATAAATACATGAATTTTCCCTGAACAGAACCCCCCAGTTGTGAAATTCTACAATTAAAGCATCATCAAAGCCAATCTAAATAAAGAGTGTCACGAAAAATAATTACTTGGACAAGAGTAGATGAAGAATAACAAAGGTAGGAGAAGAACACGTGATGGATTCTGCGGCGGCGTTGGTAGTGGAAGGAAACGGCACAGCATTGGCGATAGGGAGAGTGAAGAGCGCGGGAGTGTAAACGTGAATAATGGGCCTTGTGGCACTATATATAGAGCTGACGTGGAATGCAAAACGTCGCGTCGGGTAACTCAACAACCTCCTTTATCCTCGACACCTACGCGTTCAACTAATGATGACCCTTACCCCCTAGGCCATCATTACAATCCCAAAGGCCACGCCATGTGCCTACACCCCACAGGTTTCTCCTCCCCGCGACTAGAATGCTCCCATCTCGAGTCCATTCTGAACGTTGCTCGGGTAAACCCATATATCGACGACTTTCTCCGTCAACACAATAAAAGATCCTCATCGAGTAGTGCACCTCGTAAAAGAAAAAGCTAGACTTAAGTCATAACTCCTTCACCAGAAGCAATGACTTGGGGGGCTCTTATTCTGGACTGGGTCTGCCCTTGGCCCAACTCCATGCGAGGCCCAACTCAATTATGTCGGTCAAGGCATACTGGTCAGTTCTGTCCTCGACTTTGTCGGGCAGCAACTCCCACTCCCCGCAAGGAGGTAACCTCACCGCACGAGAATAAACCCAGACAGTCTTAGGAAGATCATCGCCGATCAAAAGGACCTCGAGATCACCCTTCGTTCCTCTTCCCGACCAAGACTGATCCCCTCACACGACCTCGCATTTGGCGGAGAGCATCCACGACGAGCAGAAGCACCTCACAAGCATCCTCCTCGTAGGGCTGACTGTCAACGTCTCTGAATATCGCGGAGTCTTCGTGGCCCCAGAAAGACCGCATCCATATCCTCCTGATCTTGCGGAGGAAGTCATCCAAGTGGGGGACCACATGCGGGTCCCCACTACTCACGTAAAACCTGGCAGTCTCCACTTTGGACCTGCTTGACCAGTCCAATGAGGAGACCTTGGCCCAGCACTGGGAGCTATAAATAACTTCTCTTTCGAGAGGGTCAAGTATTGAAGATCTCTTACTCTCTTACTTGCTTGCTCATTCCGAATCTCACTTTGACATCAAAGTGTCTTGCAGGTATCCCTCTATTTCACTCTCAAGTTCTGCTTGACGTAAGCTGTGATGGTACATTCTGGTCAGGTACGATCAATACTGATTTACCTTGATTTTTATTTTGAACCAAATATATTTTTTAAATGCTATTAATTAGTTACCAAATAGTTTTGAAAACATCTCTTTATTAACTCAATTTAATCAGAATATTATTGGAGAAAAAAAATTATAATTCGGGGATTATTATTAAGAGAGTGATAATAATGTTACTAGAAGAAAGAAATAAAGGACAACTTAATATTCATATTCTAATAAAAGAAAACCTACAACAACAAGGTTTAGTATAGCAACATACTTGTTCCATTTCATAATAAGTATTTTTTTTTATTTGTCATAAATTATTTGTCTATTTAAAATATTAATGTGATATTTATTATTTCTTTTCACTAACATATATTTATTTATTATATTTTAATTCATAACTACTTTTCTATCTATTATTAATAAGTTTGTTTTAATAAATAACACTTATTTTATTATTGAAATCAATACAATTAATCATTATCTTAAAAAATATGAAAATCTCAAAAAATATTAAAAAAATGTTTTTTTCTTTTGACTACTGATAATATTTAAAAAAATGTACTTGTAATCAACATTCATAGATCAATATGTTGTTTGAAGTAATGTTTGTTAGAAAAATAGATTTTAGAAAAATAGATTTTAGAAATATCAATGAAACAAATACAATCATGATGTATCAATCAATTTACTTTTAAAAAAATAAAAATAATGTAATCTATACATCAATTACAAAAAAAATAGGAAATATATGTAATAAAATATTGTGAATTAAAAAAAAATTAATTCATTTTATTAAATGTTAACATTTTAAATATTATTACTATACTTAAACTCATGTATATTTTTAGAACTAAAATTGTCTTACTATTTTATATTTTTCAACTTAACTACAACAACACATCTGTTCCTTTATTATGTTTTTGATATTATTTAGTATTTTACACATCTGTTTCTTTATTATGTTTTTGATATTATTTAGTATTTTTTATAATAGATAATTATAAATTATTCTATATTTCAATTATAAAAAATATATCAGTCACAATCTAGTTGCTCATATTTGTGCACTTCTTGTTCTTGTGTTTTGTGACTTGTACTTTGTGACTATCTTTGTTGCAAATTGGCAATTCAACCCTTTATTAATATATTACTATTTGTCATTAAAAAGAAATAACAACCAAATTCACATTCATTGAAGAGACCATAAATTGATCATTTTTAAGTTGTCTATATAAAAGATTGAATCACCAATTGTGAATAGCATATTGGCCAAAGGCTTGATTTGTTACTCACTTAGAGATTGGAGTGCTTTAGGTGTTCTTGAGCTTAGATCAAGATTGATTTGACCAAGGTTTTGCAGTTGAGCTTAGATCAAAGTTGACTTGACCAAACTTGCAGTTATCATGCATAAGAAAAAATTAAGAGTAGAATGAACAAGTAGATATTTTGGTATTCCAACTTAAAACATATCTAACTGACATTATCAAAACTAGCCCTCTTTCAAGAGAAAGGATTGACTGCAAAAAAATTATAGTTGCCATAATATTATACAATCAAAACCACAAAATAAAATAAAATTCTAAGGGGTAGACATTGTTAATAATTTACTGAATCAAAATCAGTAGTATATCATAATCAGCCAAAATTGCACATCATTTGCATAATCTATTTGAGGGATTAGTTTCAGGATTACTCCAAATCTTCTGATGCAACAAATCAAAATCTGCAATCTTATGATACAGATATTATGATTTAGCTCCTCTCTGTCCAATTCTTCAAAATATACCTCCATTTTTCTCTTGCCTTTCATTTTTGCCTATTAAGAAGCACTCTTCAAAATCCTTTTTTTTGTTTAGAGAAATTATAATTATAAGAATTGATTCTGGGTGTAATAATTTACTGTCTCCTCTTACTCCTTTTCTTTAGTGATGCTATATCTGCTGATGCATCCAGTTCCACTTTTTCATGTTTCTTTGAAAATTCTTTATTTCTTTTTCTCTTACTTCTTTGCTTTAATAATCCTTTTTCTTCTAACATTTTCAGTTTCTGTTTTTTCCTCACTTTTGCTTTCTCTTCAAACCCATCATCTATCATCTTCATTGTTGCAACATTTTTAGCACTGAAAACCTACAATGCATCAAAGTAGACAAGTTTAAAAACCTATAATACTAACAAACCACAATCAAGTAGAGACGATAATATAAAATCTAATTTGCAATTCGTAAGCTAGATGAACAAGCTACACATAAAAAACATACCTTTTTCATGAGAGAAAGCACCTCATTTTCTTTGTATTCAATCATATCAAGTTGCCTTTTGGTAAGGGCCTCTATTTCACGAACGAGATCAACATCATTCTGCAAATGCCAAATTTGTTTGATGACAAAAGGAAATCAGTGCAAGACAAATATCAGAATCCTAAAATGAAACACCTTTGTCACAATTGAAACAGTCCAACACCAATACATAACTATACTTCAAGAAACTACCAAATACCAAACAACATACCACGTATTATACAAGCATCAGTAACAGGATGTGTATGACCAAATTGATTCACAATACCAATAGCATAAAACATTAAAAAGTAAAAGCACTTCGTTGAATTTTTTGGAAAGATTTTCTAAGCTGAGAAGTGACTTTAAAACCAGCATCAGTATACATGCTACAACTAGTTTCAGATTTCAAATCACCATTACAAAAAATTGCTAAAGGACTAATCATACCCATAAAAACAAATCATCAAAAAGAAAACATGGCATTCACAGCATCATTTCACCCCTAACGTCATTTCACCCCTAATATAAGATACAGATCTTGCAGACATAGGAGCTAGTCAACATAAGAATTACAAGAATAAATAAATCAATACATTCAATGCATGAAAACTCAATTTCAAACAATAGAAAAAGATCTTTAAGGTTCCACTTAATTTGAGAAAATGTTTTCTGTTTTCACCGGGGTTATATTACCAGTGTTATCTACACAAATCCTTGAAAATAGGAAACAGATTGAAAACACGTGAAAGTTTGGTAAATCCTGTAAAAGTGAAAACAGAAAATAAAAACTAAAATGTTTCCTCTTACATCTAAAATAAAATGTGTTTACCTGGGTGACAAGGCTCAGAGCAAGCCCCCCTCTACCTGCTCTTGCAGTACGACCAACACGATGGATATAATCTCGTGGAATCCTGTGGGTGAATAGTTAAAATATGTTTCATCAAATGCCTTGAAGACGAATAAATAAAATAGCAAAATTTGAAAAGAAGAGTAACCTTGGAACATCATAATTAATAACAAGATCAACTGTAGGAATATCCAAACCGCGGCCAGCAACATCAGTTGCTAGTAATATAGGAACCTTTCCTGATTTAAATTCATGAAGTGCTTCAAGCCTCTGAGCCTGTGATCTGAATGAATACAGAGCTGCAGCTTCTTGATCAAGCACTTCCAGCATTAAATTTAAACGATGACAATCTCTGCAATTTGGGAACTGTTAAGAGTATCTACAAGATAAAATATACACACATTATTGCTTAAAACAAATCATCATCTAGAGGGATACCTGCAAGTGGAGACAAAGACAATGGCAGACCGAACTCCCATATCTTTCATTTTAGACAAGATATGCAACAAATACACATCCTTCACCTTTTTAGGGATGAATACAGCTTGTTGAGTGAGTTTTTCAACTGTCTTAAACCCTTCATAAGCCTCGAAGGCATATAGCTTATGTTGATAACGCTCACGCAACTTTTGCAAATTACTAGTTGTAGTTGCAGAAAAGAATAGGTTTTGCCGGCTTTCTGGTAAGCACTGAAAGATAAATTTCAATTCCTCCTGAAACCCAACATCCAGGACCCGATCTGCTTCATCCAAGACAAGAAACTACAAAAGCAAGTGTCATGTAGAGCATAATCATACCAATGCTTAATCTATTTATAATGTTTTAAAACAAAGAAATGTGTTATTGAATATTCATAATATGTACTCATGCAAGTAAAGTATCCAATTTTGATTACTAAAAGATGTGAAAGAGATTCTAATCATGGAAAGCTTTGTACTCACTCAAGTGAGAGGCCGTTTGGATTAGCTTAGTTCAGTCTAGGACTTGTGAGACTAGTTGAGATGGCTTATACAAACAAACATGTATATCAACAGAGTTTATGGAGAGAGACCCTTCTCAAGATCTTGACTAAGTACGGAATGCTATGCCAATTGTTTGGGTGTTGATGGAGTATGTTTTTTCATTATCCCAAGGAATATAGCTTTGTTATATGGCAAATAAAGGAATTTGAAGTTGAATAATCTTGGACAATGCTATAGAAATTTATTTTGAAACACACATTTGTATCCTCTGCAGTTTATCTCCATAAACTATTGATGATTACATGAAAATAACTTATAGCCTATATAAGTGTTTATGCATTATGTGCTCAATTAAGACTCTGTTTGGCAATTATGAACCACTAGTTTTACTAAACACTTCAATTAGTTAATCAGTTATTAGTCATCAGCTATAGACTATAAGTTATAAGCTATCTGTAATCAGCCACAAATTATAAACTATCAGCTAACTTATTGGTCAACCGCGAACAAAGCCTAAATTTCTTATACAAAACCGACCTAAAATCAACAGCATTATCACATCAAAACAATAGCAGCAACGCAAATAAATTAAGCAAACAAACAATTTACCTTAGTCCTGGAGAAAACAGGAGCAATTTCAGGATTATCCTTGAGCAAAACATTGATCCTTCCGGGAGTAGCGATAACAAGGTGAGGCCTAGCAACCAAGTCTTTAGTCTGTCTAAGCATATCCATACCACCAACAATCAAAGCAATCCGGAGTCGGATAGAGGAACCAAGGGCACGAAACTGCTCCGCGAGCTGAAACGCAAGCTCGCGAGTGGGCGTCACCACGAGGGCAAACACACCAAACGGATGCTCCGCCAGACGCTGGAGTATAGGAAGCGCAAACGCCGCCGTTTTACCACTACCAGTCTCGTCGATTCCGATTACATGACGGCCTTCTAGAATCTTGGGGATGCAGTACTGCTGCACGCGGCGTGGCGTTAACATTCTGAGCTCCTTGCAGGTTTTCACCGCCCATTCCGAGAGTCCGAGCTCGGAGAATGTGGTGGTGTTTTCGGTGATGGAGTTAGGGTTTTCGTGGGTAACGATGTTGTTTTGAGGGATGATAGTGGCGGCGGGTGAAGGGTTTTCGTCTACTTCGTGTTTTGGTTTCTCCATTGTGTTGCACAAAAATAAAATTCCTCTCTTAAAAATCTATTATAAATATATAAATTTTCTAATGTGTAATATCAAGATTTTTTTGTTACAATTTAAATTTATTTTAATTCTATAATTAGTGATAGATAGTACAACTTTAGTGGTCTAATGGAAATTTGAAATGGCAATCAATAATATAATTACGTTCACATTTTTTTTCTAGCAATTTAAATTTATTTTAATCTCATAATTAGTGAAAGATAGTACAACTTACACGGGTCCAATACAAATTTGAAATGACAATTAATAGTGTGCTATTATGGTTCAAGAGACTTTGAAAAACTGCTTTGAAAAATAAAACTCACAACTTCTCATTATTAAAACTTTTCATTTTTCTATGTTCAATGTCAAATATATAGACTCTAGGGACATCTACATCCATCGTATCTATTTGAATTTTTTAAATGGGATCCACATAATTTTTTATATTATTTCACATTTTTTAATTTTTTAAACAACTCATCTACAATTCTCAAATATCTATGTAACTCATCAAAAAATCTAAAATGGATCTCACATTTAAAACAAATCAACTACATTCTTGCAATTTTATTTATTAATTTATTATCATGACCCACTTAATTGGAGTGTAGAAACGTGTTTTAGTATGAAGACGTGTTTTAGTTCAGGAACGTGAAAACGAGTGAAATATCCATTTATTATTGACACAATTTCTTTAATAAATGTGTAGGAACTCTCAAAGAACACTGATAATCATGCTCTAAGAATGTCAAACTAAGAACCACAACCTCTCATCTTCCAAGCTTCAAGTTACTGCCACTTATGTAAGTTTTGTATCATCAATTTGTTCAATTTTGGTTTCATTTAGACATTCATTTGCGATTATGTGATATTTGTTGTGTTCTTACAGTTTAGAAGTTTGTGGTCTTCAAGTTTCTGCAAACAATCAAACAGCAAAATCAGAATAAAAAACCAACCCCATTGAAACCCAATTCCAAAACTTGTGATACAGATTCCAAGCTGCAAACAAAAACATTCTAAAGAAAGAACAAACACAAAAATAGATATGCTAGATTCATCACTTAGTCGTAACAAAAGGAATTACCGATTTTTCACAAATCCGGCGACGACTTCGATGTGAGCTTTGTGTATTTGCACTTGATATGTTTCTTCAATATCTCTGAGTTTCGGTTTTGAGGTATTGGATAAGAGGGTTATATGTGTACCGGATTGTGGAGGTTTTTTGTGATGATTTTCGTTTCTTTTCTGATATGATGTTGTTGTTACTTATGGGGAATGAAGGGATGGAATGCGGGATCAAGGTGTGAGCTGGCATAAGGGGAAAATGTGAACCAAAACTTACAAATATCTCTTTTGAAATTTTGTTTGTTCTGCACCGTAATCTTGATTTTTACTGATGTAAAGTACTTCCTGATGCAAAGTTTTACTGATATAACTAACTGAGATGGTTGAAATTGGTTTTGCTTCAGAAATTATAAGCTTCCAATACAAATTTATTGCATTTGGTCTATGAAACAAAGATTTTTACTGATTCTGAAATGGTTTTTTTACTGATTTAGTTCATTCTTAGGTGATTTGAATAAATTTTTCCATTAACATATTCTTCAAAAAGAAATAAGACTACTTGCACGCATTTAGTAGATAGAAAGTAGAAACTAATCTACAGTTTTATGTCGTCTATTTTATGAAGGTTTAGCTGAGATCCAGCTAATCGATATACCTGAGATCCAAAATGTAAGTTTTTCCATCCTCTTTGCTATAAAATATTTTTTTTTATATTATTCTAATAATATTACTTTTTGAAATTGCAATATGCTATTTTAATGTGTATGATTAATGCTAAAATTCATAATTTATTAGATTTGAACATTTTGCTAATTCATCAAAGGATGGAAACATCTAGTACACGCCAAATTTGTTTAATGTAAATGGTACTTTCGGGTGCATCTTTATGAACACATAATTAGCTACATATTATACTTGAAATCACAATATCATAATAAGTTGACAATATATATTATACTTAAATAATTCATATTGCTATTAGTATGAGGTGAGAATGTATATTATACTTAAAATAACAATATTATAATGAGCTATACTTAGTATCTGTTTGTTTGGAGCTACAGACTCAAGTATGTGGGTCAATGGTAACAAAAGAGAAACATAATATCGATGTGGTACTTTTAAGGGATATGACTTATACATGCAATTAACATTGAGTGTCAGTAATTCTTTGAATCTTTCTTGCATTTCACCATATGATGTGTTAATAGATTAAGTTCATTTTTCTATAATTACTGAGAGATGGTAAAATATGGGATGGTATATTATTATATAAATAATGGGATAAGGAAATAAGAAATCAACCAAAAAGAAAGAAAGTGCAAGAGTAAGATTAGAAGAGTATTTCTTGGAGACATACGTATTTAGTAATATCTTTTTTTAATAAATATTTATTGCATACAAAATATATTTTTAGTGGTATAAAAATATATATTTTAAATTATTTTATACGTAAATTATTTTTAAATAATATTACATTTTTTTGACTGAAAATTAAATTCAAAATATAAATTAATTTTACACATTCCTCTAATTATATCTTTTTTTAATTTGAATAATTTAAAAATAATGACATTACATTCAAAAATAATAAAATATAATTAAATATAATAAAAAGTGATACCAAAATATATTTAAAATAGGTTTAATAATTTTTTTATCAAAATACTTGGTTTATCTACAATATAAAAAAGCTATACAACAATTTTAGTCTCTAATTTCATTTGATTCACGAAAATAGTCTCTCTATTTTAAATTTAAAAAAGTTTTGATCCAGTCTCATATTTTTAATAGAAAATTGATAATATTTTTTAGTTTTTTAACTTATATTTTTATTAATATAATTTTACAATAAACTCTATAACTATATGAACATGTATAATGAATGTTTTTGATGAAATTTATGTATGAAAATTTATAAATAATAAATTTCTTTTATATTTTTGGAAAAAAGATTATTTATAGTACAAAAGGTATTTAACCCAAACCAAATACAAAAGTAGGAACAAAACCAAAGTTGTGGTATCTATTACATAATCTTAATTGTAATTTTAGATAATCCTAATTGATTTAAAGAGATTCTTATTTCATTAAACATTATTTATTAATAATTTAGTTTATTATTATTATAAATGCTGATATTCAAAATATCATAAATAAAAATAAATATTATTAAATATTAAACCTGATTTACTTTTAATATTCAAAAATTTAATTTTTTAAATATGATTTTACTTTTAGTAATCAAAATTTACGTGATTGTTGTTATTAAATTTATTTAAGTTTTTCTTTTTAAAATTTTAGTAATATATTAATTATAATTAAAACTACTATTAAAATATAATAAATTTTATTAAAATTTCAATTTATCAAAAATTGTTAGTGTTTTTTTTATGATAAACGTTATCATTTATATTAAAAAATATTATAAATATTTATTTTTGATAAAAGAACATGAAACAATTATGATAGAAAAATACATAAATTTGTTATGAAAAAAATAAATTTATCATTCTTTTTATATTTATACAATTATGTATTATCATTTTATTTAATTAGTACAAATAACATAAAATTTTATCACTGCATCAAAAGTAAGTTTTGTCTCTTTATAAAAATGTATTTTATCTATTTGATAAGCGGACAATAATAGACAAGAGTAATCATTTGAATTTCCATTATACAGTCATAAAAATGTAATTTCATAATTCAATTATTGTAATAAAACAACTATTTTAATCTTCAATTTTATTTAATCTTCAATTTATTTGATTCATAGGTATATGACTACTTAATTATTTTATTTTTATTTTTTTCAATTTTAATCTTCAATTTTATTTGATTCACAAAAATAGTCTATCTATTTAAAATTTTAAAAGTTTTGGTCCTCTCTCACGTTTTTAATAGAAAATTGATGATATTTTTTTTAACTTATAGTTTTATTTATAAAATTTTACAATAAATTTATATATGATTTTTTTTTTAAATTGTTATTGAAGATTAGGTTATAGGTTTGATTTTAATCTTCATACTGAATTTTTATGAGCATATTTAGACAACTTATTAAATTTTAACGGGTTACTGTCATACATTTTAGATTTTGGAAGTTGTCATACATTTTAGGTTTGGAAAAATTGACTAATATCTAAAATAAGTTTAATGAATTTTTAGAATTAACTCATTGGATTCTTATATTCAATTAGGGTTTGTTAACTCATGTGGATTCACGACTAGATGGTAGATGTGAACGTATCTACGAGATACTGAATATTGACTGATCATTTTAATGTCTATCTTTTAACTATTTCTTTTATTGTTATTTTATATAATTGAAGTTATAAAAATAGTTGTACGATTTATTATAAATAGGAATCAATTGCAAAAATACGTTATATTATGTTTGATATTCCAAACACATGAATTAAAATTTGATAAATAATTAAGTTATAACTATATTAATATTATCCAACTGAAAACATGATGTCATACTTAACAATTTATTCTTTGATATGTGTAATGTGAATCTAAACGAGACTCGTGCGATAACACGGGTTTCTTACTAGTTTATTGGGTTAACCTAGTGGTAACATTACTTTGAACAAAGTGACATGCATATGTAATTAGTCACCTTATCCTTTTTTATTAGGGAATTGTTTATACTATCTTAAGGGTAGGTTTGATTCAATCGAAAAGAATGGAAGGGAGAGATTTTTATTAAGGGGGGAGTAAGGGGAAGTTAGGATTAGTTTTATAT
Source organism: Vicia faba (assembly GCA_948472305.1). Lineage (NCBI taxonomy): Eukaryota > Viridiplantae > Streptophyta > Magnoliopsida > Fabales > Fabaceae > Vicia > Vicia faba. The sequence continues at coordinate 104,123,542 of OX451736.1, forward strand.
ATATATATATATATATATATATATATATATATATATATATATATATATATATATATATATATATATATATATATATATATATATATATATATATATATATATATATATATATATATATATATATATATATATATATATATATATATATATATATATATATATATATATATATATATATATATATATATATATATATATATATATATATATATATATATATATATATATATATATATATATATTTGGTTCAAAATATGAAAAGAGAGGGGAGGGGAGGGAGAAATTTTATTTACATCCCATGTATTCTAATTGAGACACGCTCATTTTGAGACAAATTGATCCGAAGATATATCTCTATATTCATCTCAGATATAATACAAAGATGTATTTTGATATTCACTTAAGACAATAAATTTTGACTTTATTTTAGAGATACAGTGATGTAATTGCCAACGTATTATAATTATATTATTATATTAAAATTTTATATAAATTAAACTATACACTTATCAAATAATATAAAAATGACATATATAAATGAATAAATTCAGAATATATAATGAAGTCAAAATAAGATAATAATGCTCCTAATATAAATACTATATAATAATGCGTATGTTGGACCCGAACTCCCCGTTCCTACATTTCCTCATGTATGTAACCTCAAAGCCTTTCAGAAAGACTCATCTATTTATACTTGTATGCTCAAGCTCCACAACATCGACATCTAGCATGATCTTTCCTAGCATATTGTTCCTAAAGTATCTTTTAATAAGTAGAGCATCTGGTATCATATAATGATGTGACACTCTGAAGTACCATTGGATGTAGTTATATGCAACACTCTTATTGTTAAGAGGTAGGGTACTTCGTGCATCATTCAGTACCAGATGATTAAGGAAACCATCATACATGGCATATACAAGGAGAATCAATTCTCATGTTTAAGTATGATTTTTCTACATAAGATTAATATCTTAGTGCCCAGGGTTTGTGAGTCTTTTGTTTCTTTTATTCCATGTTAATGTCATCATAAGGATTAGTGTTGAATCGATTTGTTGCACACTATTTTATGTTTCAGTAACTTGGCATAGTTGTTGGATTTTCTTAGTTGAGTTGTAAATTCAAAAATCAATAGAGTTGTTATTAAAGTTGATCGCTAGAGGTTAGTGATTGAGAGAAAGTGAGAGAGATTCTCATATTTAAGGGGAGTCCTAAATATAAAGTTACTAGGATTAGGAAGATGCATTGAATATCATGTGGTTGGTGTTCGTAGAAGACTAATTATACTAATTCAAAGAAGTGAATTTTCTTTCTTGGGTATAGTGTCCTTGTGATCGGTGGATCTGGAACTGACTATTTAGCGCTGGTTCGCGAAATGTCGCGGAAGCAAGAGTCGCCACCGTCTTTTATTTTCTCCAAATGGAAAGGACAAAAGCACAGAAAAATTCCTTAAAGAGATTGCTCTCGGTTCGGGAGGTAGGTTATAGAAAGGGAAGGTGTTAGCACCCTTTCTATCCATGGTTATCCATGGGCTCTTAGATACTTGCTCACTTGTGTTTTCAAAAATTGTTTTGCTTTTCAATGTGGGTTTTAAAAAAGTTTCTTTTGAAAAATTTCAGATCGACTCATACGTCAGAGTGTTTGAAAAGTTTGCTTTGAAAGCTTTTGAAAAGGTGTCAGTGCGAAAAGTCTTTTTGAGTTTGTTTTGAGATTAGAGCAAGTATCCTTGAGAACCTACCTACCCTAAGGAATTCGTCTGTGTAGATGTCCTTTAAAGTAGTGCCATCCCACCATTGAGAGGTAGGTAGCACCACCGTTGGAGGTGTTCGGGTCAATTCGATTTTAGGGACGTGGTGATCACCAGAGCAATGGGAAGACACCTTAGAAGCTACCCTCATGCCAGGTTCCCGGATCATGAGGACTTACTAAGACATCCTCTACTCGACGATCACCTTTCGAGGCAAGGCAACAGTGAGGCGTACCCTAGGGGTGGTGTGTGATTTGTGTGTCAGATTCATTTATTTTTGTCTTGTCATGTTTGTCGTGTTCTACGCTTGATTTTAATTAGACATTCATTCTTTCATGCTTGATTAACAGTTAGGAGTGCGGAAAAGATAAATCTACGACTATTACAAAGGCGCGGGTCCACATCGCCAAAATTAAACCGGACCCGATTTAGCGGAAAAATAAATAATGCGAAGAAAATAAAGTGCGAAAAGTAAATTACATGGCTTTGGGATATTTACAAAATTATAATTAAACGATAATAAAATAAATGCGAGAAATAAAGAAATTAACAAAATTAGGGCGTTGGACCCTTTTGCGAATAATTAAAAGTTAATGAGAATTAAAAATTAAAATGATTAAATGCTTTTTTGGTATTTTGTATTTTTTAGATTTAATGGAAAAAAGAAATTAATTAAAATTAAATTAAGAAGCAAAACCTAATTCTAGTATTTTTTATTTATTAAGAAAGAATTAAAATAAGATCTAAATTAACCTAAGATTTATGTACAATTTAAATAGGAAAATAAATAAATAAATAGTATTGTGAGAAATCAAAATTAAAAAGACATTAAAACTATTAATTAACCTAATTCTACATGTTTTGGATTTTTTATTAAAAAAGAATTGGAATTAAAACTTAATTTAACTAAACATTTTATATTCTAATTTATTCATGAAAATAATTAGTGTAAAATAAATATCATATTTTTGTGTATTTTCTGATTTTTTGTAATGTTTTTAGATTTTTGTTAAAATAATTAATTAATTAAAATAAATGAAATAACCAATCAATTAAAACAAATGAAATAAAAAAAATGAAATCAAACCAGAGTGGGGTGTAGTCCCCAAATAAGGAGGTGTTTTTGGTGAAAGGCCTGGCCCAATAAGCTGGAATTTCCTTGACTTTCTGGGTCATATGCAACGCGTTGACTGGTGCTAGCATGTTCTCTTAATCTAAGCCTTTGATCTGATCATGTTGGACGCGTGTGTGGCTGATTTGTGAGGATGCATAGTATGCTGGGACATGAGCGCTGCATAGGATCAGGTATTGAAAAATAATAAGAGAAATTGCATAGACCTGGGACTTGAACCCAGGTCTTGATGGTTATTCTCCTCACGTGTTGCCAACTGAACCAAACGCTTTTATTGATATATTATTATAAACGAATAATGAAAAAGCAAAACCAACGCCCACTAATTAAAACGCGCGCAAATTTGAACTAGCGAACCACCGGCTGACAACTCATCATCTTCTTCACGCCTTTCTTTTTTTTCTGAAAACAAAGCCCTATTGCAACGGTTTCTGAACGTGGTTTTAGGCAGGCAACGGAAAAATAACGAATAGCTCGTTTCTCCACATAAATTAGGCGCGAGGACACGTTCTTCTTCGTCTCCATGTACTGAACTCAATGGCCTTGGTTTGAAGCATCAATTTTTCTTCTTTGTAAAAGCCCCAATTTTAAAATCTGTAAAACCTAGAATATGGACATGGCAAAACCTTGTACATGGCATGAAAATCCAATTAAATATAATGGTTAGTTCACAAACTTCATCAGGAACATGAATATATAATTAAAATGCCATGATCATGCTTTAAAACCAAAATACGATTAGGAATTTTTTGGATGCAGTTCACACTCAATATACCGATTCTTCGTGTTTGAATTGATGCTAATGAGTGGCACGTGTTCAGAATCACCCAAGGAAGCTATTGGAATGGAAGTTGAAGCTTGAATCTACCTCTAAGCTAGTTTTCAGATTTCAGTTTTTATGAGAAATTTTCAATATGCAAAAGGGTTCTTGGGCGCAGCTTTTTGTCTCCTTGGCATTAGGTCTTGTTCTGAATCATATAGTGAGGCTTCTAGGTCAACAAAAACCAACAAAATCTCATCAATTCATTATTTGAAGATTTGATTTGCTTAATATCTTTTCCAATCTTTTTTCATGTTGTTTTTGTTCAATCATGATCCAAATCTCATCCAAATTTGCCTAATTGGGATATGCACGAAATATTATGAATAAACATGCATGAAAAGATTTTTTTAGGTTAAGTTTGATATTTTTCATATATTAAAATCATTTAAATGAATATAAATTAATATTAATTCAAATAAATAATTAAAAAATATGAGAATACTTCCCTTTGGGCCTAGTGGTCGTGCATAGGCTTGGCATGAAGAAATTTGGAAGAAAAATGGGCCCATTTGCATTTTTAGCCCTTTTGCATCAATGTTGACTTTTCAAAATTCCTAAAAATTTCCCAACTTCCACAAGGCATAACTTGGTCAATTTTTAAGCTTTTCACATGTTCTTGGACATTTTGGAAAGGTCTTTGAGTCCTTTAACCAATGCCGTTGGTCCCATGTCATTTTGATTTACCAATCTCAAGTTAAGGCCTTTGACTTAAAGTCACTTTTTGTTGACTTTTGAAAATGACCTATAATGTTGAAATTGATAACTTTTTGTGAGAGCATTTCTTGGACTTGGAATATGAAGATGAGTTGTAGGAAATGTCTTTCTCTTCAAAATGAGCTTTGGATGGAATTTTTCTGATAATCCATGTGAAAGTTATGCCCTGGTCAATTTCAGTTGACTTTTTCAGCTGTCCAAATATAGCAACTTTTGCATCTTGATGATTTTCTGAGCCAAATTTTGAGAATCATGATCAAGCATTGATCAAATGATGTTTGTGGCTTCAAAATGATATATTGACCAAAAATTTGAACTTTTGACTGTCAAATGACCATTTTGCCCCTACAGTTGACTGTAGTGCAATCTAGGGTTTTGACTGTGCAATTTTGAGCTGAATGCTTTGAAACTTGACATGAGGACACTTGACCATCTTTATAGGCATATGAGACTTGATTGGGCCTTTGAAAAGTTCATTTGCTTGACCAGAACTCAAATCCTAGTTTTGACTGTCTAGGAGACAGTTGAGCTGCACAACCCTTGGGGAATTTTGTGACCTTGACTTGACAAATCTTTGATGAATATGGGAGGGCAAATTTTGGGGTACAACAGTTGCCCCTGTTCAATCTTCTTAGACCTGAGGATGTAGATTGGCTGATGTGCCTTTCGTAATCCGAAGGTAGAAGATGATTGAACACTAAAGTGCCCAGAAATTTGCGCTCACATAGTAGCAATGATGATGAGGGAATGGGCTTATAGATGCCACTTGGATGTTGCTTGGATAGGATGATGGGCTTACAGATGCCATCTGGACGTTGATCGCGTAGGAGATTCCTTAGCGAGAACCTGCATACCTGCAAAACAGAAAAATGAGTACCTGACACGTCGCAGGAGCTGATTTTAGATACTTGATATAGATATGTCCTGACTGGTTACAGGAGCCGGGTCTGGAGCTTCAAACGTTGATGAATGAACCAGGGCTGAATGATTTCAACCTCAACAACGCTCGTTGAGAAAATCTTGGTAAGGATTACCATCTTCGTAGTGTCAGGAAGAGAACCAACGGACATTATAATCTCAAAGGGAGTCACTTCACTCGTCGTTGGAGAGGGAACTATAGGAAATTATAATCTGAAAGGAAATATCACCTCACTCGCCGTTGGAGAGGGAAACATCTTGAAAGGGAATTACCACCTCACTCGCCGTTGGAGAGGGGACCATGAGAGAATATCACCTCACGCTCATGCCGGAGAGGGAAACATCTGAAGAAGGAATTACCACCTCACACGCCGTTGGAGAGGGGACCATAAGAGAATATCACCTCACGCTCATGCCGGAGAGGGAAACATCTGAAGAAGGAATTACCACCTCACACGCCGTTGGAGAGGGGACCATAAGAGAATATCATCTCACGCTCATGCCGGAGAGGGGAACATCTGAAGAAGGAATTACCACCTCACACGCCGTTGGAGAGGGGACCATAAGAGAATATCACCTCACGCTCATGCCGGAGAGGGGAACATCTGAAGAAGGACTTCTGGAAGCAGTATCAGAACGTCACCATCGCTGGGCTTACATCCGAAACTATATCGAGAAGGATTTCTTGAAGCAGTATCAGAACGTCACCATCGCTGGGCTTACATCTGAAACTATATCGAGAAGGAAATCTGGAAGAAGTATCAGAACGTCACCATCGCTGGGTTTACATCTGAAACTATATCGAGAAGGATCTCTTGAAGCAGTATCAGAACGTCACCATCGCTGGGTTTACATCTGAAACTATATCGAGAAGGATTTCTTGAAGCAGTATCAGAACGTCACCATCGCTGGGCTTACATCCGAAACTATATCGAGAAGGATTTCTTGAAGCAGTATCAGAACGTCACCATCGCTGGGTTTACATCTGAAACTATATCGAGAAGGAAATCTGGAAGCAGTATCAGAACGTCACCATCGCTGGGCTTACATCCGAAACTATATCGAGAAGGATTTCTTGAAGCAGTATCAGAACGTCACCATCGTTGGGTTTACATCTGAAACTATATCGAGAAGGAAATCTGGAAGAAGTATCAGAACGTCACCATCGCTGGGTTTACATCTGAAACTATATCGAGAAGGATTGCATTAGTTGATAATAATCATTTTTGTATTGATCTTTTTCCTGAAAGGCAAAACATAATTGTATGCAAAATCATGATGCATGAACTGTATGTCTTCAAAATTAATGAGATTCGTGCCCTATGATGCATATGCAGGCTATAATGTACGAAGATGTGACGTTTTATGAATGTATGTTTTTGTCTAGGGAAAATAAATCCTTGACGGGTGCCGGGAAGTCGCATCCTGGGCTGATGTTGAAAAATAGCTTTGCTTCCGCTGGGGAGGATAGCTGCAAGTATACCGGTAGGAGAAGATAACTCCGTTGGGGAATAAACTTGGCAAATGGAGGATTCTGCGGGGAGAAAAAGATATTCTAGCGACCATGCTGGGAAGAAATACTCTGTGGGGAGATGCTTTTGCTGAATTGTTGAGGATGACTCGCTGAGGATACCTTGCTGTATTGGAAGTATGAATGGACTTCGCTGGGGATGAGAAGATTTCGTCGAGGACGCTCTTTCCGTGGCTTTTGGCTGAGGATAACCCAGTTATATCCTGTTAAGGAAATAACTCTCTAAATCAAGCCGGACGACGCGTTCGTGCCCTGCTAGGGGATAAGCTTCCAGAATTTACTGGGGGTACACTTATTGCTTGGGGAAATAGATTCCAACCTTCCTGGGGAACTGGATTGGACTCTCCTGGGGAACTGGATTGGATTCTCTGGGGAAGTTTTGAACTGTATTGGTTATATTCTTCCATGGAACCTACCTTGGAGGATAACAATCAGATCGCTTAGACCGCTCTTCATTGCCCCTGTTTCTATGGGGAGGCACTTGTGGGGTGCTGATAGTTGTTGGCGGACAAACCTTCTTCTGGTAGGCAGATGATAAGATGACAGGACATAGTCGTACGCTTTAATCCCTAACTTTTGCCTGGACCGCCCTTTCGGGTTTTCAGTCCACCGGGATACCCATTTTTGCCCAAGCCGCCTTTTCAGGTTTTCGACTTGCCGGGTGTACAGATTTTTTTCATTTCATCCCTTATTTTTGCCCGAACCCTTTTGGTTCGCCGGGAAGCCCTTATTTTTGCCTAGGTGTGTCAACCTAGCGGGTCTTTGATTTTGCGTAGTATCTTTTCGACTATGTCCACGCTCTCAGAATGTAGGGAGTTGCCCCTGTTGGAAGTGCTTTGTCATGCCACTAGAAGGTGTTTGATCAGGTCAGATTCGTTGTCGGAGTGCCCCAGGTGGCTCATGCGGAGATTTGCCCCAGGCTTTTTGACTTTTGAGAGATTCTCCGAATCTTGACTGGATTGCCCCAGATGACGGACCATGATTAGGTCGTGCCCCTTGATTGGAGATGCTCTTGTTCACTAGGTATTTCTCGTGCGAATTTCCCTGCTGTTCAAACAAAAGGTCATATGCAAACAAAGTTATGTCAAAAACGCAAAGCTTATGTCTGTCTTGAAGATTTTGAAAATGCATTCTTTTTCATAAAACAAATGAATGTTTGTAAAACGTGATGTCAACTCCGTATTTACCGTAGGCCTTCAGGAGTCAGGATACCTTTCGTGACAGTATGCTTTCGAACTAACCCATGCTTCAGCTAGGACTTTTAAGGGTTATAACGTGGCTTGGTTCACGGTTTAAGAAACAAAGGATAAAGGCTCAAATTATTTGTACCCACCCGCTCTTCGTGATGTTCTCCAAACCTAAACTCAGTTGATCGTGCGCTAGACCTTGTTTGAGTCTTTGCTTTGATGTTCCAATAATGGTTCAGAAGTTGATGATTTCTTTTGAATAGGCAGTCATTTTTTGCTTTGGTTGAGGGTTTGTGTGACCTCTTGCTTTTTGATTTTGTTATCCCTTTCTTCTTTTTTTTTTTTGCCTGAACTGTTTCCTTTTCGGAATTACAGTCAGCGGGATGCCCCAGTTTCATAAGTCCCCTTTGTAGGTTTAGACTTTTTTGGGCTTTTCATTTATGAATTTTGATGATGACTGCCTGTCCTTTTGATTGTGTTGAACCACCACTGTCTTTGTTCATTTTGTAAAGATCTCTTTGGTGCCATTCGTCATGCACTTGGACCAACTGAGAGACTACCCTGCCCCAGGTTATGATTAAGGGTTTAGACTTTCAAAAATAAGAACTCCTACTTCTTTGGCTCTGATGGGTTGACGAGGGATTATCATCCTTATAACTCCAGTGTTTAGGGGTTGAAACAATGCCTGTACCTCATCAGCGGGGTCTGTTCAAAAGCATACTGTAATGATTGCGGTATCGTTTTCGTCATCCTCCCTCAAGAGGCTCAGAATTATTAACCAAGAGTTGATCATCAGAAAAAATATGAAAAGAATTTTGAATATAATGAAAACAATTGTATTAATCCTCAAAACAGACATATGCGATGCATTAATAGAATAAAAGAGTTTGCTATGACATTAATTGTTTGTATAAGCAATGAAAAATACAACTCAAAATTCAAATAAACAAAAGGTCTTTAATGATTGGGCAATGGAGCAGTGATTATGTTCGGAGTCTCAGACACTTCAAACTGAATCTCCCCGGCATCGATCATGTCTTGAATTTTGTTCTTGAGAGGCCAGCAATTGTCCGTGGTATGCCCCGGGCTATCTGAATGATATGCGCACCTATCGTTGGGATGATAGTTGGGTGCGGAAGTGTTCGGATTCCGAAGAGGAGCCCTTAAGGTGATCAGCCCTGTCTTCAACAGTTGTTGCAGTGCTTGATCCAGCGACATGTTGAGTTTGGTGTACTGCCGTTTCTCTTTGCGCTGCTGCCCCTGTCCTTGTTGTGCAGGTCCGGGATTGGAAATCTGGATTGCCCCTGCCTCATGACGGCCTTTTTTACCGTGCACAGCATTGGATTCTTTCTTTCCATGATGAGGCTTTCTATCAGAAGGTGCAACCTCTTGAATTTTCCCAGACCGGATACCAGCTTCAATTCGCTCTCCAGTCAAGATAAGATCTGTGAATCCAGCAGATGAATTCCCAATTAGGTGGTTATAAAATGGACCAGACAAGGTCCCCAAGAACATATCCACAAGTTCCCGATCAGTCAGAGGTGGTTGTACCCTTCCAGCGAGATCCCTCCATTTCTGAGCGTACTCTTTAAAACCTTCACTTGCGCCTAACGACATACCCTGGAGTTGAGTACGCGTGGGGGCAAGGTCGGCATTGTACTGGTACTGCTTATAGAAAGCAGTTGCCAACTCCTCCCAGTTACGAACTTTGGTCCCATCTAGTTGATAGAACCATTCGAGGTGAGTCCCTGAAAGACTTTCCTGGAAGAAGTGGATCCACAAATTCTTGTCCACCGTATAGGGTTGAATCTTCCGAACATAGGACCTTAAGTGCAGCTTGGGACAAGATGCCCCGTCGTACTTAGAGAAGGGTGGTACTTTGAACTTCCGAGGAATAACCACACCAGTTGACAAACCCAGCTCTCCGAAATCCAGCCCAGGTACCTGTTGAACCTCCATAGCTTTCATTCTGTCCTCCAGTTGCTTATATCTGTCATCAGCAGGAGGGTACTGCTCTTCGTCAAAATCTGTCTCGTTGTCGGAGACCACTGGACTGGGAACCTCTCTCTCATGATGACTGCTTTTTCCCACCGATGGGGTTGTCCTCTCAGTTTCAATTTGCGGTGTATTCCCAGATCTGCGTCTAGGGCTGAACAAGACAGTCCTCCTCTTTTTCTTGTCCTTTTTCAAGAGCAGAACCTTCAGGTCTTGTTGCCCCTGGGTCAAATTCAGGATCAGCTCTTGGAACTGGGCATTCTGAGCCTGGAGATCCTTGATAGTCTGCTCGGCTGATGATTCAGGATTCATGACGAGCGGCTGAAATAAACAGCGGAGAAGGGTAAGCAACCTGTCAAAGGGATACCGGCAATGCAATGAGATGTATGACATGCATGTAATGTTTTCAAGGACCTCGCGGGGTAAACAGAGAAACTTTGTTAGCATTTGGAACCGGTAGCTTGACTGAAGGCACTGCATATTGTTGAGAGTCCTTCTTCAAGGGTCAAAGGCTCACCATATCCAGTGGGTCATAGCCCCTGACACCCTTGGCTAGAGGAAAATAAATCCCCTTTGCCCCTTGTTGGGTGTTGGATTCATCATGACCTGCATCACAAGCCCTTGAGATCCTTGAAATGGGTTAGGATGTATGCAATGGTATGCAATGGTATGATGTCATGCTATGCATGGGGTGATGTAGGTAAACCCTGTTATGAGCCCTTATTAAGGACTATAAACAGACCCTGCAAGAAATTTAGTATACTTTGTTATGAGTCCCAATTGAGGACCATAAACAACCCTGCGAGAAATTTAGTACCCTGTTATGAGTCCCAATTAAGGACTATAAACAAGACCTGCAAGAAATTTGGTAAACCCTGTCATGAGTCCTAGTTAAGGACTATAAACAAGACCTGCAAGAAATTTGGTAAACCCTGTCATGAGTCCTAGTTAAGGACTATAAACAAGACCTGCAAGAAACCTAAGTAAAACCTGTCATGAGTCCCAATTAAGGACTATAAACAGAACCTGCAAGTGGTTAGTACACCCTGTTATAAGTCCCAATTAAGGACTATGAACAAAACCTGCAAGACATCAAGGGTCAGATAACAAGCATGCAAGTAGTCAAGTACGAAGGCACGCAAGTCACACAAAAGAGCCCTTAGGGTTTAGGCCAGCATGAGGTGTAGGTATTACCCTCTTGAAGTTGGTGGGCTCAACCTGTCCTAATCAAAGTAACCGGGTTCTAAGGTTCCCAATATCACGGGATTGCTTTCATTGTTCATCGTTTCGATTTAGCCACTGAACTGGCGACCGAAATATTCCAGGAAAGCAACCCTCAATTGAGTGTAGTATCGAGTATCAACCAACCTCGGACTGCACCAAAGTCAGTTATCTCACTACCCTAAAGAGGCCAAGATTGTTCAATTAAGGTTCCTAAGGTCTGTTGATGTTTCATGACACCACACGGAGGCCCCGTACTCTCCTTGACTGAACTCAAGGGTTACCGGTACACACCAAAGTGCCACATCAACGTAGCAGACTGCTTCAACCATGTCGGTATACCCCGCACAGTTCCCTCACAGCCTTGTTGCTACTTTCTAAGAGGGTATCCCCCAGATCCGGGTTAGGATCTATAGAACTCCCAAGACAGTCCCACAATAGTAAAGCAAGCAAAGAAGACAATTGAAAACATAGTTATGACCTAGCCCTAAGGTACACCTCACTTTAAGTATTGTCCCCAGCAGAGTCGCCAGTTCTGTGATCGGTGGATCTGGAACTGACTATTTAACGCTGGTTCGCGAAATGTCGCGGAAGCAAGAGTCGCCACCGTCTTTTATTTTCTCCAAATGGAAAGGACAAAAGCACAGAAAAATTCCTTAAAGAGATTGCTCTCGGTTCGGGAGGTAGGTTATAGAAAGGGAAGGTGTTAGCACCCTTTCTATCCATGGTTATCCATGGGCTCTTAGATACTTGCTCACTTGTGTTTTCAAAAATTGTTTTGCTTTTCAATGTGGGTTTTAAAAAAGTTTCTTTTGAAAAATTTCAGATCGACTCATACGTCAGAGTGTTTGAAAAGTTTGCTTTGAAAGCTTTTGAAAAGGTGTCAGTGCGAAAAGTCTTTTTGAGTTTGTTTTGAGATTAGAGCAAGTATCCTTGAGAACCTACCTACCCTAAGGAATTCGTCTGTGTAGATGTCCTTTAAAGTAGTGCCATCCCACCATTGAGAGGTAGGTAGCACCACCGTTGGAGGTGTTCGGGTCAATTCGATTTTAGGGACGTGGTGATCACCAGAGCAATGGGAAGACACCTTAGAAGCTACCCTCATGCCAGGTTCCCGGATCATGAGGACTTACTAAGACATCCTCTACTCGACGATCACCTTTCGAGGCAAGGCAACAGTGAGGCGTACCCTAGGGGTGGTGTGTGATTTGTGTGTCAGATTCATTTATTTTTGTCTTGTCATGTTTGTCGTGTTCTACGCTTGATTTTAATTAGACATTCATTCTTTCATGCTTGATTAACAGTTAGGAGTGCGGAAAAGATAAATCTACGACTATTACAAAGGCGCGGGTCCACATCGCCAAAATTAAACCGGACCCGATTTAGCGGAAAAATAAATAATGCGAAGAAAATAAAGTGCGAAAAGTAAATTACATGGCTTTGGGATATTTACAAAATTATAATTAAACGATAATAAAATAAATGCGAGAAATAAAGAAATTAACAAAATTAGGGCGTTGGACCCTTTTGCGAATAATTAAAAGTTAATGAGAATTAAAAATTAAAATGATTAAATGCTTTTTTGGTATTTTGTATTTTTTAGATTTAATGGAAAAAAGAAATTAATTAAAATTAAATTAAGAAGCAAAACCTAATTCTAGTATTTTTTATTTATTAAGAAAGAATTAAAATAAGATCTAAATTAACCTAAGATTTATGTACAATTTAAATAGGAAAATAAATAAATAAATAGTATTGTGAGAAATCAAAATTAAAAAGACATTAAAACTATTAATTAACCTAATTCTACATGTTTTGGATTTTTTATTAAAAAAGAATTGGAATTAAAACTTAATTTAACTAAACATTTTATATTCTAATTTATTCATGAAAATAATTAGTGTAAAATAAATATCATATTTTTGTGTATTTTCTGATTTTTTGTAATGTTTTTAGATTTTTGTTAAAATAATTAATTAATTAAAATAAATGAAATAACCAATCAATTAAAACAAATGAAATAAAAAAAATGAAATCAAACCAGAGTGGGGTGTAGTCCCCAAATAAGGAGGTGTTTTTGGTGAAAGGCCTGGCCCAATAAGCTGGAATTTCCTTGACTTTCTGGGTCATATGCAACGCGTTGACTGGTGCTAGCATGTTCTCTTAATCTAAGCCTTTGATCTGATCATGTTGGACGCGTGTGTGGCTGATTTGTGAGGATGCATAGTATGCTGGGACATGAGCGCTGCATAGGATCAGGTATTGAAAAATAATAAGAGAAATTGCATAGACCTGGGACTTGAACCCAGGTCTTGATGGTTATTCTCCTCACGTGTTGCCAACTGAACCAAACGCTTTTATTGATATATTATTATAAACGAATAATGAAAAAGCAAAACCAACGCCCACTAATTAAAACGCGCGCAAATTTGAACTAGCGAACCACCGGCTGACAACTCATCATCTTCTTCACGCCTTTCTTTTTTTTCTGAAAACAAAGCCCTATTGCAACGGTTTCTGAACGTGGTTTTAGGCAGGCAACGGAAAAATAACGAATAGCTCGTTTCTCCACATAAATTAGGCGCGAGGACACGTTCTTCTTCGTCTCCATGTACTGAACTCAATGGCCTTGGTTTGAAGCATCAATTTTTCTTCTTTGTAAAAGCCCCAATTTTAAAATCTGTAAAACCTAGAATATGGACATGGCAAAACCTTGTACATGGCATGAAAATCCAATTAAATATAATGGTTAGTTCACAAACTTCATCAGGAACATGAATATATAATTAAAATGCCATGATCATGCTTTAAAACCAAAATACGATTAGGAATTTTTTGGATGCAGTTCACACTCAATATACCGATTCTTCGTGTTTGAATTGATGCTAATGAGTGGCACGTGTTCAGAATCACCCAAGGAAGCTATTGGAATGGAAGTTGAAGCTTGAATCTACCTCTAAGCTAGTTTTCAGATTTCAGTTTTTATGAGAAATTTTCAATATGCAAAAGGGTTCTTGGGCGCAGCTTTTTGTCTCCTTGGCATTAGGTCTTGTTCTGAATCATATAGTGAGGCTTCTAGGTCAACAAAAACCAACAAAATCTCATCAATTCATTATTTGAAGATTTGATTTGCTTAATATCTTTTCCAATCTTTTTTCATGTTGTTTTTGTTCAATCATGATCCAAATCTCATCCAAATTTGCCTAATTGGGATATGCACGAAATATTATGAATAAACATGCATGAAAAGATTTTTTTAGGTTAAGTTTGATATTTTTCATATATTAAAATCATTTAAATGAATATAAATTAATATTAATTCAAATAAATAATTAAAAAATATGAGAATACTTCCCTTTGGGCCTAGTGGTCGTGCATAGGCTTGGCATGAAGAAATTTGGAAGAAAAATGGGCCCATTTGCATTTTTAGCCCTTTTGCATCAATGTTGACTTTTCAAAATTCCTAAAAATTTCCCAACTTCCACAAGGCATAACTTGGTCAATTTTTAAGCTTTTCACATGTTCTTGGACATTTTGGAAAGGTCTTTGAGTCCTTTAACCAATGCCGTTGGTCCCATGTCATTTTGATTTACCAATCTCAAGTTAAGGCCTTTGACTTAAAGTCACTTTTTGTTGACTTTTGAAAATGACCTATAATGTTGAAATTGATAACTTTTTGTGAGAGCATTTCTTGGACTTGGAATATGAAGATGAGTTGTAGGAAATGTCTTTCTCTTCAAAATGAGCTTTGGATGGAATTTTTCTGATAATCCATGTGAAAGTTATGCCCTGGTCAATTTCAGTTGACTTTTTCAGCTGTCCAAATATAGCAACTTTTGCATCTTGATGATTTTCTGAGCCAAATTTTGAGAATCATGATCAAGCATTGATCAAATGATGTTTGTGGCTTCAAAATGATATATTGACCAAAAATTTGAACTTTTGACTGTCAAATGACCATTTTGCCCCTACAGTTGACTGTAGTGCAATCTAGGGTTTTGACTGTGCAATTTTGAGCTGAATGCTTTGAAACTTGACATGAGGACACTTGACCATCTTTATAGGCATATGAGACTTGATTGGGCCTTTGAAAAGTTCATTTGCTTGACCAGAACTCAAATCCTAGTTTTGACTGTCTAGGAGACAGTTGAGCTGCACAACCCTTGGGGAATTTTGTGACCTTGACTTGACAAATCTTTGATGAATATGGGAGGGCAAATTTTGGGGTACAACAGTCCTCCAAACGTAGATGTAGTTTCACCGAATTAGGTTACTAATCTCTTGTGTTAATTTATTACTTTCTGCATTGTGTTATTGTTGATGTTATTTTGTTGTCTTACTAGTTTAAGAAGTTGAGTCAGTTGTTCCAACGCCGTGTCCAACATTTTTCCACTCAGGAATATAACTTCAATTGGCATCAGAGCAGACACCCTGTTCTATTTGGATGAGCTCCAAGGAAAATATTTTATGTTCAAATGGACAACACTAAGGATGTAGGTTCATTCAATAGGCCACATGTGTTGGATGACACAAATTATGATTATTGGAAAGCTAAGATGCTTACTTTTCTAAAATCGATAGACAACAAAACTTAGAAGGTTGTGGTTAAAGGTTGAAAACATCCTGTGATCACTTCCCAAGATGGTTCAGCAAGCTTAAAGCCTAAAGTTGATTGGTCCAACACTAAAGATGAGGAAACTCTTGGAAACGACAAAAAATTGAATGCCATATTCAATGGTATGGATAAGAACATATTCAAACTAATCAACACTTGTACTGAAGTCAAAGAAGCTTGGGAGACTCTCAAAAATCTTCATGAAGGCACATCCAAGATTAGGATATCAAGGTTGCAGCTCTTCATGGCTGAGTTTGAAAAGTCGAGAATGATGGAAGATGAATCCATATTTGATTTTAACATTAGACTGCGCGATAAAGCTAACAATTCTTTTGCTTTGGGAGAAAAGATGTCAGAAGAAAAGCTGGTTAGAAAGATTCTCATATCTTTGCCTCAGAAATTTGACAAGGTAATAGTCTTTGAAGAAGTCCAAGACTTAAGCACTTTGAAGGTTGATGAAGTTATTAGATCACTTCAAACCTTTGAAGTTTCTATAAATGGTATATCAGAAAAGAAGAACAAAAATATTACTTTTGTATTTAACACTAATAAAGATGAAGATCAAGGTGAGAAGGAGACTGGAGAAATATTTTCTGATGTTATAGCTCTTGCCGATAGAAAGTTCAACAGTGTCTTGAAGAAGCTGGACAGAAAATGGAGGACAATGTTTAAGATATCTGGTTCGACGTTGGTTCCCAAAACAAGGTCAAAGAAAGACAAAGGCATGGGAGTTGGATGTTTTAAATGTGAAGGTTTTGGACACATCAAGACTGAATGTCCTACTTTCCTCGAGAAGCAGAAAAAAGATTATATATTACTTGGTCAGAGTCTAATTATGAAAGTGGTACGCCTACTTCACTAATAGCTTTCACTAGAAAATTTGAATCTAAAAGTGTGTCATGTGATGAAGACATGACTAATGAAGAGCTAGTTGCTGCATACAAGCTCTTATACACCAAGTGGGAAGAATCTAACAATGTTGTAGACTTTATTTTTCGGATATATATCTCCAAATAAATCATATTTTTTACAAAAAAATATATTTTTGATATGCATATCCGAAAAGTTTACTGTTATGTTTTTTAAAACATAGTATTGGATGTATCTAGATAGACACACCTAGTAGCCATGCATCTACGATCCAACAAATATGTAAATACCAACATTTTCCTTATTGAAGAAAACAATTGAAAATTAGAAAAATGATTAAAATAAAATTTGAAAAAAAATATGAAAATACAACTAAAAATCAAATTAAATTAAATTAAGTGTCTATAAATTTTTTCTGCATTTTTGCGAGAATATGAAAAAAGAAAATAAATAAAATAAAATAGAAAATAAGGAATTTAGAGTTTTTAGGATGGTGTTTCATATTTTGTTTCAGAATCGATTTTTTTTTAAATAAGGATATTTTTTTGGAAACAAGGAATTTTGTTTCAAAAATAAAGAATTTTGTTTCAAATAAAATAGAAAATATGATCCGTGATTTTTTTTTGATGAATTGACACGATAAAATTTTGATTCAAAGTTGATTTTTCAGAAAATTAGATTTTTTATGTTAGATCACGTAAATGCCAGAAACATAGGAACGCAAGGGCCAGAACGCGATGATACTTTTGAAGATGTATCTCCGAATAAACTCAAGAGTATTTTTGGATTTTCAGAAATGCATTCTTATACAATTGTATAAGGGCATAAAGAAAAATTGCCTAATAAAAAAGTGTTTGTCATGCAATATGTCTCGACCCTTCGCTCCAAATTCCAATGCTACAAAATTGGTAGGGCCGAGAATTAACTTGTTAATATTTTCTAGAGGAATTAACATGTCACTTCCATTTTATACATGTCACCCCGTCTTGACACTTTTACGAAACTGTCTGTGATATACCATATTTTTTGAAATTTTACAAACATACCGGAAACTTCGTTGATTTTCCAAATTTTTACCGTGTTATATGAACTTAACCGGAAATTTAAAATAATCTGGTACCAGAAATTTCAAATTTCCAATGTATTTCATCCTTATAAGAAATCGAAAATTTGAAATTTTTGGTGTGTGGAAAAAAACAGAAATTTCAAGTATAAAGCTCGGAAATTTCAAATTTTCGGTAGCTCGAAAATTTTAAATTTCTGGTTAACATTTTCTACGGGAAATTTGCGTAATTTTTGAACGTGTGCTAGCTTTTGAAAATTGACACGGAAATTTTGAAATTTCTGATGAATCACAATCACAAATTTTGAAATTTTCGATTAATCGTTATCGGAAATTTATAGAATATAAAGAATTTTCAATAAACTACCAAAATTAGCATTGAAATTTTGCTTAGCTTACTAGAAATTTCGTTTTTTGACTCCTTTGATGACCAATGATAAATTATTTTTTTGACAAAAATAAAAAATTTAGAGTAAATAATAAAAGAGGTATTTTAAAAATAATGAAATTTAGAGGATGTCATGTATAAAAATAGGAGTGACAAATTAATTTCTCATTTTCCTAGATGACTAGCAATTATGCAATCCTCAAAATAGTCTGAAGTGTTCTTTGGCATTCATTTTCTATTTTATGCTCTCCTTATTTTGAGTAGGATGTGTCAATTTGAACTTACATAATGTTGTCCAAAAAAAAAACTTACTTAATGTTGACCAAAATAATAAATAAGAGAAATAGATAAAATATTTTTGAAAAAGACTGATTATGAAACATAAATCATTCATTGAATTAGCTTTTGAGATGAGATATAAACTACTATTTTTTACTTTTTTTTTTTTTTAACTAATTGATATTATACTCGTAGCTTATCAATTTGTCTCAAATTTCCCTTTCTTTAAAACTTCAGAGGATAGTAAAAAAAAATAATGAAGTTGTGCATCATCAAAACAATATAGCAAATGAGTGAAACTCTTCCATCTCTCAAATATTGGTTTTAGTTTCAACTTAATGAGAGGATATGGTTCTACCTCACCAGAATCTCAATATTTGAGAAAAACAAAAAAGAGAAAAACATAAGTCAAAACTTGAAATTCAAGGTCTGTCCTATGGAAGGAAATGAAAATGACATGGTACACTATTCTTACAACTTGAGTTTAGTAATGTCGATCTTCTTACGAGGATACGTGTATGCTTCATAGTTAATATTTTGGCCCAAGGTACTCAATTTTGTGAAAGTTGTTATAAGATCAACCTGAAAAAGATACGAACCAAAAGTCTCGGTAACTGTTTTTCTTTGTTTGGATTGAGATAGATACATAGATAAACAAAGTTACCTCATAATCGGTTCGCGAGACAGTTTCACGGCTCCGTTGGTATTTTGTTACCCATGGAGCAACGTCTGGATCAGATGCTAATAAGGCTTCTGTTGCATCCTGGTCCGGACCTATGAATGCAGATAAAACAGCAAGCTGGCCAAATAGAGAAAGAAAATAATTAGTAAGATGCAATGATGTCAATTAGAGCCGTCTCAAGTTTTTGAAGTGTGAGTTAGCCATGGTTTTATAAGGCCTTATTTAGGCACGACTTAACTGTGATAAATTTCGGACCCTGAAACAAAAGTAGTTATAAAATATGGAAAGTACCTGGCGAGGACCAAGGCCTACAGCAGAAAACTTATCTTTCATTTCCTGAACACTTGCTTTCTCCCAAATTGGAATTCTCCCCTCTGGATCCGGCTCTTGAGTATCAGCCCTACCAAATTGTCGGTCGAACAAACCCCACTGATCCATAAAGAAAATTGAACCCGTTGCATGCTCTGGTTAGTGGAAGCTCAAGTAGTAAAACATTATGGAGTAAGAAAACAAGTTCAAAACAAAACCTGTCCGTTTGATCCATATGCTGTGTACAACAAGTTCCCTTTTTCCACATTTCCACCGCATTTGCGAATCGCAGAAGCTAAAAATGTAGCCTTTGTTGCACTTTGTGCTGCAAAATTGAAATCAATAAAATCAGGGAAACTTGAATATATGTCCAAAACTTCTAGCCAATTCTTAATCACAAATTGTTTAACAAAAAAATTGTCAGAATCAACAGACATTTAGAAAATGTCTAACCTGCATACTGGATTAGATCTGCATAGGAAATCGGTCCACCTTTCGAATATGAATCTATTTCTTTTTTTGCTTCCTCTATGAAATTCAAGGCTGCAGAAAACCCCTTATTCTCAGGTCTACTTATTTCTGAGCTTCACACAGAATTATGAAACAAAAAAACAGAGAAAAAAATTATGATTATTAGTAAGCAAAAATAATGCATACAGGCAAAGGATGACGGAATATTTCGTTTATGAAGAATTTGCAAGAAAAACCAGAAACTTAAGATATACTAACAAGTACAGCTTCAAAAGAAGATAGAAGTACCTGAACCGTATAGAGCCATTTGGGCCACCTGTTTTCGTTGCCTACAAACTTAAGATGATTCCAATCAATATTCATTGCAAATGATGAAGATAGATATTGTTCATGCCAGTGTTGTCAATCATGTATCGCAGAAAATGGTGTTTTGTTCAAATTCAAATTTTGCTACACTACAGCGCTATATCATTTCTATAGCCACTATTGGACAAAACTTTGTACTAATTCGTGTATCGCAAAACATTAGTACTTTGTTAAAATTCTGCTATACTATAGAGCTATAGCACCACTACTACTTCTATTTGACAACACTGGTTCATGCATGCATGTGTGTGTGCGGGCGTCTGTGTCTCACCTTATCATAAGTTAAAGCATCATTTATCGCCAGTGTTAGTATGGATGGAACAATATCGGGATTTCCCTGAAGAGATATCAAATGTAAAATCAGATTATATCCAAATAAGGAGTTTGATAAATGTTTAATCAGCAACCATATTACTTTTACCATTGTTAAGTAAATGTGAGTTAGCGATAACATACCTTAATGGCCTTATAAAGAGTTCCTTTAATTTCAGCTGTAAGAACATAAAGTTAGAACTCTGCTAAAAGGAAAGAACGGTCGAGTTGACAAGATTAGCAGTTACATAGAATTGTAAACCTGAAGATTCTTACATTGAAACTCCGAACGCTGTCTGCGTTCAATCAGGTCAGCAGCATTAGCCGTTCCAACAAGCAATCCAGAGTTTGTTATCGATTCCTACAAACAGATACAACTGATCGAAACTCATCATCAAATCAATCTTATCCACTAAATACATATCTAAAAATGATAGCATTATCTGATAAGATAACTCAGTTGGTAGTTGTGCAGAGACGTCAGACTGCAGGGGTTCAGCTTCGAACCCGCGACAGAGTTAAACTACTTTACAGGAATTGATTTGTTACCAACCAATTGAAAGAAAGGGTCTTACCAAACCAATAGTGACCCCGAAGCATTTAAGAATGTCTCTTCGTTTCCAAAGGAACTGTTGTTCTTCATCAGTAACATCTGTTTGGATTTTAGAACAACAAATGGAAACCTAACAATATACATTTGAACAATATTATATAGTTGTTTTAGGACATTGTAACGCATGCAACAAAGAGAACTGAATCAAACACTTACCGAACGAGGTTGGTGTGTGGTTGTAGTTGTTTTAGGATAATGAGAACGAAGTAGTGGATGGAGAGAAGGAAGAGTTGAGGTTGAGAGGAAAGAGACACCCATTGTTGTTGCAACTACAACCAAATTGTTTGAGGTGTGTGTTTGGAAGTGGAGAAGGGGAACAAAGGTGATGCAATAGTGTAAGATCTTTTGTGGTTTGTTTGAGGTCATTTTAAGATTAGATAATATATATTATCCACTTCCATCCATTGCTATTGGATTCTCTTATTTCTACCCCAATTCTTCTAAATAATATCATTTTTCAATTAATTAAAATTTGGTCATTTTTCAATCCACCATATTCATTTTTCAAGAGCCTATTTTCTTTCTGTTCCTGGATGACCTTATATTTGTTTTGATCTAAATAATCTATAATTAAATGCAAAAGACTGTAATTTATTTTTAATCATCAAACAATTTATAATTTTGTATTTGAATTTACAATGTATTTGAAAACTATAAGGCTTCCTTTAGCTATTGCTTCATGACATCATTGGCACACTCATTAGCTTGATGTATATACAATGATATGCCAAACGGTATGAACATGTCTCAATCTAGCAAGTTTTGAAAAATTCACAATTCTTTGTATGAGCTAAAGCAAGCAAGCAGACAATGGTTTACTAAATTGTCCAGCTTTTTAACCAGCATTGGTTTTACACAATCACCTTTAGATCATTCACTATTTACAAAATCATATTGTTCAAGTTTCACAACTTTATTAGTTTATGTTGATGACCTAATATACTGACTGGAAAATATTTACTTGCATTTCAAGATTTGCAGTTCTAATTAAATTCAACTTTCCATATCAAAGACCTTTTAGGATTCAAACTTGTTAAAATAAATTACTTCCCACTTTATCAAGAAAGTTAAAATACTGAAATCACTTAAGTAAAATAAATATTCGAGAATTTACATTAAGAGGAAACTACTTAGGATTTCTCAGTAAGTGGCTACATCCAAAAACCTTTACCTCTATAAACAAGTCAATTCATAGAATAAATGAATGAATCCAGTCATCTCAAAGCACCGCCATCCTCCATGAGGTTCTCATCATATAACACAATTATATTGTGTATACCAATAACTGAATATGGATTTTCTTTTCCTTTTATTTTTTCCAAAATTAATCGCGTCCTGCAGAATCGATACCGATATATACACTCATCGACTGCACTCCCAGCTGCACGCATAAGCCTCTAAATTTTTTTTGATAAATTACACAAGTGCTACCCCCCTTTTGTAATAACTGATTTTTCCAAGGAAAAAGTTCTGTAATATCTGATTTACTTGACAATGTGAGAGGTGTTTTGTGGCGATGATTCTGGCCGGCATAGGCAATCAGGTAAAGGATTAGCATAAAAGGTTTCTTCCGAGCGAAACCTGTCCATTCCCTTTGTTCCCGATATTGGCCCTTTTCTCTTTCTCGGGAAACCAAGCCTGCAACACATCGTAACGATTTTAAAATCACAAGCAGAAGTTCAATATGAGACCGTCGAATAAGAAAAAAGAAAGGAACAATAAAGGCTTTCCCAACTGCACACCGTCTTCTGTGGAGATCTATAATCCTATACGACAGTTTTTTTCCCTCGGTCATTGTTCCTTGGTCCAGTTTATCGAAGAGTCGAACAAGGGCTTTCCTAATTAAACCATGAAAGAACAAACAGAAAGCTTTAAAAAGGATGAAATGGAAAAAGGTTATTAACCAAATATGAAAGATAAATGCTTTACCTATCTGGAGATATTGATCTTCCACGGCCAAGAAATCGGCGATGACCTTCAACAGCCCTTGCCATGTTACCAGAATAAGAGGGTATAAATACATCACTTTCAATAGATACAATATAGTCAAGAGCAGCCATTTGAGAAGCATGATTGAAAAAGGGTTCAAGCTCCTCAAAAGATGCCAACTTTTCCTGAAATTAATCACAGGAAGGCTAATCAACATCATATTTGGTTAGTCAGATTTCAGAAGGAAGCTATTACCCAGAAAAACCGATATATAGAATGTAACAAGTTGATGATGATGAGATACATAAATGTTGAATAAAAAAGCACCAGAAAGCAACACGAGTACTGCAATTCCTTACCTTGCTCATTAACAATGGATAACGGGATCGCAGTTCAGCCATATGAGACTCACCCCCATATATCTCTCCAGCAGCAATATATATCGGAGTCTTTGATGGATATCCAAGAGCTGTAAGAAAAATTCCAACTTCCTTTGGAGTTAAGGGGCAAAACCCTTTGGATCTCTGTTCAATGGGGTCTATATCCTTTACTTTCCAATACGAAGTGTTCTCCCTACAAGTTTCGCATACTAATTTCAAAAACGACATGATATTCAATTTTTACTTCTCAACATTCCACAGTTCCATACCTGATAATCCGTAGCTCTTCAGCTTCATCTAGAGATAAATCATGCGTGCAGCCGCTAAACGCAAGCATATCCTTCTCATAACGTAAATGCAAGGCAATATAAGGACCCAACGACCTCATTTTCTCAACTAACAACTACAAGGACCCGAGAAAAAGTATTAAAGAATGAAAAATAAAAAAAGTTAGATAGAGAACAAAGAAATCAATCAGTTGACATAGCCTCGTATACTTTTCCTATTTGTTCAATGCGAGGAGAGAAACGAAGAGCCTCATAACAAGCTCGGCAGCGAAGCTTCTGAATGTCTGGAGGTAGATTGTTGTTCGCTAGCCGTGAATCAGATTTGGAAGCACGAATAACCTTAAGAAGTTATCAAAATCCGATGATTGCATAATATGTTAAAAAATTAGGCAAATAATGGAATGATATCATAGAACAGCATAATAACCTATGAGACACGGACACTGGAAACACGACACTGACACTGACACGTCCATACTGGTAATAATTTGAAAAAATGAATAAACTAAACGTAATCATAAGTGTCGGTGTTGGTTTCAGACACTGACACACCTTTTTTCAGAGGTGTCTGTAGCGAAATAATAAGTATAGATTTTCCGCATACATACTTGGTAATCTTCCCACAACTTTGCAATCTCATTCTCATAATAATCCATGCCAGACCAGCTTATGAATTGCTTGACCTTTCTCGTTTCATTAACCAGATCATCGGGAAGCTTCTTAATTATTTTGACATCGTTGGCTAGAGAATTAATAAAATGATCTTCATCAAAAATATCAGAGAAATTGCTGAAAGAAAAACCATAACACCCGAATTAAAAAAGCCAACAATATCTATAGTTAATCAAGTGAAGTCCAACATAGAGAGAAACTATAACAGAGAAATAATAGCTAACAAAGAAATTACATTGTTCACCTTGTATCTTGCCAAAATGATCTTTTATCGAGTTCCGGAATTACAAGCGTAGCATTTAGGATACGAGCTACAGCTACCATATCACATATCTGAAGCAAAGGGAAAAAGTTGAGCATGGAATGAGTTTGCATTTATACTAATAATATGCATACGAGAGTAACACAGAGAAAGGAGAAAGATCGGACCCCAGAACGCATTTGGTTGAGCCCACCATTTGTATGAACTAAAAGATATCCTCGTGACTCAACGGGAGCTGAATGAACACGTATAAATCTGAGTAAGTACCAAACTAATTTATACTTGTAACTTGCTATAAAAGTCTAAGTTTCTTACTAGTGTAATTAGGAGTAGGCTCTGCACAGGGAAGAAACCCACGATTCGATGGAGGCTTCCATAGCTTCTCGTAATCTGAATCCCGTCTGGAACCATTCAACTGTCAAACAAAAATAAGTGAAAATGATAAAGGTGCATAATTTGTTTACAAATTTAAATATATCTACCTACATACATGAATCCGCCACCATCTCAGCATATGTACTACAAACAAATCAAACAAGTTTAAAGTCACATAATACATTAAATCCGTAAACACTATAAATGAGCTGAAACAACTTTACAGCGTGGTTGATGAGAATAGGAGAGGAAACAACTAATGAATTAGAATACACGTTTTAGTTAAGTTGATATTCTAATAATCATAAGGGTCTACTTGAATTGGCTTACTTGAGCTTATCTACTGGCATAAATACTTGTGAGCTTGCTTGAGAGAACTTAGGGAAACTGCTTATGACATCTCCATAAGTTGTTTTCAGCTAAACCCCACAAGTTATCTTAAATTAATTAATAAAACTGCTTATAGCTTATATGAAAACAGTTTGACCTTATTTTATCTTTTGTTATAGAAATAGCTTATCATAAGCACTTATAAGATAAACGCTTCCTTTAAGCATTAAATTAAGTTGTATAACAAGGCTGAATTTAATAACCACTTTCTTTGGTTGATAAAAAGATACTTTTCTTAGATGAAGGGTGTTATGTTTCTTTAGCATTTTCTCAGCATTTAAAACGGATAATATAATGAAATAAGTTACTTTCCAATGTTGACATGAAGAACCAAACCTTGGGAGTTTGAAGTGCTGCTTTGGATAAATGGGGTGGAGCTAACTCCCGCGTCCAGCTTTGCAAGTCCCGAGTCTGTCAAAATCCGAGACACAATTACCAACAACAACTACAAAAGTAATTATAGATGTGTAGAATCGATTTTGCAATGATTTTGAGGTGTTTGGATCTTCTAAAGTTGAATTGATTTTGCCTTCAAAATTGATTCTACTTGAAGCTAGAATTTGTAGTTTTTGAGTTTTAAACGTGATTTTCACATTGAAATTTACCGTTCAACTCAATTTTGCATAAAGTTATTATCCAAACATAAATCACTTTACATTGAACTTACTTTTAACCAGTATCAATTTTCCATAATCAATTCACTCAAAATCAATTCTTTTTTACCGTATTACCAAACATACCCTAAATAGATTCCAATATACACATCAAGAAAAGACAACAGAGAACCATATACCAAACCTATCAAAGTGAATAAACTAAACACCCTTGTTTCCAAAACAGTGTGTACCCTTAATAGCAATCTCTTCGAGTCAACAAAGTGTAAAACAAGCAATAACCAATAACAAATGAAAAAACCCTAAACATAAATTTAACTGATACGTACAAATTTAACAAACTTCCTACAAAAAGAATAGAAAAA